>SJYX01009748.1:229913-289753 GCA_006410675.1 Oreotragus oreotragus | reverse complement strand
ATATACAGCCTTGACGCACTCCTTTCCCTATTTGGAACCAGTCTGTAAACATTAAGGTAATTAAAACAACACAGCAAAAATTTAGAGCTATTAAATGAGATAAAATAAAGTTACAAAAAATACTTACCCCAACAAGACTTTTAAAAAGAGAAAAACTGAAAAACAACCATATCATAGTAATATTTAAAGGCAATGAAATTAAAAGGCAAAAATTGTGAGAATTAATAAAAAAGCTAGACAATAGTATATGCTGACCGCAAGAAACATATTTTAAATATAAAGATACAAATAGAGGGAAAGTCAAAGAATGGCAAAAGATAAGTAATGCTAAATTAATCAAAAGAAATCTAGAGAGGCTAAGTTAATATCGACAAAGTAGATTTCAGAGCACAGAAACTTGCCAATTATAAATAAAGTCACTTCCTATGGATATAGGGGTCAGTTTGTCAAGAGGACATGATCCTAAATATTTATGCCCCTAAGAACAAAACTGCAAAGTACAAGAAGGAAAGCCTGACGCAACTGCGGGAAGGACTGCGTGCGTCTGTGCTGTCACTCAGTCGCGTCCGACTCTTTGCGACCCCACGGACTGTAGCCCACCAGGCTGCTCTGTCCATGGGGTTCTCCAGGCAAGAATACTGGAGTGGGTGGCCACGCCCTTCTCCAGGGGATCTTCCCGACCCAGGGACGGAACCTGCGTCTCTCACGTCTCCTGCATTGGGGCTCCTTACCACTAGCACCACCTGGGAAGCAGGAAGGATTAGAGAAATCCATGACAATAGTCAGAGATTTCAACGCTGTTACCTCAGTAACTGACAGAAGAAGTAGACCCAAAAAGCTACAGAAAATGAGGACGGTATTACCAGTCAATTGACGCAAACGACACTATCAACCAATTGACCACACTATCAACCAATTGACCTGGTTGACTCACAGAACACTGCAGCCGCCAAGAGCAGCACGCATATTCTCTAATGTGTACACAGGACGTTTACCAAATAGACCATATTCTGGGCCATGAAACAAGTCTCAGAAAATTGAAAACAATTTAAGTTATACGAGGTATGCTACAGGACAACATGAAATTAAACTGGAAATTAATAACAAGAAAATATCTGGAAAACCTCAAAATATTTGGAGACTAAACAAAACACATGTTTCAAAGAACAAATTGAAAGAAAAATGTTTAAGAATTTTAACTGAGTGAAGAAAAATATATCAAAATATGTGGTATATAACCATAGTAGTACTTCGAAGAAAGTTTATAGCAATAACCTCACTTTTAGAAAAGAAGATGAAATATGTAAAGTCAATGACCTCAGCTTCTGTTAGAAAAACAAGTATTGAAATAAAATGTCATTAATGTAAAAAAAAAAAAAAAGAACCTAGAAAAAGAATAGAAGATGCAAACCAAAGTAGGAAAACCAAAGAAAATAACAAATATGCATGTGGAAATTAATGAAACAGAGAACAAAAGAATATTATAAAAAATGTTATGCTGATAAATATGACAACTTAGATGAAACCGACAAATTTCTTAAAAGACACAAGCTATCAAAGCACACTCAAGAATAGAGAACAGCCTTTTGTATACATTTCCATTTTATTTTTCAAACAAAAACTTGAGTTTTACCACTTACAGCTGGTAAGTGGCGGAGTCAGATTTTGTGTCCAGGGTTGACTGAATCATAACCCGTTCATAATNCGACAAATTTCTTAAAAGACACAAGCTATCAAAGCACACTCAAGAATAGAGAACAGCCTTTTGTATACATTTCCATTTTATTTTTCAAACAAAAACTTGAGTTTTACCACTTACAGCTGGTAAGTGGCGGAGTCAGATTTTGTGTCCAGGGTTGACTGAATCATAACCCGTTCATAATGCAAGTTATCCAAGGTATGCCACCCAACAACATGAGCTTGTCTATATGGTACCACTCTGAACAAATAAACAAATGAACAGATAAATATGCTCACTAGGAAACATACAGCATACATAGATTAAGTTTACATGTATAAAAAGTATCTCATACATACTGGAATTTTATACACATTATATATTATAGACAATACATTTGATGTAAAATATTATGTTTGTATACATAGATATTATAAAACTATTCAATAAAAGCACTGAAATTTAAAATTCTTTCCATGTGTCAGTTTGGGAACGTAAAGACCAACCATAGCTTAAATTATAGTAAGAGGGTTTTATTTTGTAATTTATACTTCAGGATCAATGAACTCTGAAACAAATTGATATGGTTATCATTTTTTTAAGCATGAGTTAATGGTCTAGTTGAGTTGAATAACCAACTACTAAGCAAGCCTGATGTGCTGCAGGCCATGGGTCACAAAGAATCAGATGCGACTGAGCAACTGAACTGAACGGACCTGAACAGAAGCAAGTCCAGGTGAAAAGAGCGTGCCCAGGGCAGTGATGCCGCCCTCCTTTGAATACTGGTTCTTCTTTTATTACTTGGAGGAAATTATTTAACCATTCTAAGTTTCAGTCACGTCATCTGTAGAATGGGGATAGCAGGGTTACCGTAAGAACTATTGTGAGGCTTAAGTCTAGTTTATTTAACAGACCTAACTCAGTGGGCAGGCAGAGAGGAGCACGATAAACGTCAGCTCTTGTCATCAGTAGTGGTGGTGTTGGTGTTAGAGTTCATTTCTTTATGAGTTCATCCAATTTTGGTTGTGGATGANATAAGAACTATTGTGAGGCTTAAGTCTAGTTTATTTAACAGACCTAACTCAGTGGGCAGGCAGAGAGGAGCACGATAAACGTCAGCTCTTGTCATCAGTAGTGGTGGTGTTGGTGTTAGAGTTCATTTCTTTATGAGTTCATCCAATTTTGGTTGTGGATGAAATGTTTCTGGGGAGAAGATGGGAACAATAAGAACAGTTAAAAGTGGAGAATGAGATCAAGAGAGAGAATAATTAAGAAACAAAGCAACAACACCTGGAAAGAAGCAGGTAGAGAGCGCAAGTGAGATTGGAGCTGGAAGCAGTTATTTTCTTCCTCTCTCCTGCTATCTACACTTTCCCAGATTTTTCTAGCTCATGTCATTTCTAACCCCATCATTGTATCACAAACATACCTGGTTTTCTCTTCCTTTCATCATTAATGTTTGTAAAGCAAGAATGAAAATGCAAACGCCTATAGGGATTAAGCAAGTAAGGTGAACAACGGAAGCAGGCTATGGTGTTGCCTTTTCCCCTGGATCCACTTTATTTTCATATCAGTTGATGAGATGGCTATTCACTTCCACACAAAAGTTTGCTCTCTCCTATTTTTCTGGCAACACGCAGCTTATCCAGTCAATCTGGGCCCATAGGAATATTTCTCTACTTTCAGAAAAATAATAATGGAAACAGGATAATTAAGGTCGATTGACACTAGGCTACATTTTGCAGTTAGAAGAACTGGTGAGAAGGGGAAAAACTGGGGCATGCATGATATCTAGGAGGGGAAGGTGTTACTTGATTCCAGGTATTACTGACACACAGAAATACAGGCCCAGATCTTGCAGTATTCAAGAGAAGCTAGAAATCTGGACATGGAGATTCTGCATTTGTAAATGTCTCAAAAATACCATGACTCAGGCTTACCTAACACTCCTGAGATCCGGATCCAACCTTTAGACACTCTCACTACAGAGGGTTCAAGTTTATGATTTGAAGGGCATTGCTGAGTAGGCCTACCTAATGAATCAAACAGAATCTGATGACAAGAAAAAGATTTTCAAAAGAGCAAATATACAGCTATATTCACTTGATTGTCTGTGGTAATGCCCTCTATTCAATAAACAGAACATTCCCCAGCTATTCAACCAAGCTGTCTTACAAAATGCAAAGACCTTTCCTTCATCTACCAACTGATGAACTCATTCATGCATTCAATGACTACTTCTTTAGCATTTACTATGCTCAACACTGTGGGCAACACTAAGATAATTAAGATAGAGTTGCTGCTTTTTCTATCCTTTTTGTTTTTTAAGCTGAAAAAGACATCTTCTAAAATCACTTTTGTTGGGTTGAAATAATTTTTGACTTCCCTGGTGTCTCAGTGGTAAAGAATCCACCTGCAATGCAGCAGCCGGGGGTTTGATCCCTGGATGGGAAGACCCGCTGGAGAAGGAAATGGCAATCCGACTCCAGGATTCTTGCCATGGACAGAAGAGCCTGGTGGGCTACAGTCCATGGGGTCACAAGGATTTGGACACGACTTAGTGAATGAACAACCACAGCAATTTTTATTTACTTCTTTCTTTTATTCCTGATTTGTACACGTGGCATTAGAGAATTTGTTAAAGGTCAAATGCAAGGAAGGTGTCAAAGATAAGTATGTGACTCTTACTGAGAGTCAGTCAAGAGATTTTCCCATGGAATATATTATCTGGCAATAAACAAACAAATGCCGTGATGGTCAGCAAGGTAGAGTGGCTCCCAAACCACCAAGCTGATATTCAACACACTCCACAAGCATTAATTTGTTGTCATCTAGATAGGCCTATAGTGTGTAATATGGGTTAACCTAGGGGACTTTTTAATTAAAAGTTCTTAAGACTTCTTACTTCCAAATATTTTGATGTCTTTCTGAAGAAGCTGCCTTTTATTACTTACAGCAGACAGGGTACAAAATGCTCTCAGTATTTTTAATATTACAGTCAGGATTTTTTCAATTCATTTACAACTCACTGCAGTGATTAAAGCAGGTTGCCTAACTGTCTTTAAGCACATTATTTTATGCATAATATGGTAATTATATTAAATGAGTGTACTATCAGTGGACTTCTTGGATGAGTGAATTTTCTTGGGCTAAACAAATGGCATAATGTATATTAGATGATTCTGTTTTGCCGCATTAGGCTAGAATTTAATCAACTTATGTAAAAAGTTATCAACAAAATCTTATCAGTGTGACTTTTTTATACTTTCTTGTGTAAATAAGTGAAGGCTGCCTATTGCTTCAGTCTCCAAAACCCATAAAAAAAATCATATAATGAAATCAAATTCCACCAAGAATCAAACACAGTGGAGACAATTTCTTAAAATAGTAACTGTACTGTGTAAATAGGAAAGGGTATCATATTCTTTGAAAGACTGCTTATTTTCAATTTATAAAATAGAGACTGAGGCAAATCGGAAGTTGGGAATCCCTGGTGGCTCAGTGGTAAAGAATCAGCTTGCAGTGCAGGAGACAGGAGATGCAGGTTCGATCCCTGGGTCAGGAAGATCCCCTGGAGGAAGAAATAGCTACCCACTTCAGTATTCTTGCCTGGAGAATCCCATGGACAGAGGAGCCTTGTGGGCCACAGTCAATAAGGTAGCAAAGAGGTGGACATGATTGAGCACAAACGCACGCAAATCAGAAGTTACCCACAGATAATCTTCTCTTTGATTTGGTCTGATAGCTCTCCAGCCTGTTATTAATAGTTCTGTTTTCCTCTTATTGGCTGTCATTCACCAAAAAAAAAAAAAAAGCCTGGTTTGCCTTAGCTTTCATGCTTTGTTCTCTGTAGCTAGGTCTGAGAAACCGGTACTCATTCCAAATTAATGCACGGTGGAGAAGGCAGGTGTGTTGGCTTCTACAGACTCGATTCCACCGCCAGCAGCACTCACATCTGTCTTCAGAGAACTGCAGTGTTGCTCACTCTTCACCTCACGGAGAACAGAGGAGACCCATTTCCTTCTTGTTTAATCTCATTCACTCTTTGGATGACGTACAAGGTAGTGAAAGTGAAAGTCGCTCAGTCGTGTCCGACTCTTTGCCACCCGTGGACTAGTCCACGGAATTCTCCAGGCCAGAATACTGGAGTGGGTAGCCTTTCCCTTCTCCAGGGATCTTCTCTACTCAGGGATCGAACCTGGGTCTCCCGCATTGCGGGCGGATTCTTTACCAGCTGAGCTGACGTACAAGGTAAGTTACTGAATAGTGAGTACTCCGTCCATTTAAAAGGCTTCAGTCTTTCCTGCGCTCAGCTCTCCAGTCGTGCTAGGGTCTTTGCAAAGCCCACAAACACACCTGATCCCTCTCGTGGCCCCCGTGTGTGCTACCACCTCTGCTGAGAAGGCTTCTCCCCTCCTCCCTGTGTCAAGACTCTTTCTCCTTCAGAAACTGGGACCACCACCTGCTCAGGAAGCTATTGCTGGAAGCTCCTACAGCTGGGATAACAGCACTCCTGTTGTTCCAGAAGCCCCACGGCTCACCCCAGTCTCAGCCCCCCTCTCACTGAATGGCAGGGAATTGCATGTCTTTTTTTTTTTGTTTGTCTCTTTCCTCACTGAACAAGGGGCTTCACTTGTGGCTCAACTGGTAAAGAATCTATCTGCAATGTGGCAGACCTGGGTTCGATCCCTGGGTTGGGAAGATCCCCTGGAGAAGGGAAAGGCTTCCCACTCCAGTGTTCTGGCCTGGAGAATTCCATGGACTGTGTAGTCCCTCTTTCCTCACTGAACCATAAGCTCTCCGAGGACAGATGGTTGTAGCCTCAGTACCTAATAGAGCTCCTGGAGTCTAGAACATTCAACGTAAACCTTTGAAAAAAGTAAACAAACAGTGATACAAAATTAAAAAAAAAATAGTGCAAGTTACTGCTTACTGAGTTCTGGCTCAGCCAGACGCTCCCCTCTGTGTGTCATCCGAGTCCTTACAACAACCTGCTGTGTCCTCATTTGACAAATGAAGATGCTGAGATAAAGTCAAGATACACAGTCAAGGTCACAAACCAAGAAAATGTCAGAGCTACGGTTTAGATCCAGACCCATTTATCTTCGAAGACTTCAAGCGTTACAAAGTAAGGAGGCCACCACTCTCTTGGGTAGGAGCAAGGAGCTCTGGTCTTAAAGGGGGCTCTCTGGAGAAGTCCTGTGCCTGGGGTACCAACAGGGGCCCTGCAGGAAGTGGTCAGTTTCAATACCCTCACAGGACAAATTCCGAGAAAGCCTGTACCTGCCACAGAAACAGGAATGGCACAGGAAGAGGCGGGTGTCCTCCAAGGAAGCACACAGAGACCAAAGGGAGGTTAATCCACCATAGGGACTAGGCACTGCCTACTGACTGAAGAGGCCAGATGCCACTCAAGAGAACATCGGGCACGTCTGCGATGGAAAAAGAAGTCTGGACTAAAATTTAGAGTCTAGGTCAAAATTATTCAGTTCACTGATATCTCAGATTTAAAACCCAGTACAAAGATCTTAATTATCAGACAAATTGAAGTAAACTTCAGCTTATGGCTGAATTCTTCTGGCGTTTATTTAAATGAATTCAACCACGGGATGTTACAAGTATTAGTACATTCAGTTGGAAGTCTCTGGTACAACTGTAAAGTGGTAAAATGATTATGAATGTAGGCATTTGTGTTTATAATTATGTTTCATAATTAATGTTCCTAAGTAATACTTTAGGTTCACATCTCCATTTGCAGTTTTCTAAATGAAAGGTTTTGTACTAAAAGTCTGCAAAATGGCAGGGCAGGTCATGAATCACCAGGATTAATAATGTTCCACTCAGAAATTTTGAAACGCTTAGGTTAAAATTAAAATCACAGAAAATTAGTTATGTTTAGTGGATCAAAATTATGTTTCATAATTAATGTTCCTAAGTAATACTTTAGGTTCACACCTCCATTTGCAGTTTTCTAAATGAAAGGTTTTGTACTAAAAGTCTGCAAAATGGCAGGGCAGGTCATGAATCACCAGGATTAATAATGTTCCACTCAGAAATTTTGAAACGCTTAGGTTAAAATTAAAATCACAGAAAATTAGTTATGTTTAGTGGATCAAACCTTGCATGAGAAGAGCAGACATCATAAAGTGAACATAATCATTATAATTAAAATGTTTTACCTTATAGACTGTAATCCTCTTTAACAAAGGAAATTTTGTATGCTGCTATAATGTTAAGTAAATATATAGAAGCCCAGCCCTACATTATTTCTGAATTTGTATGATGTTTAATTCAATTTAAGTTGAGCTGGGCAGTGAATACCCAATCTTTTATTGAGCTTCCACTGTGATTTGGGGCTTTGGCACACTCCTGACTGAGACAGGTTACAATTAAGGTATCTAAACCTCATAAACCAATGAACAGTTTGACAGCCTTATAGTGCTTCACATAAAAGTGCTCAGAAGAACATATTGAGTTAATGAAGGCAGCTATGCGAAACGTCCGACGTTACTCTCAATAAGTGCCAGGGCCTGGATTTGCACTCTGAGACATATCAGTTCTAACGAGAGGTGAACGAAACCTTGACAGCTTCCTACCAGTAAGAAAAACCTATCAGCAATCAACTCTTCCAGAACAATCCTTTCCCACCATAATTATTTGAGTGCTGGGTGCTAAGTTGCTTCAGTCATGTCTGACTCTTTGCAACCCTATGGACAGTAGTCTATATCAAAGCCCTTGACTGTGTGGACCACAATAAACTGTGGAAAATTCTGAAAGAGATGGGAATACCAGACCACCTAACCTGCCTCTTGAGAAATCTGTATACAGGTCAGGAAGCAACAGTAAGAACTGGACATGGAACAATAGACTGGTTCCAAATAGGAAAAGGAGTACGTCAAGGCTGTATACTGTCACCCTGCTTATTTAACTTATATGCAGAGTACATCATGAGAAATGCTGGGCTGGAAGAAGCACAAGCTGGAATCAAGTTTACCGGGCGAAATATCAATCACCTCAGATATGCAGATGACACCACCCTTATGGCAGAAAGTGAAGAGGAACTAAAAAGCCTCTTGATGAAAGTGAAAGAGGAGAGTGAAAAAGTTGGCTTAAAGCTCAACCTTCAAAAAATGAAGATCATGGCATCTGGTCCCATCACTTCATGGCAAATAGATGGGGAAACAGTGGAAACAGTGGCTGACTTATTTTTCTGATCCCCAAAACCACTGAGGATGGTGATTGTAGCCATGAAATTAAAAGATTCTTGCTCCTTGGAAGGAAAGTTATGACCAACCTAGACAGCATAGTAAAAAGCAGAGACATTACTTTGCCAACAAAGGTCCGTCTAGTCAAGGCTATGGTTTTTCCAGTGGTCATGTGTGGATGTGAGAGTTGGACTGTGAAGAAAGCTGAGTGCCGAAGAATTGATGCTTTTGAACTGTGGTGTTGGAGAAGACTCTTGAGAGTCCCTTGGACTGCATTGAGATCCAACCAGTCCATCGTAAAGAAGATCAGTCCTGGGTGTTCATTGGAGGGACTGATGTTGAAGCTGAAACTCCAATACTTTGGCCACCTGATGCAGACAGCTGACTCATTTGAAAAGACCCTGATGCTGGGAGGGATTGGGGGCAGGAGGAGAAGGGAACGACAGAGGATGAGATGGTTGGATGGCATCACCAACTGAATGAACATGAGTTTGAGCAAGGAAGTTGGTGATGGACAGCGAGGCCTGGCATGCTGCGGTCCATGGGGTCGCAAAGAGTCAGACATGACTGAGCGACTGAACTGACTGAACTTAACTGGACAGTAGTCCACCAGGCTCCTCTGTCCATGGGATTCTCCAGGCAAGAATACTGGAGTGGGTTGCCAGGCCCTCCTCCAGGGGATCTTCCCAATCCAGGGATCAAAACTGCATCTCTTAAGCCTTGAGTATTTCAGGTCAAATATGGTTTGGGGCTGACTGCACAAGTAATTACAAATGCTGTATTTTCCTATTCCATCGACACGAATCTCTGTCCATTAGGAAACATAGCAAATGCCTTCCTATTTGGGTGTGGGAAAGAGCGACTGTGTTTCTTGCTGTCATGCTTCTTGCTATTGGCAGTGGCCCACACAAGGACCGCAAAACACAGCTGGGCACAGCACTGATGCAGATCCCCACATCTACAGCCCTGTCTAGAGAAAGGAACGGCTCTCAGTGAGAGCTGACCTGACAATTAACTAGATGCTTCAGTGGAACATTGTAAGATTCCCTAATTGACTTCACAAAATAAATTCTAAATGACATTTTATCTCCTAAACGTATAGCAAGGAAGTTTGAATGGTGTAAATAATTTTTATGTAGTCTTGGGGTGAGAGGCATCCAAAGAAGTATGCTTCCAAAATCGGAAATCATAAAAATTGCTGGATTTTACTATTAAACTTTGCTACATAAAAAGTAAACTTGCTACATGAGAGGAAAATACCTGGTAATATGTTGAATAAAGAATGAATTTTTGTAAATAAGGAAAAGAAATACCATATTACAAGAGAGAAATGGAAAAAGACTTCTACATCCATCAATGTGACATACTGAATATTTTAGAACAACTTTCATCTTAAAATTTTTTTCGGCTAGAAATAGTGCAAAAATAATAGGAAATATCTATTTCATATTCATTCTTTGAGAAAACAGGGGCCAGAAAAAGAGGAGAGTAAAGGAAAGGTGAGCCCTGGGATGGCTACACCACGTTTTCCTGGAGGCATTCTAGCTCCAGAAACTTGTGTTCTGAGGCCTGGATGGCACAAGGACAGAAGGCAAGTTCTTGGGGCTTCACAAGTGGAGGTTTGGAACGAAGACTCCTGCTTAAAGCCTGGACTCCCAAAGGGTGGCCCCCTAAGGGAAAGTAGGTTAATTCACCTTCAAGGAAGATAACAATATCAGTTGTAACAAGTATGATGCACTGAGCAGGTTCTCAGTGCTTTAAATATTAACTCATTTAGTCTTCGCAACAGCTCTCTTAGATAGATGTCAGTTCAGCTCAGCCACTCAGCTGCATCCGACTCTTTGCGACCCCATGGACTGCAGCACGCCATGTCTCCCTGTCCATCACCAGCTCCCAGAGCTTCTCAAACTCATGTCCACTGAGTCGGTGATGCCATCCAACCATCTCATCCTCTGTCATCCCCTTCTCCTCCGGCCTTCAGTTTTTCCCAGCATCAAGGTCTCTTCCAAGGAGTCAGTTCTTCCCATCAGGTGGCCAAAGTATTGGCATTTCAGCTTCAGCATCAGTCCTTCCAATGAATACTCAGGGTTGATTTCCTTTAGGATGGACTGGTTGGATCTCCTTGCATTCCAAGGGACTCTCAAGAGCCTTCTCCAACACCACAGTTAAAAAGCATCAATTCTTCAGCACTCAGCCTCCTTTATAGTCCCAATCTCACATCCAAACATGCCTACTGGAAAAAAAACATAGCTTTGACTAGACGGACCTTTGTTGGCAAAGTAATATCTCTGCTTTTTAATATGCTGTCTAGGTTGGTCATAGCTTTTCTCCCAAGGAGCAAGCACCTTTTAATTTCACGGCTGCAGTCACCATCTGCAGTGATTTTGGAGCCCCCCAAAATAAAGTCTTCCACTGTTTCCATTGTTTCTCCCATCGATTTGCCATGAATTTGCCATCTATTTGCCATTAGATAGATATGGTATTAGGCCAATTTTATTGTTGAGAAAATTAAAGCTCAGAGAGGTTAAGCAACTTGTTTAAGGACACATTGTAAGTGAGTGTGAGATTCAGGTAGCCTGGCTCCAAGAAGGGAGAGAAAAGTCTCTCCTAGCAAGGAATTACATCTACAATATTAAAAGGAACTCCCCCAAATCAATAAGAAAAAGATAAACAACTCCAGAGAAACTTGGAAGAAGAGATTAACACACAACTCATAGAAGAGAAAACATAGGTTGCTGAATAAACACAGGAAAAGATGTCCAACATGGCAAGTGTAGATTAAAGGTATGACGATGTCAAGCATTGTCCAGCATAAGGAACAACTTTATGGGGACATAAAGGGGACTCTTTATGTCTGGCTGATTAGAATGTAAGCTGAAATGACCACTTTGAATAGCAATCTAGTGAGTCTATCACTGACTCAATGGACATGAGTTTGAGTAAACTCCAGGAGTTGGTGATGGACAGGGAGGCCTGCTGTGCTGCAGTCCATGGGTTTGCAAAGAGTCAGACACGACTGAGCGACTAAACTGAACTGAGTCTATCTGAAGCTCTCTTTTNGGACATGAGTTTGAGTAAACTCCAGGAGTTGGTGATGGACAGGGAGGCCTGCTGTGCTGCAGTCCATGGGTTTGCAAAGAGTCAGACACGACTGAGCGACTAAACTGAACTGAGTCTATCTGAAGCTCTCTTTTCTCCCTTGCTGTTGCAATCCATGCCTAGTCATCACCTCCTTTACGAAGTCTGCATGAACCCACGGGCTCACAGTGACATCACGTTCTTCAGGCTTCCAGCGTTCATTCTATCACTTCCTGGAACACACGATTTGCCGCCTGCTGTGGGGAGTTCTCGTCTGTTCCTTAAGAGCCAAGGCGGTGTTTTGTAATTTTTCATTCCTAGCATCTGAGTAGGAGCTAAATAAATATTACTGGTTTGACTATAAAAAGCACTAATGTAACCAAATAAACCATATTTTGGATTTTTCACTGTTCCATTAGCATATGTTGGACACATACTGACAATCCAATTATAGTCAGCACAACATATATTAGGGCAAACAAACCTTTAGTATCTTTGCCTTGTGTAGATTTGCTTTGTATTTTCTTGATATAAAAATTGAGCGTGACATATTTTCTGAAGAAAAGTTAAGAAAATGAACTCCTGTACACAGATGTCAAGGTTTTCTCTTTATCAAATCAGTTTTAAAAGCCATGTTCATTTCTTTGAACATCTGAAAGTGACAAAGGCCCAAGGCTCTAATTGACTTTTGATAAACATATGACTGAATCATTGAAATGTTTCAGTTTATTTTATAAAATCTATATGCTAAACAGGTATTAAGAGAGACAGATCGTCTCTCTCTGGAGTTTAATGACTATCTATGACTTTCACTATTACTTATATATGGATGATTCTCAAATCCACATTTTAGCTCTGATTTCTCAGCTCACACTCTTTCTCTTTAATTTTTTGTTTTCTTTTTGCCCTCTAGTTATAAAAGTAATATGTGCTCTGGGTAGAAAAAAAAATGAAAAATAAGCAAAAGTTAAAGGGTGATAGGGCCACCATAACACCGCCACGAGGAGTTGAGATAGGTGCTGTCCCCATTTTAACACGTGGTCATTCTAGCCTAATTTCCATGTCTAACATGTGTTCATCCTCGTCGCCCCTCCACTGATCTTTTTGTTGTCTCCTGGTTTTGTCTTTTACAAGTGAAAATGAAGGTGTAAGTCGCTCAGTCATGTCCAACTCTTTGAGACCCCATGGACTCTACAGTCCATGGAATTCTCCAGGCCAGAATACTGGAGGGGGCAGCCTTTCCCTTCTCCAGGGGATCGTCCCAGTGCAAGGACCGAACCCAGGTCTCCTGCATTGCAGGGAGATTCTTTACCAGCTAAGCCACAATGAAAGACCAAGAATACTGGAGTGGGTAGCCTGTCTCTTCTCCAGAGGATCTTCCTGACCCAGGGATTGAGCTCGTCTCCTGTACTGCAGGCAGAGTCTTTACCAACTGAGCTGTCAGGGAACAAAATGTCATATAACTGGAATCATGTGGCATGTACCCCTTTCGATTGGTTTCTTTCACTTGGTTCAGTTCAGTTCAGTTCAGTTGCTCAGTTGGGTCTGACTCTTTGCGACCCCATGAGTCACTTAGTAATATGCATTTAAGATTCCTCCACTGTTTTTCATGGCTTGATCATGTCTTTTTAGCATGGAATAAAGATCCATTTTATGAATGTACCACAGTTTGTTTATTCACCTACTGAAGGGCAACTTGTTTGCTTCCAAGTTTTGGTAATTGTGAGTAAAGCTGCCATAAACATCAATTTGCAGCTTTTGTCAGCTATATACACATTATCCTGATAAGAAAATAAATTTAAAAATCACTACTCACTTAAAGCTGAAAAATTATACAAAATATAAAGTTATATTAATTCACTGGGCTATGTGCTCAGTCATGTCTGGCTCTGGGACCCCATGGACTGTAGCCCACTAGGTTCTTCTGTCCATGGAATTTCGCAGGTAAGAATACTGGAGTGGGTAGCCATTTCCTTCTCCAGGGCATCCTCCCAATCCAGAGACTGAACCCATCTCTCCTGCCCTGTAGGCAGATTCTTTATCATCAGAGCTACCTGGGAGGCTACTAGCACTATTTAAAAGGGGACTATCAAATAGACAAATAAAATAGAAAAAAAAATCATTATTCTTTTACTAAATAAATAACATTTACTAGGATAGCCTAAGTGCAAGTGTTAGCTCCTCACTAGAGCCTACCTCTGTGCGACCCCATGGACTGTAGGCCACCAGGCTCCTCTGCCCATGGGATTCTCCAGGCAAGAATATTGGAGTGGGTTGCTGTGCCCTCCTCCAGGGCATCTTCCCGACCCAGGAACCGAACCCACATCCCTCATGTGTCCTGCACTGGGCAGGCAGGTTCTTCACCACTAGCACCACCTGGGAATCTCAAGAATCACCTAATGTAAGCACAGTTTGAAAGCTAGGACTAAAAATTATGGACTATTTGTGTAGACTGAGACACATTTGTACAGAATACCCAAAACTGCATTAGAGAAATCTAAGGCCAAAGAAGCCATTCTGCTTCAGGTTCCTACCAAAGTTAGTGCAAAATCGATTCAATCTGACATTTATTAGGACCTACTATTTGCAAGGCCCTGTGATAGGTGCTAGAGCAGATTTAAAATGATCAAGATATGAGTTCTACTTTAAAGGACCTAATAGGCCAGTAGATAAGATAAGACATCTATGCAATTAACCATAACATTATATAGATGTGCTAAGAAATATGGTGGAAATAAAAACAGACACTGTGGGGTCACAAAGATAGGAAGATTCATTCCAGCTGATAAACTAGAGGAAGATTTAATTAAAGAAATGACTTTGGAACTGGGACTGGAAGAATGGGTAAGATTTAGACCAAAAGCAGTGAAATGGCTGGGAGGATGGGTGGTAAGAGGGCTGTTTTAAACAGAGGCAAAGGTGGTCAAAGAAATAAACTGCCAGAAGTTTGATTGTGTTTGGGGAATCGGTCATATTCTGGTTTGGTTGAAGTGGAAAATTTGAGAAGGGAGTAAACACATTCTATACTGGTGGGATTGAGTTGAATTCCTTTTAAATCTTTAACGGTGAAATAAACATATTCATCCTAAGAAATTATGTGATGCCAAAAATAGGCTATTAGTAAAATGAGAAAATAGGACATAATCAAGAAATATTTGTTTTAGCTTGTTTTCAATTGCTTTTAATTAAAAAATTAATCAGAAGACTTGAACACTGGGGTTCCTAAAATC
This sequence comes from Oreotragus oreotragus, assembly GCA_006410675.1. Lineage (NCBI taxonomy): Eukaryota > Metazoa > Chordata > Mammalia > Artiodactyla > Bovidae > Oreotragus > Oreotragus oreotragus. The sequence continues at coordinate 274,562 of SJYX01009748.1, read as the reverse complement.
TATGTAATTATGTGCAACTTATGGATTTGAGAATTCATGTTCATTTATCTGGGAAAGGAGTTTCATCTGACTCTCCTAAGGGTGCTTTATCCCTAAAAATGCCAAAAATCATTGCTTTTGAGGAAATGGGTTAGTTTTAAGTAAAACTAAATTTTTATGACTTTCTTTTCCTACCAAATTATATAACTTGCATTTAGTTTGTCACGCTCTATTAGAATCATTTTGCTTCAGCTCTAAATGTTGGCACTTTCTTTATTCCTCTTTGTCTCGTTTTTCTACTTCTCTTTTTTGAAGGGAAAAAATAAAATACAAATTAGAGAGATCTAAAAACACAGAGTTGTATGAAGAGAAAGTTAACACCCTGCACAAGCCTTTGCACTCATTCCTCCCACAACTAGGAGTGTATCTGCATGCAGATTTTCAACTCTCACATCATACAGATTTATGTCTACGTTGCATGAGTGCACATGTCTGTGTGTGAGAAAGAGAGAAAGAGAGACTAGGAGAGACAGAGAGAAGCAGAGAGGTTTTTTTTCTTTTTCTAAAATGAAAATGGTACAAACTCCATACATCTTTAATTCTGAAACAATGTACCATGGACATCTTTCCAGGTTAGTACACAGAAATTTAATTTAATTCTTTAAAATAGCTATAAAATATTCCATTGCAGAAATGTACTGCAGTTTATTTGGCTATCTGCTAATTGATAAAATTATACAGAGTGAAGTAAGCCAGAAAGAAAAACACCAATACAGTATACTAACACATATATATGGAATTTAGAAAGATGGTAATGAGGACCCTGTATGCAAGACAGCAAAAGAGATACAGATGTGTAGAGCGGACTTATGGACTCTGAGGGAGAAGGAGAGGGAGAGGGAGAGGGTGGGATGATTTGGGAGAATAGCATTGAAATTTGTATACTATCATGTAAGAAATGAATTGCCAGTCTATGTTCAATGCAGGATGCAGGATGCTTGGGGCTGGTGTATGGGGATGATCTGGAGGGATGATGTGGGGTGGGAGGTGGGAGGGGGGTTCATGTTTGGGAGTTCGTGTAAAAAAATAAATAAATACAAAAAAAAAAAAAGAAAGGAAAAAAAAAAAAAGGGAGGGGATATATGTATACTTATGGCTGATTCATGTTGAGGTTTAATAGAAAACCGCAAAATTCTGTAAAGCAATTATCCTTAAAAAAAATAAATAAATAAAATAGCTATAAAATATTCCATTGCAGAAATGTACTGCAGTTTATTTGGCTATCTGCTAATTGATAAGCATTCATGTTGCTTATGGTTTTGAGTATTTAAACTGATGTTACATAAACATCTTTATAAATATATCATTATATGCAAGTGTTTTCATTGTATAGGATTAAAAAATGACATGTGGCAGGAATGTTAATAAAATAATAAACATTGTCACATAACTTTTTAAGACATTTTAGCAAGTCATATCCCCACTTGCAGTACTAGCAAATGCCCACTTTGGTTTACCTTTGTCCAGGGATAATATTCAAAATATTTAACAATGCACAAGGCAGAAACATTCAAGAACATTCAGGTGACATGCATTAACCTTCTATTTACTGCTTATTGAAGATAGAATGGTCTGATCAGTCAGAGAGGGTGGGATGAGAGTTCTGGGCAAGGAAGGGAGCTCAAGGTAGCAAATATTTATGACCTGAAAGATTAGTAATACGGGGTCATATTGAACTTACAATAAACATCAGCCTGCCATTAACATGATGGCTGATAAACATCAGCCCTGCTATTGCTAGAACTGGGTATTACCAGGCTTTAAAAAAATTTTTTGCTAGAATTTCAGAAAACAGTATCTCATTGGGATGTTAAATTTATGTTTCCTCAAGTTTTAATGTAAAAGAACAACTTTCGGATGTCACTTTATGTTTGCTCATCCTTTACTTGTTTAAATTTTTGTCTATCTTTATTTGTGTTATTTACCTTTCAATTATCAGTTTGAAGGAGCTGTTTGTTTGTCTTTCAAATGTTTACAAATATATAGTCTCTGGGCTTATTCGTCATCTTTATATTTAAGGTCACTTTAGCTGTACAAATGTTTTAATATTAATATAAAATATACTTTCAATATAAAAATTACTTGTTTAAATTTTTGTCTGTCTTTATTTGTGTTATTTACCTTTCAATTATCAGTTTGAAGGAGCTGTTTGTTTGTTTTTCAAATGTTTACAAATATATAGTCTCTGGGCTTATTCTTCATCTTTATATTTAAGGTCACTTTAGCTGTACAAATGTTTTAATATTAATATAAAATATACTTTCAATATAAATGCCATTATATTTATGTTTATTTATTGAAGTTATAGATTTAAACCTAAGTATTGTAATATTTTTGGTATATTTTTCTTAGCTCTTTGGTTTTTGTAATTTTCCCCCATTTTCATTTCCAACTGGTTGTTGATATAAGAAAAGCACATTTTTGGTATTTGTTTCATATCCATCCATTTAACGAAATTCTTTGGGTATCTCTAACAGTATTTAATTGTAAACCTCATTTAAAAAAAATTGTTATATGATGAAAGCATGTAAGAAAAACTTTTCTCTCCATTATATATGTCATATATTATAGTTCCTTGACTTTATTAATACATTAGTCTCTAAAAAATTTTTCATTTCAGTTCAGTTCAGTCGCTCAGTCATCTCCAATTCTCTGCAACCCCATGAATCACAGCACTCCAGGCCTCCCTGTCCATTACCAACTCCCGGAGCTTGCGCAAACTCACGTCCATCGAGTCGGTGATGCTATCCAGCCATCTCATCCTCTGTTGTCCCCTTCTCCTCCTGCCATCTTCATCCTGCAACTTGCTGAATTGACTTGTAAATTCTAGGAGAATTTCTGTAAATTCCTTGGGATTTTCTATGTACCAATAGATAAATCATGTTGTCTGCAAATAGAGACATTTTTATTTCTTCCTTTCTGATCCATATGCCTTTTGTTTACTTTTCTTGACTTATTGCACATGCTAGAAGTTTCAGCACTAGGTTCAATAAGAGCAGTTAAAGTGAGCATTCTTATCTTATTCTCAATCTTAGGGGAAAGTTTTCAGTTTTGATATTAAGTATAATGATAGGTATAGATATCTGTAAATGGTCTTTACCAAGTTGAAGACATGCTATCTATCCCTTTTTTTCTGTGAGTTTTTATGTGAATGAGTACTGAATTTTGTTAAGAACATTTTCTGTGTATATGTATATGGTCATGTGATTTTTCTCCAATGATCTGCTATTGTGGTAAATTACATTGATTTTCAAACCTTGAACCAACCTTGCATTTCTAGACTAAATCTCTTTTGGTTATGGTATACAATTATTTCTGTGTTTCACTATATTCTATTTGCTAATATTTGGTTAAGAATTTTTGGTCTATATTCATTAAAGATACTGGCTTGTAGTTTTCTTTCTGAAATGTCTTTGTCTGTTTTTGGTATCATAAAAGGAATAAGGGAATATGTTTCTTCTCTTCTGTTTTCCAGATGAGATTTAGTAGAACTGATATTAATTTTTCTTTATATATTTGGTAGCATTCTCCAGTGAAACTATCTTGGACTGGAGATTTTTTTGAATGGGAGAGTTATTAAATTACAAATTCAATTTCCTTCATAGTTATAGGGCTTTTCAAATTATTATACATTGAATGAATCGTGGTGGTTTGTCTTTTTCAAGAAATTTGTTCATTTTGTTTAATCTGTCAGATTCGTGTGTTATTTTTAGCATTTCCTAATTATTCTTCTGTTGCCTGCATGATCTATAGTGATATTTCCTGTTTCGTTCCTGATATTAGTGATTTATGTTCTTTTTCCTTTATCAGTATTGCTAGAATTTATCAGTTTTATTATCTTTTCAAAGAACACACTTTTTTCATTGGTTTTCTCTATTTTCTGCTTTCAATTTCATTGATTTATCTTCATTATGTCTTTCTTTTGTTTGCATTGAATTTATTTTCTCTAAGTCCTTAAGGTAAAAGCTTATTTATTGATTTGAGACTAACTCTTTTCTAATGTGAACACTTAATGCTATAAATTTCCCTTTCAGAACCGCATTAGCTATGTACCATGCATATTGATATGTTGTATTTCCTTTTTTATTCAATTCACTCCTTATGACTTGAGAATTCTTCTTTAAATACATTTCTGTTTGTATGAAAGTAAAAGTGAAGTCGCTCAGTTGTGTCTGACTCTTTAGTGACCCCATGGACTGTAACCTGCCAGGCTCCTCTGGCCATGGGACTATCCAGGCAAGAACACTGGAGTGGGTTGCCATTTCCTTCTCCATGGGATCTTCCCAACCCAGGGGTTGAATCTAGGTCTCTTGCATTGCAGGCACTCTTTACCATCTGCTGCTGCTGCTAAGTCCCTTCAGTCATGTCCGACTGTGTGCGACCCCAGAGACGGCAGCCCACCAGGCTCCCCCGTCCCTGGGATTCTCCAGGCAAGAACACTGGAGTGGGTTGCCATTTCCTTCTCCAATGCATGAAAGTGAAAAGTGAAAAGGTCAGGTGGTCTGGTATTCCCATCTCTTTCAGAATTTTCCACAGTTTATTGTGATCCACACAGTCAAAGGCTTTGGCATAGTCAATAAAGCAGAAATAGATGTTTTTCTGGAACTCTCTTGCTTTTTTGATGATCCAAAAAAATAAGAATAAAAATAATTTTAAATAATAATAAAAGCAGGCATATGTGCCTTGTTTCAAATTTTAGTGTCAATGACTTGTCTTATTTATGAATAACTGAGTTATATTGGGTTTTAGCCCACCAGGCTTCAGGGGATCTTCCCGATCCTGGGACTGAACCACAGTGTCCTGCACTGCAGGCAGATTCTTTACCATCTGAGCCACCAGGGAAGTCCATTTTTCACTTGTTAAACATGAGTTCTTTTTGTTCATCTGTTTCTATCGTATTTCAATTTTCTAAGGTGATTTATACTTATATCTTGACTTTTTTTATTTCTGAAAAAAAAAAGCATCTTTTTCTTACTTCCTTGACTATTTGTCAGTTTATACGAATTGCTCCTTCTCCTTTTTCTGAATTTAAAATGTTAGCCATCCTTAGAACCAATATTTGGTTTTCTCATCTGATACATTCTTTTTCTGAGAAGGCAGCTTTTCATTAAGTATGGTTTCAACTGAAACCTACATGCTAATTGTCATGGACTGATTTTTTTTTTTTCCGCCCTGCCCCCAAATTCAAATGTTGAAATCTCAATCCCTGATATGATGATATTTAGAGAAGGGTGATTAGGTCATGAGAGAAGAGGCCTCACTGATGGGATCGGCGCCTTATATGAACAGACAGAATTTCTTCCTCCTTTCTCTGTTTTCCACCTCGTAAGGGCACATCAAGAACGTGACCATCTGAAAACCAGGAAGAGGGATCTCACCAGACTCCACGTCTGCTGGCACCATGCTCCTGGACTTCCTACAGCCTCCTGAACTATGAGAAAAAGAACTGTTTGCTTTCTAAGCTTCCCAATTTACTCTAATTTGTCACAGCAGCCTGAGTGGACTAAGACACCAGTAGTTTCTACAGCTAAAACCTGAGTCTAAATTCTCTTTCCCACCTCTAGATTTTTTTTTAATTTAAATATAATTGATTTGAAATATAGTATTAGTTTCTGGTACACAGCAAACTGATTCAGTTATACATACACTACATATATGTTACATACGTGCGTGCGTGCTAAGTCACTTCAGTGGTGTCCGAGTATTTGCGACTGTATGGACTGTAGCCTGCCAAGCTTCTCTGTCCATGGGATTCTCCAGGCAAGAATACTGGAGTGGGTTCCCAAGTCCTCCTCCAGAGGATCTTCCCAACCCAGGGATCGATCCTGCATCTCCTATGTCCCCTGCATCGGTAGGTAGGTTACTTACCACTAGCACCACCTGGGAAGTGTGCATATATATTTTTTTCCTTACAGTCCATTACAGAATACTGAATACAGTTCCCTACGCTATGCAGTAGGACCTTGTTGTTTAAACACAGTAGTTTACATCTTCTTATTCAAAACCAAGAATAAAAGTGTATCCTTCCCCTACCTCCTTTGCCCTTTGATAGCCGTTAGTTTGTTTTCCGTGTTAGTGAGTCTGTTCTGTCTCATAAGAGTGTTCTCTGGTGTCATATTTTAGATATAAATATCATCAGACGGGATTTTTCTTTCACTTTCTGACTCACTTCTCTTAGCGGGACAATCTCTAGGTCAGTTTACACTGCTGCAAACGTGGCATTATTTCATTCTTTTAATGACTGCATCGTGTTCCTTGGAATATACGTAGCACATCTTCTTCATCCATTCATTCGTCAGTGGACACTGAGGTCGCATCCACGTCTTGGACATCCTAAATAGTGCTGCTGTGAACACCGGGGTGCTTGTATCTTTTTGAAATAGAGTTTTCTGCCTTCCCTGGTGGCAGAGTGGTAAAGAATCCACCTGCCAATGCAGGAGACGTGGGTTTGTTCCTTGGGTCAGGAAGATCCCCTGGAGGAGGAAATGGCAACCCATTCCAGTATTCCTGCCTGGGAAATCGCATGGACAGAGGAGCCTGGTGGGCTGTACTCCACGGGGTCACAAAAGAGTCAGGCATGACTTAGTGACTGAACAACAACAACTGAATATGTACCCGGAGTGGAACTGTGGATCATAAGCAATCTCTACTTTTAGTTTTGTAAGGATTCTCCATACTGTTCTTCATAGTGACTGTATGAATTTACAGTCCCATCAACAGTGTAGGAAGCTTCCCTTTTCACCCTCTTCAGCATTTTCTTCTTGTGGACTTTTAATGATGATCATTTTGACACATGTGAGGTGGTACCTCATTTTACTTTTGATTTGCATTTCTCTAATGATTAGCAGTATTGAACGGCTTTTCACGTACCTCTTGGCCATCTATGTGTACTCTTTGGAGAGATGTCTGTTTAGGTCTTCTATGTGTACTCTTTGGAGAGATGTCTTTTTAGGTCTTCTGTGTGTACTCTTTGGAGAGATGTCTTTTTAGGTCTTCTGTGTGTACTCTTTGGAGAGATGTCTTTTTAGGTCTTCTGTGTGTACTCTTTGGAGAGATGTCTTTTTAGGTCTTCTGTGTGTACTCTTTGGAGAGATGTCTTTTTAGGTCTTCTGTGTGTACTCTTTGGAGAGATGTCTTTTTAGGTCTTCTGTGTGTACTCTTTGGAGAGATGTCTTTTTAGGTCTTCTGTGTGTACTCTTTGGAGAGATGTCTTTTTAGGTCTTCTGTGTGTACTCTTTGGAGAGATGTCTTTTTAGGTCTTCTGTGTGTACTCTTTGGAGAGATGTCTTTTTAGGTCTTCTGTGTGTACTCTTTGGAGAGATGTCTTTTTAGGTCTTCTGTGTGTACTCTTTGGAGAGATGTCTTTTTAGGTCTTCTGTGTGTACTCTTTGGAGAGATGTCTTTTTAGGTCTTCTGTGTGTACTCTTTGGAGAGATGTCTTTTTAGGTCTTCTGTGTGTACTCTTTGGAGAGATGTCTTTTTAGGTCTTCTGTGTGTACTCTTTGGAGAGATGTCTTTTTAGGTCTTCTGTGTGTACTCTTTGGAGAGATGTCTTTTTAGGTCTTCTGTGTGTACTCTTTGGAGAGATGTCTTTTTAGGTCTTCTGTGTGTACTCTTTGGAGAGATGTCTTTTTAGGTCTTCTGTGTGTACTCTTTGGAGAGATGTCTTTTTAGGTCTTCTGTGTGTACTCTTTGGAGAGATGTCTTTTTAGGTCTTCTGTGTGTACTCTTTGGAGAGATGTCTTTTTAGGTCTTCTGTGTGTACTCTTTGGAGAGATGTCTTTTTAGGTCTTCTGTGTGTACTCTTTGGAGAGATGTCTTTTTAGGTCTTCTGTGTGTACTCTTTGGAGAGATGTCTTTTTAGGTCTTCTGTGTGTACTCTTTGGAGAGATGTCTTTTTAGGTCTTCTGTGTGTACTCTTTGGAGAGATGTCTTTTTAGGTCTTCTGTGTGTACTCTTTGGAGAGATGTCTTTTTAGGTCTTCTGTGTGTACTCTTTGGAGAGATGTCTTTTTAGGTCTTCTGTGTGTACTCTTTGGAGAGATGTCTTTTTAGGTCTTCTGTGTGTACTCTTTGGAGAGATGTCTTTTTAGGTCTTCTGTGTGTACTCTTTGGAGAGATGTCTTTTTAGGTCTTCTGTGTGTACTCTTTGGAGAGATGTCTTTTTAGGTCTTCTGTGTGTACTCTTTGGAGAGATGTCTTTTTAGGTCTTCTGTGTGTACTCTTTGGAGAGATGTCTTTTTAGGTCTTCTGTGTGTACTCTTTGGAGAGATGTCTGTTTAGGTCTTCTGTGTGTACTCTTTGGAGAGATGTCTTTTTAGGTCTTCTGTGTGTACTCTTTGGAGAGATGTCTTTTTAGGTCTTCTAGAAAGGTCCTTAGCCCATTTTTTGGACTGGGTTTTGTTGCTGCTATTACTGAGCTGCATGAGGTGTTTGATATTTTGGAACTTAAGCCCCTGTCGGTTACATCATTTGCAAATATTTTCTCCAAATCTATAAGTTGTCTTTTTGTTTTATTGATGGTTTCCTTTGCTGTGCAAAAGCTTATGAGTTTGATTAGCTCCACTTGCTTATTTTTGCTTTCATTTCTATTGCTTTGGGAGACTGACTTGGGAAAATATTGGTATGATTTTTGTCAGAGATCACCCCCAGACTTTTATTACCAGCTTTTAACCTGATATCTTAACCTGGATGCTTCATTACTGTTCAACCTCAACATTTTTAAACCTCAATTATCTTTGAACAAACCTTCTTCTTTCTATGTCTCTTAACAGTTAATGACAGCACCATGTACTAATCCATTCGATCTGGAAGTTATGTTCAATTACCTTTCTTATCCCCTCAACTTTAATCAGTTTAACATTTTGTCAACTCTGCTTAAAAATATCTCTCAAACTCTCCTCCATCTTTCCATCCAGGACACAACAATTTTATTCTGCTTTCCTGGCTGGACCTTCTAACATCATTCAACTTTAATTCCTTCTCAGAATTGTTGCCAAAGTTTTGTTAAGTCACAAAACACTTTTCTTCCTCTGTTTAAAAACCTCTAATAGGTCTTATAAGTCTTTAGAATAAAATCTAAGTTTTAAGCATTGCACACAGTGCCTTTCATATTGTGGAACCAAACCCTCCTTGTAAGCTTGTCTTCAGCTGCTGGCTACAATTTCTCACCAGAAGGCATTGCTCACTGCTTCGCAGCTTGAAGGTCTCTCCCATACAGACCTGACCTTCTTCACCTCATGCTTTCGGCTGCTCTGCACACCTCTAAGCTTCACACCCTTCCTCAGAAACCAGCCTGTCCTACTCTGCTCTCACAACCAAAGTCCGTTCTCCCCTGGTGTGGGAACTCCTGAGGCACAAGTTTGGGGCTTTACTGCTTTGTATTCACACACAGCATTCAGTATGGCAGGACTTTAAGGACACTTGTGGGCGGAAGGACAAAAGGAAGGAAGCCAGGAGGGAATCAAGGAAGACCTATTAAAGATTTTATTTGAACTGAAGCATTTTATAAACAACTATCCCTAAAAACAGAGGTAAATCAATAAAAAAAATGTTGAGGTGATTAAGAGGATACACTAAACAAAGCTGATTTTTAATATACAAAACTTGTAGGGCAGAATTGAGTAGCTGAGAGAAAAAAATGAATAATTATGCTGTATGTCAGCAAACTTATCTGCAGTGAAAAGTGGTTCAGAGAGCAAAAAAAATAAATGAAAAAGCTGAAGGAGAACATGAAAAATGAGCACAGTGCTTTATGCTTTGTAAACACTTTATTGCATTTAAAGTCTAAAACAAAACATAAAGAACAGCTAGCCTGTACAAGTGGATTTTGGTAAAGAGCAGATGAGTTTCTCACATAGCTTTGCTTATTGCAATATTACCTGTACTTTGCGACATGCTTTAAATTTAGCAAGTGTTAATTCATGCTATTCATTCGTCATGTATCAGGACATATATATTTACAATATCCCATTTTAGCTGAGAGAGCTAAGTTTAGATTACAGCGGGTTTTCCTGGTGGCTCGGAAGGTAAAGAATCTTCGTGCAATGCAGGAGATCCAGGTTTGATCCCTGGGTGGGGACAATCCCCAGAGAAGGATATGGCAACCCTCTCCAGTATTCTTGCCTGGAGAACTCCGTGGACAGAGGACAGAGATTACAGTAGCAGTTTACATGAAGGTGGTTGGGTCCCTGCCTTGACTCAACTCACCATCTGTGGGTTCATTCTCCTCAATGTGTATCTTCAGCCTCTTAACCCACATGGACTGGGTGTCCACACACACACTAGGCATGCTCTAGGCAAGAGAGCAGGGTAACAGGACAAAGTCAGCTAAGATTACTGTAGTGACACACTTGAAATTTCATAGGAACCAGGTATCTTCTCCAAGTTTTCAGTGAAAGGCAGAAAATAGACCGTGAGTACCAGAAAACCCATTTCTATAACATTAAGTCACAGCTAGCCAAGGCAAACAGCCGTTGCTATTGAACCCTGATTGACAGGCATGACCTAGGACATGTATTGTGCTCTACTTGCAACTATCTTGGTATAAGATGGACAAGTGACTTCATCTCTCCATTATTCAGCTTCATCATTCATAAAAGGAGACAATAATATCTACCTCATAGGCTATTCTTGTGAAGATTAAACGTAAAGCTCCTAGAAATACACTAGGTATTAGATAAGTGTCAGCTCTGGTGGGAATTACCATTATTATTTAAGGAAGTCGGATGCACGTCAATAGATAAAAAAGGCAGAAAATTTGACATTTTAAAAATAAAAATAAATTGCTATTTAATTATAACACCGTACTGCTTATGTTCATCCATCCAGCCAGCTGGATGAAGCACAAGCTGGAATCAAGATTGCCAGGAGAAATATCAATAACTTCAGACATGCAGATGATACTACCCTTATGGCAGAAAGTGAAGAACTAAAGAGCCTCTTGATGAAAGTGAAGAGGAGAGTGAAAAAGTTGGCTTAAAGTTCAACATTCAGAAAACTCCGGGAGTTGGTGATGGACAGGGAGGCCTGGTGTGCTGCGGTTCACGGGGTCACAAAGGGTCAGACATGACTGAGCGACTGAACTGAACTGAACTGAACTGCTTATGTTCATTATGGAGGTGGCATATAGTGGCACCCTGCCCTATATTTGCAGTGAGAAATGATGGCTGCATTAGAGCTAAAGTATTTACGTGAGCAAGATCCATTATATGCCTGCAATTTTCTCTTTAGTTTCAAGCTTTGGAAGTCTGCACAGGTCTTTTCTGTGACTATTTTATAATGTTACAATAAATTCTCCAAACTTTCAACTAAAGTTTCACATGAAAAAGGATAACTGACTGAGAGAAAATTTAGAAAATAATGACTAAAGAATATTTAAATTACCTGAGTAATTTAAATATTACTTATAATATTTAAGGGGCTTATATTTTCCTTCTTTCTTCCTGAAATCTAAGTCTCTCTGGACCGTAAGAACCCTGTCCATTTAGCAGCCTCGGCCTAAACAGTGGAACCCCCCCAGTCATTTTCCTGCTCTTTATAAGGGACACATGCTCACACACATGTGAGTGTGTGTGCACACGCGCATGCACACAAGTCATTATTAATTTTCTGTGCAGAAGAGGGTCCTGATGAATTTCCGATGTTTAATTAGTCTCTCTTTATTGAAACAATGGTTTACTACATTATTACATCATAAATAGGCTGAGAAAACCTGAAAAAAAGTAGATAATGGTGGAATATCTAAATCTGCAGGAAAGAACTCAGAAGCAATCTCAAGAAGGAAGATTAACAACTTAAAGACAAAATAATGTAAAATTTCAAACAAAATAATCACTCAGCTTGCTACGGGACCACAGTAGCGGCTGTCAACCTGACACTCAGTTATAGCTCTGGGGGGTGACCGGAGAGAGTGTCCCTGAGGCTGAGCCCCGAAAGCTGCAGTCAGAACAAGGGCAATGATGCACGAGATGGGGAGGGGCTCCCACCAGCTGAGCGCAATGCTGGACTTGCAAAGAACTTTCACACCCCTTCTCTCACTTGGATCTCAAGTCAACAGTGTGTACTAGTTAGGAGAGACCCCCCTTTTTCTACATTTATAGCCAAAGCACTGAGACCAGCAAGGGGCACGGCCTATGTGCTGTCCCACGACCCATCTGCTTTAATGTCAGGTCCCGGAGAGCGAGACCCTGACTTATCTAGTGTGTCAGGCAGTCCCACTCAAAATTCATAGCAATCACCATCATTACCATTATTTTACCATACTAGGAACTATGCTGAGTTGTCTGTGTTCTAGAATGTTGTTCTCTGACAATGTTATAGGCTTAAAAGTAAGTTTATCCATGTTAGAGTAGAGGACACTTCCTAGGAGTACTCCTTAACCCCAAGGCACAGCTTCTTTGTATTATATGTTAGATAAAACATAAAAGAATTTGACCTATAAGAGTTACCATCTGTTTATAAACACTTGGGTTTCCTAAATGCCATAATAAATATTTAAATTTTTTAAAAATCAGGGAGCTTCCCTGGTGATCCAGTGGTTAAGAATCTGTCTTGCAATGCAGGGGACACTGTTTTGACCCCTGGTGGAGGAAGATCCCACATGCTTCAGAGCAACTCAACCCACGTGCTACAAGTACTGTGAGCCGCAACCACTGAGCCCACGGGCTGCAGCTCCTGAAGCCTGTGCACCTAACGCCTGTGCTCTGCAATAATGAGAAGCTACCACAGTGAGAAGCCTCTGCTTGATACAATCAGAGAAACCCCGCATGCAGCGACAGCCAAAAAATAAAAATAATTTCAAAAAACCGGGAGAGCAGCTATTATGATTTCAGGATTCCTGTCTATCAGAACACATTGCTTTCCATTATAGAGTGTTAGATATAGAAGACCATTCAAATGGTGTCGAACACTGAGTAGGCAGTTCTTCAGTTTGCTGTGTGACCACTATCTCGAATCTCAAGAAGGTACAGACGGCCTGAAAGACCGCCAGGTTCTGCAGCTGAGTTATGAGATTTCCTCATCTTTCAACCTGGAAGAATTTCACACTTCAGTGGATGCTGTGCAGCTGGAATCAGAGGATGAAGGTGACTCGATGGAAAAGTCCAATTTTCTGCAAGTTCAGGAGATGGACTGAAAGGATCTATTTAGCTCATGATTTATAACAGGGATGAAGCTGGGTCAATGCAGTTGCAAGGATATATAATTCCATACTCATACCACTATTAATAGAGAAGGCACAGTTTGTTTAGATCATAATGGACTAAGAAGGATATGATCACAATAAATAGAAGTAAACTTCAGGGGAAAATGTGCAGCAGACTGGACCGGGTGGCTGAAGTAGGCAATTTTTTAGGACCTCGTTCATGCACAGGTCGGGTGGTAAAGGAATAAATAGCCTAACAAGCATTACTCCTCAACTGGTCTGTAGGAGGCTGAGACATGCATTATTTTATAACGGATCACGGCAGCAGCAGAAGCGATCTCAAAGATCACCCAGGCCGATCTCTTCATCTTATAAAAGAGGGAGCCTGGCTCTTCAGCATTAGAAACTCACGGAACTCTTGAAATCTGTGATAGGCAGAGGAAGGACGAGATGCCGGATTTCAAGCTCCTGGTCCAGCCTTCTGCCTTCCGTCATCCTGACCTAGCCCCACACAGGGCTCAGAGCCCTCATGATCAGACGTGGCCACAGAGCGAGCAGAATACAGATGTGTCCCTTAGGAAAACTGTGAGCCCTCTGGCTGCAGTTCAGACACAAGATACAGGTACAGTACAGACTGAGCGACAGGAAGGGAAAGGGAAAGTGAAACTCGCTCAGTCGTGTCTGACTCTTTGCGACACCGTGGACTGTCCATGGAATTCTCTAGGCCAGAATACTGCAGTGGGCAACCTTTCCCTTCTCCAGGGAATCTTCCCAACCCAGCGATCGAACCCAGGTCTCCCGCATTGCAGCAGGATTCTTTACCAGCTGAGCCACAAGGGAAGCCCAAGAATACTGGAGTGGGTGAGCCTTTTCCTTCTCCAGTGGCTCTTCCCGACCCAGGACCCAAACTGGGGTCTCCTGCATCACAGGCGGATTCTTTACCAGCTGAGCTATCGGAGGGACAGCACAAATACAGGACGGCTCCCCTTTACTGGCAGCTCAGAGCGGCAGGGACTTTCAGAGAAATGAGGGAGCTTCTTCCTGGACCTAATGAAAGCTGGGCATAGCAGGGGTTAATAACAGAAGCACGTGGAAGCCCCCGTCCTAATCGCTAGTGCTATTTGTATGGAGAAGAATGATTGTTTTTGGTGTTGGTAATATTAAAAACTTTATCCAGTAAGATTCACTTTGGAGACACGTTACTTTCCTTTTGACCAGTATTTGCTAGTAAAGTATTGGCCCCGTTTCTCTGTGCCTATGAGATCTGGGGTACAATTCTGGAGGACGATGCACTGCTGCCGTGAACCTCCAATCTCAAGAATGGTGATGGCGAGGAAATCTGAGGCTGCCACATCTTAGTGGTTTCTTTTTCCTGCTGTGCATAAATTCTTTGGGTATCGACACTGGTTTCCTCCCAAGGCGTTTGGGAAGCTCACTTACAGATCTTTGTGATACTGCTGCGGTTGTGAGTGGTGGGTGCATCGGCTCGTTGCTGGTTCTTTATCTATAATGAGTGACTTCATAGGTTACACAGATTGACACTAGGGCCCATGATCCATATTTTGTAAAGGGCAGAACAGCAGCCCCGATAGGTAGAATGACACAGGGCTCCACAAATCAATATCAGGGCCCCAGACAGAAGCTCTCTCCTGTTACTCCTTGTGCGATTCTTTATTTACCCGCCTTTCCTCTCTAAAACGCATGTCAAGTGCAACTTACACATAAAAGCCTTCACCAGGAAGGCTCTGTGACAGAAAAGAATGTTCGGTCTTTAACAACCTGAATTTGGGTTAAGGAAACTGCCAAGACAAAGTGAACTTGCAGAACAGCTGTGGGGACTAGAACCAAACTAGCAGTTTTCATAATCAAGTAAGAATGATACCCACGTCTTTACCCAAGCTTGTTCTTCAGGGCGGGGATATTGAAAAACGGATGCATTTACAAAACCCACAGCCTTCAAAACAATCACTGAATTACAGCACCAGGATACCCTCTGGTTGATTACTTCGGTGCAGGAAATATGGCTTAGGTGACAGGGCGATGCCGGTATGAAATTTTGTTTTATGCTGCAATTTTTACCTGTTTGGGGTCTGAATTGTGATGAGAAGTATTTCACTCCTTTGATTTGCAGTGTTCAGAACAAGGATTAATGACAGGCAACTTTAACTCTCTCAACAACTTTCAAGAGATAAGGGGCTGTGAAAAGATACTATGGATGCTCCAGGATGGCTCACAACGTTGTTCTGAAAAGACCACTAATGAGAAGCATTTTCTTAATCTGATATCCAGCTGGCATGATTCTCCTTGGGTGAGGACATGGTGAGAGGTGAAAATAAATAGAGAAGGACACGGGTTTTGAAACAATATAAGCATATTGTGCTGGTTACAAACCTACAAAGCCTCAAGAAAATCAACCCTGAATATTCATTGGAAGGACTGGTGCTGAAGTTGAAGCTCCAAAACTTTGGCCACTGATGCGAAGAACTGACTCATTGGAAAAGACCCTGATGCTGGGAAAGATTGAAGGTGGGAGGAGAAGGGGAAGGATGAGATGGTTGGATGGCATCACCGACTTGATGGACATGAGTTTGAGCAAACTTAGGGAGATAGTGAAGGACACGGAAGCCTGGTGTGCTGCAGTCCACAGCGAAGAACTGACTCATTGGAAAAGACCCTGATGCTGGGAAAGATTGAAGGTGGGAGGAGAAGGGGAAGGATGAGATGGTTGGATGGCATCACCGACTCGATGGACATGAGTTTGAGCAAACTTAGGGAGATAGTGAAGGACACGGAAGCCTGGTGTGCTGCAGTCCACAGGGTCACAAAGAATCGATACAACTTAGCAACTGAACAACACAGGTCAGCAACTCTGTGCTTCACTGGTAGCTGAGATTCTTGCCAAATGAGACAATAGGAACCAGGTGAGCCATTGCAGGTTCATTGCGACCAGCCTACTGCAAGGCAACCTGTGTCTAGAAGCTTGACTATATGCCCCAGACATCGCTCTGAAATACCAGTGGGTTCTTCACTGATATTCTATGCAAACTGGGCTCACTTATCCTCTCATTATCCCTCAGCCACGTGTGGCATTTCAAGGCACTTTGGGGGGCAGGTGGCCTCTGCACAACCTTGAGGATAGCTTTGAAATAGCTGAAGATCTCAGAGCTGGAGGGGTACCTGGTGATAACCTGCTCTCACTTCGTTTCTTTGAGGTGAGAAAACTGGCCGTCCTCACAGGAAATCGAACTTACATGAGAAGGAGGTATGCACACGGCCAGGCTGTACGCAGAGTCTCAAAATCTAGTTTAAATGGTCATTGTCAAACCTCACATCCAACCAGTTTTGTTTTGTTTTGTTTTGTTTTGCAACCAGTTTTCTGTTTGGCACATAAGTTGCTAGTCACCTGGTCTACTGGCACCATCCCCTGCCATTCACTCATCACCTCAGCAATGCCATGTGCAAGCTTGGTGCGGGGCACTGTGAGTCAGGGCTGAGCAGCACAGGCGTGCTCCTCTGCCCTCAGGGAGCTCGCTCACCCTTGGAAGACATGTGAGGAATGGAGTAGTCCCTGCCGTATCACTAAAGAGGGATGCCACAGCATCAGCAGTTCTGGCCTTCCAAATGTGAGTTTCTGAGCCCAGGAAGAATGTGTACTATGCGGAAGCCATCAGCCACTCCCCACGGTGGGCACTGAGGACTCCTGGGATGTGAAAAACACAGTATATCAGCTCCAG
Source organism: Oreotragus oreotragus (assembly GCA_006410675.1). Lineage (NCBI taxonomy): Eukaryota > Metazoa > Chordata > Mammalia > Artiodactyla > Bovidae > Oreotragus > Oreotragus oreotragus. The sequence goes on along the minus strand of SJYX01009748.1, from coordinate 257,646 downwards.
ATAGTTGAGATGCATACGAAAGGAATGATTTCAGTGAGCTCAGACTCAAGCATCTTCCCATTCAAAGAAAAGTGCTACATTCCTTGAGATACCTGCGTGCGTGCACGCTATCCAACTCTTTGTGACCCTATGGACTGCAGCCCACCAGGATTCTCTGCCCATGGGATTCTCCAGGCAAGAATAAATTAACAATAATCTTTTGACATTCAGACTACCTGCCCCTTGTTACAAACTTCTATACAGCCTGACTCCTCCCACCCCTGCCCTTCACTCCTGGGAACACCTCTCAGAGGCACCTGAGAATGCTGTCTCCCAAGCTTGAAGTCCTAAAAATTCCCACCAAATAAAACAGTTCTCGACTTCTAGGGTGTGACTGTTTTTTAAGTCTACAATTGCAACAAACAGGAAGGCAAATAGTAGCCATTTGTGATAAGTGCTCTAAAACGGGCTGCTGCTGATGCTGCTGCTAAGTCGCTTCAGTCGTGTCTGACTCTGTGCGACCCCACAGACAGCAGCCCACCAGGCTCCCCCGTCCCTGGGATTCTCCAGGCAAGAACACGGGAGTGGGTTGCCATCTCCTTCTCCAGTGCATGAAAGTGAAGTCACTCAGTCATGTCTGACTCTTAGCGACCCCATGGACTGCAGCCTACCAGGCTCCACCGTCCATGGATTTTTCCAGGCAAGAGTACTGGAGTGGGGTGCCATTTCTGGTTTAATTCATAGCTTTTACCTTAATAAATTACAACTGAGATTAAAAAGTAGGGAGAGAAATGGCAACAACTAACCAACTAAGAGGGCTGAGAAAGATCGCTTCCTTTTGGAGGAGGAACATTTAACGCGAGATCAAAACAGTGGGCAAGAGCCAGCCCTTTCACACAGAGAGAGTGGTGTAGAGGTTCCCAGGCCTTCACAAAGGACACAGCTTAGAGCGTCCAAGGATGGAAATAACACTGAATAGATAGAACTCAGGGCGCTAGAGGAAGCCAGGGTCCAGGAAAGAGCTTGGCTTGTTTAAGAAGTATGATCACGAGTCACTGCATCCCCCCAACAGTGGTGGGAGGGCTCCACACCCTCACCAGCGTCCATTATCTGTAGACGTTTCTGATGATGGCACTGTGGCCTGTGTGAGGTGACACCTCACTATAGCTTGGTTTGCCTTTCTCTAATACTTAGCGATGATGAGCATCTTTCAAAATAATGCCCTCTGCAGAGACCTGCAGACTGGATCTGGAGACTGTCACGCAGAGTGAAGTAAGTCAGAAAGAGAAAAACAAATATGGTATATTAATGCACCTATGCAGAATCTAGAAAAATGGAATAGATGAGCCTATTTGGAAAGCAGAAACAGACACACAGACATAGAGAAACAATGTATGGATACCAAGGGGGGAAAGGGGCAGGCGGGATGTACTAGGGGCCTGGGAATGACATATAGGCACTACTATGTATAAAAATGGGAAGCCCTGGCGGCTCAGACAGTAAAGCATCTGCCCACAATGCGGGAGACCAGAGTTCCATCCCTGGGTCGGAAGATCCCCTAGAGAAGGAATGGCAACCCACTCCAGTACTCTTGCCTGGAGAATCCCATGGACAGAGGAGCCTGGCAGGCTACAGTCCATGGGGTTGCAAAGAGTCAGAAGAGTTATTTAAGTACCATATAGATAACTAATGAGGAACTACTGTCTAGCACAGGAAACTCTACTGAGTGCTTTGCGGTGACCTGGATGGGAAAGAAATCCACAAATGGGGATACATGCAAATGTATAGCTGATTGATTCCCTTTGCTCTTCAGCAGAAACTAACAACACTGTAGAGCAACTATCCTCCAACTAAAAAAAAAAAAAAATTCATTGCAGTGGAGTGATGTGACCTGATCGACACTGTAAGCTCACTTTTGTTTTTTTTGGCAGTGAGGGCAGGGTGGCAACAGAGAAGATGGGGTGACAAGTAGGGGTCAGCTGCAACGTTCAAGACAGGAGACAATGGTGGCAGCGGGAAGGGAGGGAAGAGGATGGATGTGAGATACATTTTGGAGACAGAAAACACCGTCACTCAGTAATGGCTTGAGAGAAAGGGGAAAAGGAGGAACTGAGAGGACACCGGGTTTTCTATCCTGAGTACCTGACCAGTACCTGATAATTAATCAATAAATAATACTTTATTATTATTATCAGAAATAAATAGCTTTACTTTGAAGTTTACAAGATGAAAATACAATAAATATTCTTCGACTGAATAAAATTAGCTAATGTACCTTTATTAGTGTCTAACTTAAAATGGGGGAATAAGGATGATATAGGTAAGACTCTGGCCCATTCTTCTTCTAAGTTTTTTATTTCTATTGCCCTGGATTCTGGCGCTCTTCTCTTTGAACATTATATGCCTGTGTTCTAGTATTTGACGGAAAGTTGGGTAACAATGTCTTTCCCACCTTCCTGGTTCCTTCTTTCATTAGGCTTCTGTCACATTGGAACATCAATAATTGGACATGTCTAAGAACTCACGAAGTTAACTCAGAAATGTGCGTCGTGCTGTCTGCTTTAAGTTTGGTCTGACAGTAAAACACATGTCTTTCAGAAGGAAGCGCCACCCCGCTCTTGCTTTGAGATTCCTGGAAGAATGGCACAATCGAGCAACAGACACCTTATTAATCCTCACAGTGTTTCAGTGAGGAAGAAGGGTGCAGGTTTCTCTTCTCTTGACAATATTCTTGATGAGGTCAATTATACAACAGTATCACTATAATTTCATAAAATAAACGTCAGGCTAATGTACATGTGGGTATATTTAATGTTGGGACTGTCCGATGAAGGTGAACCACGCGTAGATCCCTCGGTTTCCCTGGCTTTCTAACACAGAGAGAGAGAGAAACACTCTGAGAAGCACAGAAAGAGACACAGCAAGCCCCAAGACGTTTTTCTGCCTACTTAGTTATGATGGTCAAGTTCCAGCCTGACAGAGGAAAAGATAGCTGCTGTGTAAATCACCATGTAAATAATCCACAGATTAGTATTAGCTGAATAAAATTATGATTTAGAAATATTTATGAATAACACCCCATGTGTGCTGCTGCTGAGTCGCTTCAGTCGTGTCCAACTCTGTGTGACCCCATAGATGGCAGCCCACAAGGCTCCCCCGCCCCTGGGATTCTCCAGGCAAGAACACTGGAGTGGGTTGCCATTTCCTTCTCCAAGGCATGAAAGTGAAAAGTGAAAGTGAAGTCGCTCAGTCGTGTCCAATTCCTAGTGACCCCATGGACTGCAGCCTACCAGGCTCCTCTGTCCATGGGATTTTCCAGGCAAGAGTACTAGAGTGGAGTGCCATTGCCTTCTCTGAATATTCCATGTTTAAGGGGAAGACATATAGAGTATTTTAAATATATAAACAGCTATTTATTTTTCCCAGTATGCATTCATAGTTTACCCCAATTTTAATTTATGATTGGTTTTATCTGATAGACTCTTTTATTTAATTTTTAATTATTTTAATTGGAGGCTAATAGGATTATAGATTACTACTTTATAATATTGTGGTGATTTTTGCCATACACTGACATGAATCAGCCACGGGTGTACATGTGTCGCCCATCCTAAACCCCCCTCCCACCTCCTTCCCCACCCCATCCCTCAGGGTCCTGATGGACTCATTTTTGAAGGAAATTTTTGTATTGCTAAGGAAAGTAGTTTACACTCTAGAATTTAAAAAACATGATTAGAAAAGAGAAGTTTTGCCAGCATTCTCCGGAAATACATTGGTCAAAAGCCTAAATGTAACTGAAATATGAAGACCACATAGTGGATGTGACGTAAGTTTCATATCTATTACGCTGAGGCATGAAATTATGCAGACAACCTAGAGAACAGTTTAACTTTTAATAATGTACTTTTGGATTTCAACAGAAGATGCTAGGGTAAGAATTCAGAAATCCGATGTATCACAGGCTATACACATTTGATACCTGCAAAGGGCGGTGGTTGATTTTTTTTTTTTCAGATTTAGTATTAATAATAGCACTGTTACCAGATGTATTCTAGCAAATGATCTGTTTCCTCATTTCGAATTCCAAATAACAAGCATCTGCTCTTAAGCCAAGCACTCATTTCTATAATAAAACACATCATGTACAACTTATGAGCATTTTCCAGTTCAAAACACTTATTATAATAAAATGCATAATGGGAGGAAAAAAAAAGAGAAACCACAGAGAGTATCAGGTATAAGTGTAATAATCACAACCTCATTTCGAATTCCAAATAACAAGCATCTGCTCTTAAGCCAAGCACTCATTTCTATAATAAAACACATCATGTACAACTTATGAGCATTTTCCAGTTCAAAACACTTATTATAATAAAATGCATAATGGGAGGAAAAAAAAAGAGAAACCACAGAGAGTATCAGGTATAAGTGTAATAATCACAGAAGCTAGATTTAAGTTGCCCAGAAGCTAGTTTTAGATATATGTATTTGTATATCTAATCACTGTGTAATTTCCATGTACTTTCGATGTAAACACATAAAATCTCATCCCTATGTGCCTGAAATAAACTGTATTCCAGTAGAGTACCATTTAAAATTTAATCTGTTACTCTTCTTCCTAACTAAAACAATTCACAAAACCTTACAAGGGGCCATCAAGCAACAAAATATTCTAAAATATCTCATTCTCTCAGTTAAAATATGCATTTGAACACTGCAGATTTATTGAGCAGCTGCTATGTGTACTTATTTGGGGCTTCCCATGTGGCTCAGTGGGTAAAAAATCTGCCTGCAATGCAGGAGACGTGGATTTGACCCCTGGGTCAGGAAGATCCCCTGGAGGAGGTCATGGCAACTCACTTCTTGGCTGGAGAATCCCATGGACAGAGGAGTCTGGCAGGCTACAGTCCCTGGGGTCACAAAGAGGCGGACCCAACTGAGCAAATAAGCACACACATATGTCAGTATTCAGAATGCACTAGTCAATGAGAGAGAGATGGAAGACCAGTGGGGAAGTGGACATCACACAGATCATCATGAATAACTTACTGATCGATTACCAGTCGGCAAAATGCCTCCACGGGAAGGTGACAGGTACCACTGGGAATACAGGTGGAAGTGAACCTCCTTGGTGGATCACATAAGGTTTTCCTGAACAAGTGGTCTCTTAGGAAATAAGATCATTTACTTGTTTGCAGATTTTTATGTTCTTGTGTATCTTCTAAGAAACTCTTTTCCACGGTGTCCAAGTGCATTTATTCAACCGACAAGCACTGAACACCTGCTTAGCCAGACCGTGTCCTTCCCTAACATTCTCTGCTAATCCCCACACCTCGACCAACCCAGCCATCAGCTTGCTTCACTCCTGAACCCCGGCTGCAGGGGTGACCACAAACACCCACTTCTCAGAACTGCTTTAATCGGCAGCTCTCCCTCCCTCATCCCAACCTCACACCCACTAGTCCGTCTTTGCCTCCGTATCTTCAGAAATGCCTTTGCTTTCTACTTCAGGAGGAGATAAGAAGAGGAGGTTGGTCGGTGTAAAACACATTCTCTCCCTTCTACCAACACTACAAATGTATCTGAGTCCAGATCTAAGGTATCTGCGAAGTTCACCTCCTAACCATCTCTGTAATCCACTCCTCACTCGTCTTCCCCTCACCAGCACTTTAGAACAGGCATTCCTCACCTCTGACCAGAAGAGTTAAAAATCCTATTTTCTGTTCTCTTTCCATCTGTCTTTCCTGTGTATCTTCTATGACACCAGCAGGGAGATATTTCTAAGCAAAATTATGTTCATTCCATGCCTACGCCCCACAATCCTTCTGGGCTCCCCAGAGGGATCATGTCTAATCACTGACCTGCCCGTTTGTTTCTGTATCTGCCCTCCCCCCTACCCCATCCCAACTGTGAGTCCTTGAGCACATCCATCTTCACCCCAGCCCCACTGAGCACACTTCCAAACCATGGCTTGATGGTTCCCGTGGCCTATCACACTCTCTAGAGAGGGAGGCAACAAGAGGTAAGTAATCTCTGGACAAAGCATGCATGCAGAGTTGCTCAGTCATGGGCAACTCTTCATGACTCCATGGATCATAACCCACCGGGCTCCTTTGCCCATGGGATTATCCTGGCAGGGATACTGAAATGGGTTGCCATTTCCTTTTCCAGGGGGTCTTCCTGACCTAGGATAAAGTGAGGCAATNGAAAGCATGCATGCAGAGTTGCTCCGTCATGGGCAACTCTTCATGACTCCATGGATCATAACCCACCGGGCTCCTTTGCCCATGGGATTATCCTGGCAGGGATACTGAAATGGGTTGCCATTTCCTTTTCCAGGGGGTCTTCCTGACCTAGGATAAAGTGAGGCAATCAAATTCAGATGTACAGATGTGAGAGTTGGACCATAAAGAAGGCTCAGCACTGAAGAATTGATGCTTTTGAACTGTGGTGTTGGAGAAGACTCGAGAGTCCCTTGGACTGCAAGGAGATCAAACCAGTCCATCCTAAAGGAAATCAACCGTGAATTGGAAGGACTAATGCTGAAGCTGAAACTCCAATACTTTGTCCATCTGATGCGGAGAGCCGTCTCATTGTAAAAGACCCTGATGCTGGGAAAGACTGAGGGCAGGAGGAGAAGGGGATGAGAGAGGATGAGATGATTGGATGGCATCACTGATTCAATGGACATGAGTTTGAGCAAGCTCCAGGAGATGGTGAAGGACAGGGAAGCCTGGCGTGCTGCAGTTTATGGGGTTGCGAAGAGTCGGATATGACTAAGCGACTGAACAACAGATTTCCCAAAGGGAAATTCCTTTTGAAGATGTCACCTCCCGAGATACCAAGTCCTGCCATTTTTTGATATCTGAACCCATAATTCTGACCCCAACCTCTTGTTCACTTGGTGGATTACTTCCTAATCTTAGCTCAAGACTCTGCTTCAAAAACTGTCTTTTCATCGCTCACTCCTTACTGCATACGGCAAAGTTACTTTTCTATATTTGACATTGACCATTGCATCCTCCTTCCTGAGAGCTCAGTTTTGACTTCACAGTGCATTCAAGTCCAAGTTAAAATCTCCAAGCAACAAACCTGTCTGGTAATTCTCAGGTGTCCAGAAAATAAGACCATCCTTAGATGGTGAAGGACAGGGAAGCCTGGCGTGCTGCAGTTTATGGGGTTGCGAAGAGTCGGATATGACTAAGTGACTGAACAACAGATTTCCCAAAGGGAAATTCCTTTTGAAGATGTCACCTCCTGAGATACCAAGTCCTGCTATTTTTTGATGTCTGAACCCATAATTCTGACCCCAACCCCTTGTTCACTTGGTGGATTACTTCCTAATCTTAGCTCAAGACCCTGCTGCAAAAACTATCTTCTCATCACTCACTCCTTTCTGCATACGGCAAAGTTACTTTTCTACATTTGACGTTGACCATTGCATCCTCCTTCCTCAGAGCTCAGTTTTGACTTCACAGTNAACTTAATATTTTTGTGGTTATGACTTTTCATAAAAATAGTAACAGCAATCAGAGTTTACTGTGGGCTGAAAATTTTGCTAAGCATTATCTCATTTTACCTTCAGAGAAACTCATTTGTTTTATAGATAAGGAAACTGAGCTTTAGTGAGATTAAGTAATTTGACCAAAGTTATTTAGCTGGTAAATGGCAGAGCTAAGATGTAAAATCAGGCCTGGTTCTGTGATCCAGGATTTTAACCACTGTAAAACATTATCTGCTCCTGTTTTCACTACCTTGCGTTCCAAAATTATGAGTCTGCTAGTAGATTTCTACTGTGTTTATTTATCTGTTTTCCAAACAAATCACTAAATAAATACTGAGTTCCAGCTCTTCCTGGCAAAATATCTCAGTAGTATCTATGGGTTGACAAAGATATGTAATACAAGACATTTTTCCCCAGGGAATAACTCTCTAGGTTGAAGCAGTGTTATAAAAGTGATCGTGTATGTAGTTTCAACTCATAATGTAACTGACATATTACACCTGCAATAAAATATAGAAGAAGAGAAAAATATGCAGGCCTGGATAGAGTTTCTAGTATTGAAAACACTCTTGAGACTGGTGAATTTTAAGGTTAGTAAAAATTGTTCAAGGTCAGCAAAAGTATGTATGTATATATACATAGTTATAAACAACAGTTAGAATTTCACATGGAACAAGAGACTGGTTCCAAATCAGGAAAGGAGTACATCAAGGCTGTATATTGTCACCCTCCTTATTTAACTTATACGCAGAGTACATCATGAGAAACACTGGGCTGGAGGAAGCACAAGCTGGAATCAATATTGCTGGGAGAAATAGCAATAACCTCAGATACGCAGTAACACAACCCTTACTACAAAAAGCGAACAAGAACTAAGAGCCTCTTGATGAAAGTAAAAGTGGAGAGGGAAAAAGTTAGTTTAAAACTCAACATTCAGAAAACTAAGATCATAGCATTTGGTCCCATCACTTCATGGCAAATAGATGGGGAAACAATGGAAACAGTGAGAGACTTTTTGGAGGCGGGGGCTCCCAAATCATTGCAAATGGTGACTGCAGCCAGGAAATTAAAAGATGCATGCTCCGTGGAAGAAAAGCTATGACCAACCTAGACAGTATATTAAAAAGGAGACACATTACTTTGCCAATAAAGGTCCATCTAGTCAAGCTATGGTTTTTCCAGTAGTCATTTTTGGATGTGAGAGTTGGACCATAAAGAAAGCTGAGTGCTGAAGAATTGATGCCTTTGAACTGTGGTGTTGGAGAAGACTCTTGAGAGTCCCTTGGACTGCAAGGAGATCCAACCAGTCCATTCTAAAGAAGATCAGTCCTGACTATTCATTGGAAGGACTGATGCTGAAGCTGAAACTCCAATACTTTGGCCACCTGATGGGAAGAACTGACTCCTTGCAGAAGACCTTGATGCTGGAAAAGATTGAAGGCAGGAGGAGAAGGGGATGACAGAGGATGAGATGGTTGGATTGCATCACCGACTCGATGGACGTGAGTTTGAGTAAACTCCAGGAGTTGGTGATGGGCAGGGAGGCCTGGCGTGCTGCAGTCCATGGAGTTGCAAAGAGTTGGACATGACTGAGCAACTGAACTGGTATATACAAACATATTTACGCACATATGTTTAAATGCTAATTCTTACTGTATGCTATGTCATTATGTTCATATTATTTTGAGTGAAAAATTCCACACAATATATGTGATCCACAAGAGTTTTATTGGCAGCTTACAGTTTTGGCATTGCAGAATAAGAGATTAGAAATTCCATGCTTTGATATTTGCACACCCAAGACATGAACATCTTTTAATAACTGATATAATCACTTCTTGGAGAATCTTTTGTTACATAAAATTAGTCATTAAGAACTACATTCCCTAAACAAATGTGATCTTTCATATTTTAAATTCCCCCACCTGTCTTCACCTGCCAAACAAGCATCTTGGTGATTAAGCAGTTCATTATAGAAAATCTGCCTTTCTTTCTGCAACTATATTTTACCCCAAACTCACTTTCATCCAGTGCTTCCCTAGACATCTTCATTTTATTGTAGCAAACTGATATCATTAGAACAAATAAAGCTCTACAAAGAGCCTGCCAGCCCTTCAAGGGACCCTGGGGGTCTTCTAATCACAGTGCCCTGATTGTGAGATGAGGAAGTCATCTGTTCAGGAGTGCCATCCACCTTGTCCCTAGCGACTGTCCTTTGCCTCCCTAGCCCCACTGCCAACACACATGTTTAGCATTTGGTGCAATCAAGTCAGCCACACCTTCAGAGGGGAGAGTGGTATCAACAACCTCCTCAGAAAAACGTACTCCCTGATTCCTTCCCCTTAATCCATTTATTCAGTGATCATGAATGTTAGCCACCCATTTATTCAGTGATCATGAATGTTAGCCGCTGAGGCTAAAAGCATGAGTGAGATATGGCCTCTGCCTTCAGTGAGGCTTGGAGCCTGCTAAGGGGCCTGGGTGTGGAGCTGGACAAAAGTCACAAACGTGCTGCAGAGGCTAAAGAGGGGGCCCGGACTCGAGGTGGGCCCACAGGCAGACAGAGTGCTAAACCCCAAAGGACCAGAAAAGGGGTCACAGAGCCTGAGACTCGGCAGGACACGCGTGTTCAACACTTCCATGAAAGGAGAAAGGGAATTCAAGGTCAAGGAGGAGAGAGAGCAGAGGTGGAGATCATACTGGTTTGGGCATGGCAAGCCGGATATGGCTAGAGCCCTAAACTGGTGCTCAGGAGGCACAGTGGGAGGGTGACTGGGAGGTAAGCAGGGCCCAGAGCAGAGAACCTGGGGGGCTCCGTGGAGGAGGTAGTCTAGCTTGACTTGTAAGAAAGGGAGAGTCACGAGAGCATCTTAAGTAGGAAATGTGCAGAAGGCTCTTTCCTCAAATGGAGCAGGTCGGATTGGAGAAGCAGTGGGCTGAGGTGGGAATGGCGATGGAGCTTCAAATCTGGGGTGACAGGAGGAAGCAGGGGCTCTCGACCCAAATGGGAAAATGTGAAGAAGATCAGAGGTGGAGCGGGGTGTGGGAAGGCCAGGGGTGCTGAAGGGAAATAGGAGGATGAGGAATCCAGGGCCAGAGAAGTTGAGTCAAGTGGCTTGTGGCACCACTGGATGAAAAAGACCAGGCTGCAGGAAGACGAAAGGGTCTCTGGCAAGAATGCATGCGTGAGTCATGAAGAGAGCTACAGTCGTTAGGAGCCTGAGGCTGAGCTTCACTGCAAGGTCAGCCTCATTCACAGTGCTGCTGAGGCATCCTTAGCGTGGGGCTGGGTACTTTGCAATCTCTCACGATCCAGACAGGATTTGGAGGACTCTCCTTCTCTCGGCAAGTTTCCTTAACTACCTGAACTGTTACCATGCTCCCAGCAAGCCCCGAGACTGCGAACGTGGCGGGGAAGACGTTCCCTGAGAAGGCTGTGAGCAGGGTCACACCGACCACAGATGGACACATCGCGGCCGCCTTCTCCTCTCGTCTGGGGACGTCTGTGCACCATGTCGTGAGTAAACTCAGAGGTATATATGAGTCACTCCAAAATTCAACCAGCAAGGGAAGCATTCACGCCAAGAAGTTATTCTGTCTCTCCCTGGGCCATAGGAGATGATTCTGGCCTGGGTGCATGGCCTCAACCAGGTGAAGGTGATGCATCCTCAAGGTGGGCTTTTAGCTGTTGGGAAGGAGAAATCATCTTCCTCACGGAGTTGCTAAGCGACCTGAGAATGAAGCCAACACCAGAGGAAACACCTGAGAGCTGGAAAAAGAGACTGAGCGTTGGCGGTACTGTTCATCTCTGGATCGAGCCGTGGCAGAAGAGGTATAATCCCGCCCTTTTTATGTGAGCCAATAGGCTGGGTTTTTTTTTTCTTTCTTAACCACTGGGCTGCCAGGGAAGTTCCTAATTTTTCTTATTTAAGGCAGTTTGCATTAGGAGTCTGCCCCTAGGGACCAAAATCGTACTGAAAAACTCAGAAGGGTACTGTGTTCTCTAAACCTAACCCTTGAGGTCAGGCACAAGGATAAGATAAATTCAATTAATGAGTCTGATGGATGCAGACAGGGCCAAGCGCTGAAGCCTGCCTGTACTCATGCATCAGGTGGCTGGTGGTCGACTCAAGCCAGCCCCCCATATAAACTATGATGATAATTTCTAATCACAGAAATTATTCCTGAACTGCTCACTTCTTCCCTTCTGCGGCTCTCCTTCCCTGACCATATCGTTATCTTTTCAACTCCTTCGCCTGAAGACTTCACGCCTGTTTTTCAGGCCAACTCTCTGGATTTGACAGTGGCCTTTGACTCTGCTCTCAGCTTTTCTCATCTCCTGAACCGTGCTCCATCAGCCCCAGCTGTGACCTGCAGAAGCCAGCTTTTGTACCTGCCCACCTGGCAGAGGTGAGGGCCTGAGGGTTACCCCGTGGCCACAGGAGGCCAGAAACCAGCTAACAAAATTCAGTTGTTGCGTCCACTAGCAGAGTTGAGGGTCAGAAGCCTGGGGGAAATCAGGACTCTGCAGAGAACAAAAGCAAGCGGGGTTGAAGTGACTGGGTTCTGGAGGACAGCCACAGACAGGAGCTGAAATGTTTCTGGGTTTTGTTTTTTTTACTGGGCACTTGTTCCTGGTGTGCAGTGGGATCAGGGCAGAGGTGCAGGGGAAGTTAGAAACACAAGGAGCAAGTGTGAGTGTGCACAGCGATGGCCTGGGGCATAATACCGAGCCTCCATTTCTACCTACTGTGGGAACAGGCGGAAGTCCAGGGCCAAGCACTCGCCACCTCATCACCCCCTGCACCTTTCCCTCTGAGGCCCATTGTCTCTCTCCTGAGTTAACATGTCAGCCTCCTAACCAGCTTCCCTGCTCCTATGCTTATTCCCTTCCAATCTCTTCTCAACACGGCAGCCAGAAGGCTCTCTCGAAAATGTAGTCCAATCATGTTGTTCCAACCCCCAAAGTGAAAATGAAGTCACTCAGTCCTGCCCAACTCTTTGGGACCCCTCGGGCTATAGTCTACCAGGCTCCTCCGTCCATGGGATTCTCCAGGCAAGAATACTGGAGTGGGTTGCCATTTCCTTCTCCAGGGGATCTTCCCGACCCAGAGATCGAACCCCAGTCTCCAGCATTGCAGGCAGATGCTTTACCCTCTGAGCCACCAGGGAGACTTCCTCCACACAAACCTCCCACTATCTCTTCCTCCTAGCACCGAGGTCTTACCATGGCCTGCCAGGCTATAAGGATCTGGCCCTCCCATGACCTTGCTGACCACGCCTAGTCATGCATCCCTTCTCGGACTCCCCATCAGGGACGCCGGCCTCCATCCTCTCCGTGGAGGACCAGACCCTCCTCTCTGCACTCAGATGTTACCTTCTCAGTGGGACGGCCACTCACGGCTCGGGTTATGCTAGGTGTGCCCCGACCCGCGCCAGCCCTGCACTCATTTATCCCCCTTCTCTGGTTGATCGTTTCGCAGTTATGGCCTCCCGACACACCCCATGAAATCGTCACGCCTTTCACGGAAAGTCAGCCTCCGCATGCCTGAGCCCCACAAAGGACTTAGACTTCTGTTTACTGATGAAACTCACGTCAAGACAATGTCCAACACGATCTAGGAACTCAAAGAAACATTTGTCTGGTGAATAAATTAATGTTAAAAGCAAAGCGATGCATGTGACCATGGATAAATGGGGCAGATTCTCTAACAAAAATGACCACCTCGGTTCAGGTTATTCCGCGGACGATAAGCATGAATGAGGTGTGCTTGGGAATTTCAGTTTTCATTTTAAGAATTATATATGAGCTACTCTGGGCAACAGTCTGTCATACAAATGAGATATGTTGTTAAAAAAAAAATCCATAACTGAGCTATTTTAAAAATGGGTTTTTAAATGAATCTTTAAATATTAATATGGGATATTAATATTTGAAATTCATTCTTTTTCATAAAGTAATCTGGAGACTAGCATGGTTTTTAAGACCTTTTGCTAGCTAGATTTTCAAAGTACCACCATCAAAGCTCCAAATAGTCCGTGAACCACACTAATCTAATTAATGACGGATTTATTAATTTCTTTGCTTAAAATTCTGGAGGATATCTAGGTGATTCATTCAGTCAAAAATCTGGTCATTCTCAGGATTTCAAAGCCTTTCCTTTCTCACTAAAACATAAATATGCTTTATATCACTAGCAAACATTTTTCAGTACCTTTAGTAATGAAATTAAAATACCATCAATTAAAAAAAAATACCATCAATAGAAATTCCAAGTAAATTTCATCTTGTTTTCTCTGACACTCAGAGTAATGTATGGCCTGTTTCTTTAGCAAATGACTGGGGAGGGGTCTATGTCCCCCTCATTTATATTTGCATTTCTATTTACTAGGATTACGGCTTGATATATGTCCTTCATGATTACATTTTATATTTTCCTAACTCAATAGATAAAGTGAACTGAAGTCCTTATTTCTTGATTTTGAAAGAAAACCCTTTCAATGGCCCTCTTTCATATGAATGTTGGACAAAAGATAAGTAAACAAATACATCAAAATAAAGACCCAAGAAAGAATACATATAATGCCGTTTCATTTTAAGAAACACATGTGATGCTAACACACTTACCAGCTGCAAATGTTGGAAATGTTGATATGTATGGCCAGTGACCAAGTGACTTAATTAAGTGACATCTGTCACTGGGTGAGGGAGAAGAGGTTACTGAGCCTTTGACAAATTTTGACTTTCCTGGTTTTTAAAGCTTCCCTTATAGCTCAGTTGGTAAAGAATCTGCCTGCAATGCAGGAGATCCTGGTTCGATTCCTGGGTCGGGAAGATCTGCTGGAGAAGGGATAGGATACCCACTCCAGTATTCTTGGGCTTCCCTGGTGACTCAGCTGGCAAAGAATCTGCCTGCAATGTGGGAAACCTGGGTTCGATCCATGGATTGGGAAGATCTCCTGGAGAAGGGAAAAGCTGCCCACTCCAGTATTCTGGCCTGGAGAATTCCATGGACTCTAGACATGACTAGCTCATGACTCAAAGAGTTAGACATGACTGAGGAACCTTCACTTTCACTTATTGTATTTCAGCTGCACAAATATTTACAATGACCTTTGTGTGCTACCTGAAAGCGCAATCGACATATTTATAGCACTCTTTTTATGACCTGAGGAAGGGAGCAAATCTCTGCCCCTGATCTTCTGTCTGGATGGACTGGCCACGATTGGAAGATAAAAGTCAGGCATGTGTGGACTCTTCCCCGAACTGGGCTTGTGCCTAATTTAGTCACTACATACCTGCATGCCCCTACTCCTTGTCAACCAACACTTGCTCTTTACCAATGCAATCCCATAATTGAAATAAATGATTAATAACAGATTAAAGGGATTTCCACAAGGGTAGATTTAGAACATCAACTAGTGGAAATATTTAAAATGTTTAGAATTTGAGAAATCAATTAAGAGGTAAGGGCTTCCCAAGTGGTGAAGTGGTAAAGAATTCATATTCAAAGCAGGTTTGATCCCTGGGTCAGAAAGATTCCCTGAAGTATGAAGTGGCAACCCACTCGAGTATTCCTGCCTGGAAAATTCCATGGACAAAGGAGCCTGGGGGGGCTACAGTCCAAGCGGTTGTAAAGAGTTAGACATGACTGAGCACACATTACATTATGTTCTTAAGAGGCAAGGAAGGATTAGGGAGTCTCTGAGGACCTGAATAATATCTCTGAGATCAGATCATAGAGGTTGCTACCTAACTCCTTCTCAGATTTTGTGGCTCAGGCCAGGTAATATTGAGAAGCACAGCTCTTCCTGTGACACTTAGAAGCCTTTTGAGAATGTCTGTCTTCTGCCCTATATACACTCAATTATACACCTAAAATCCATTCAGTTCAGTTCAGTCGCTCAGTCGTGTCTGACTCTTTGTGACCCTGTGGACTGCAGCACGTCAGGCCTCCCTGTCCATTACCATCTCCCAGAGCTTGCACAAACTCATGTCCATCGAGTCAGTGATGTAATCCAACCATCTCATCCTCTGTCATCCCCTTCTCCTCCTGCCTTCAATCTTTCCCAGCATCAGGGTCTTTTCCAAGGAGTCAGTTCTTCCCATCAGGTGGCCAAAGTATTGGAGTTTCAGCTTCAGCATCAGTCCTTCCAATGAATATTCAGGACTGATTTCCTTTAGGAGTAACTGATTGGATCTCCTTGCAGGCCAAAGGGGCTCTCAAGAGTCTTCTANGGACTCTGCTCTCAGCTTTTCTCATCTCCTGAACCGTGCTCCATCAGCCCCAGCTGTGACCTGCAGAAGCCAGCTTTTGTACCTGCCCACCTGGCAGAGGTGAGGGCCTGAGGGTTACCCCGTGGCCACAGGAGGCCAGAAACCAGCTAACAAAATTCAGTTGTTGCGTCCACTAGCAGAGTTGAGGGTCAGAAGCCTGGGGGAAATCAGGACTCTGCAGAGAACAAAAGCAAGCGGGGTTGAAGTGACTGGGTTCTGGAGGACAGCCACAGACAGGAGCTGAAATGTTTCTGGGTTTTGTTTTTTTTACTGGGCACTTGTTCCTGGTGTTCAGTGGGATCAGGGCAGAGGTGCAGGGGAAGTTAGAAACACAAGGAGCAAGTGTGAGTGTGCACAGCGATGGCCTGGGGCATAATACCGAGCCTCCATTTCTACCTACTGTGGGAACAGGCGGAAGTCCAGGGCCAAGCACTCGCCACCTCATCACCCCCTGCACCTTTCCCTCTGAGGCCCATTGTCTCTCTCCTGAGTTAACATGTCAGCCTCCTAACCAGCTTCCCTGCTCCTATGCTTATTCCCTTCCAATCTCTTCTCAACACGGCAGCCAGAAGGCTCTCTCGAAAATGTAGTCCAATCATGTTGTTCCAACCCCCAAAGTGAAAATGAAGTCACTCAGTCCTGCCCAACTCTTTGGGACCCCTCGGGCTATAGTCTACCAGGCTCCTCCGTCCATGGGATTCTCCAGGCAAGAATACTGGAGTGGGTTGCCATTTCCTTCTCCAGGGGATCTTCCCGACCCAGAGATCGAACCCCAGTCTCCAGCATTGCAGGCAGATGCTTTACCCTCTGAGCCACCAGGGAGACTTCCTCCACACAAACCTCCCACTATCTCTTCCTCCTAGCACCGAGGTCTTACCATGGCCTGCCAGGCTATAAGGATCTGGCCCTCCCATGACCTTGCTGACCACGCCTAGTCATGCATCCCTTCTCGGACTCCCCATCAGGGACGCCGGCCTCCATCCTCTCCGTGGAGGACCAGACCCTCCTCTCTGCACTCAGATGTTACCTTCTCAGTGGGACGGCCACTCACGGCTCGGGTTATGCTAAGTGTGCCCCGACCCGCGCCAGCCCTGCACTCATTTATCCCCCTTCTCTGGTTGATCGTTTCGCAGTTACGGCCTCCCGACACACCCCATGAAATCGTCACGCCTTTCACGGAAAGTCAGCCTCCGCATGCCTGAGCCCCACAAAGGACTTAGACTTCTGTTTACTGATGAAACTCACGTCAAGACAATGTCCAACACGTTCTAGGAACTCAAAGAAACATTTGTCTGGTGAATAAATTAATGTTAAAAGCAAAGCGATGCATGTGACCATGGATAAATGGGGCAGATTCTCTAACAAAAATGACCACCTCGGTTCAGGTTATTCCGCGGACGATAAGCATGAATGAGGTGTGCTTGGGAATTTCAGTTTTCATTTTAAGAATTATATATGAGCTACTCTGGGCAACAGTCTGTCATACAAATGAGATATGTTGTTAAAAAAAAAATCCATAACTGAGCTATTTTAAAAATGGGTTTTTAAATGAATCTTTAAATATTAATATGGGATATTAATATTTGAAATTCATTCTTTTTCATAAAGTAATCTGGAGACTAGCATGGTTTTTAAGACCTTTTGCTAGCTAGATTTTCAAAGTACCACCATCAAAGCTCCAAATAGTCCGTGAACCACACTAATCTAATTAATGACGGATTTATTAATTTCTTTGCTTAAAATTCTGGAGGATATCTAGGTGATTCATTCAGTCAAAAATCTGGTCATTCTCAGGATTTCAAAGCCTTTCCTTTCTCACTAAAACATAAATATGCTTTATATCACTAGCAAACATTTTTCAGTACCTTTAGTAATGAAATTAAAATACCATCAATTAAAAAAAAATACCATCAATAGAAATTCCAAGTAAATTTCATCTTGTTTTCTCTGACACTCAGAGTAATGTATGGCCTGTTTCTTTAGCAAATGACTGGGGAGGGGTCTATGTCCCCCTCATTTATATTTGCATTTCTATTTACTAGGATTATGGCTTGATATATGTCCTTCATGATTACATTTTATATTTTCCTAACTCAATAGATAAAGTGAACTGAAGTCCTTATTTCTTGATTTTGAAAGAAAACCCTTTCAATGGCCCTCTTTCATATGGATGTTGGACAAAAGATAAGTAAACAAATACATCAAAATAAAGACCCAAGAAAGAATACATATAATGCCGTTTCATTTTAAGAAACACATGTGATGCTAACACACTTACCAGCTGCAAATGTTGGAAATGTTGATATGTATGGCCAGTGACCAAGTGACTTAATTAAGTGACATCTGTCACTGGGTGAGGGAGAAGAGGTTACTGAGCCTTTGACAAATTTTGACTTTCCTGGTTTTTAAAGCTTCCCTTATAGCTCAGTTGGTAAAGAATCTGCCTGCAATGCAGGAGATCCTGGTTCAATTCCTGGGTCGGGAAGATCTGCTGGAGAAGGGATAGGATACCCACTCCAGTATTCTTGGGCTTCCCTGGTGACTCAGCTGGCAAAGAATCTGCCTGCAATGTGGGAAACCTGGGTTCGATCCATGGATTGGGAAGATCTCCTGGAGAAGGGAAAAGCTGCCCACTCCAGTATTCTGGCCTGGAGAATTCCATGGACTCTAGACATGACTAGCTCATGACTCAAAGAGTTAGACATGACTGAGGAACCTTCACTTTCACTTATTGTATTTCAGCTGCACAAATATTTACAATGACCTTTGTGTGCTACCTGAAAGCGCAATCGACATATTTATAGCACTCTTTTTATGACCTGAGGAAGGGAGCAAGTCTCTGCCCCTGATCTTCTGTCTGGATGGACTGGCCACGATTGGAAGATAAAAGTCAGGCATGTGTGGACTCTTCCCCGAACTGGGCTTGTGCCTAATTTAGTCACTACATACCTGCATGCCCCTACTCCTTGTCAACCAACACTTGCTCTTTACCAATGCAATCCCATAATTGAAATAAATGATTAATAACAGATTAAAGGGATTTCCACAAGGGTAGATTTAGAACATCAACTAGTGGAAATATTTAAAATGTTTAGAATTTGAGAAATCAATTAAGAGGTAAGGGCTTCCCAAGTGGTGAAGTGGTAAAGAATTCATATTCAAAGCAGGTTTGATCCCTGGGTCAGAAAGATTCCCTGAAGTATGAAGTGGCAACCCACTCGAGTATTCCTGCCTGGAAAATTCCATGGACAAAGGAGCCTGGGGGGGCTACAGTCCAAGCGGTTGTAAAGAGTTAGACATGACTGAGCACACATTACATTATGTTCTTAAGAGGCAAGGAAGGATTAGGGAGTCTCTGAGGACCTGAATAATATCTCTGAGATCAGATCATAGAGGTTGCTACCTAACTCCTTCTCAGATTTTGTGGCTCAGGCCAGGTAATATTGAGAAGCACAGCTCTTCCTGTGACACTTAGAAGCCTTTTGAGAATGTCTGTCTTCTG
The DNA here is from genome assembly GCA_006410675.1 of Oreotragus oreotragus. Taxonomy (NCBI): domain Eukaryota; kingdom Metazoa; phylum Chordata; class Mammalia; order Artiodactyla; family Bovidae; genus Oreotragus; species Oreotragus oreotragus. Next base: position 238,383 of record SJYX01009748.1, on the reverse strand, counting down.
CCCTATATACACTCAATTATACACCTAAAATCCATTCAGTTCAGTTCAGTCGCTCAGTCGTGTCTGACTCTTTGTGACCCTGTGGACTGCAGCACGTCAGGCCTCCCTGTCCATTACCATCTCCCAGAGCTTGCACAAACTCATGTCCATCGAGTCAGTGATGTAATCCAACCATCTCATCCTCTGTCATCCCCTTCTCCTCCTGCCTTCAATCTTTCCCAGCATCAGGGTCTTTTCCAAGGAGTCAGTTCTTCCCATCAGGTGGCCAAAGTATTGGAGTTTCAGCTTCAGCATCAGTCCTTCCAATGAATATTCAGGACTGATTTCCTTTAGGAGTAACTGATTGGATCTCCTTGCAGGCCAAAGGGGCTCTCAAGAGTCTTCTACAACACCACAGTTTAAAAGCATCAGTTCTTCGGTGCTTAGCTTTCTTGATAGTCCAACTCTCACATCCATACATGACTACTGGAAAAACCATAGCTTTGACTAGACAGACCTTTGTCGACAAAGTAATGTCTTTGCTTTTAATATGCTGTCTAGTTTGCTCATAGCTTTTCTCTCAAAGAGTGAGTATCTTTGAATTCCTGGCTGCAGTCACCATCTACAGTGATTTTGGAGCCCACGAAAATAAAGTCTGTCACTGTTTGATAACTAAAATCAAATGGCTTTAAATTTCCAGCATTTTTTCCTGCAAGCATCTCTGGGCCCAGAGCCTCCACTCACAGACATCAGGCTCACCTGTGCCTAGTGACAGGCACTTCTGGATGCCTGTTTCTCACTCCCTGGATTCTTACCCTCTGGCCACCCTAACTGTCTCAGCTTCCCACACCTACTGCTTCCGTCCTTGAGTTTCTTATGTTCCAGGATCCTCTCCCACTAGGCCTGCAAGACTCAGGACAGAGTGTGCTCAGCTTTTCAACTCCAGTCTATGCCCTTGGAAGCCTCCCGCCACCCTGGAGTGATGATGGGTGACAAGGTAAGGTTCTAGTTTGCTTATGTATGGCTCAGTGAGCAGGATGGAATGCCCTGCATTTACAAAGGAGGAAAGGAACTATAAGAGAGTACCTCACAGGGCATATTTTTATATTCTACTAAAACTAAGACTCTGCTAGAAGCCAAGAGACAACAGATTTCAATAATCTTAAGAGCAATGGGTGTTGACTACCCCAAGACTCCATGAAAAGTATTTAACTCAATCAAGTAAGTTAATTCCTGTACCTTTCAAGGTGAGGACTATTCTCCCATTTTGCAGATGACAACACTGAGACTCACATAAGGCTGAGCCCAAGGTTATGTTGCTAGTGCAGAGCAGAAATGAGATTTGAGCCCAAGTCTGACAGCAGAGCCTGCCTTTGAATCACTGCTTCTTACCATTTGTTTTGTTTCTACCTTTCACTGCAAAAAGGTTAAACAGTTGTATTTCTAAAGGCATCACCAAAGATCCACCCAAAATACACAGTAAAAATTTGATAAATCTCTACTGGTGAAATAAAGAACATACCAAATTTAAACAATTTGGACAGCTATTACCAGTTATACTGTGTCTCTGCAGATCCTTAGAATGTGACCTTGTTTAGAATTAGTCTCTGCAGATTCAGTCAAATTAAGATGAGGTCATAGAGTAGGTTCTCCTTCTATCTTCCTATATTTACCTATGAGCTAGTTGACAAGAGATTTCCTTTTTTTTTTCCTGACAGGAGAATTTCATTCACCCATGCAGCTTCATCCATTTCAGTACACTGCCTAAAACATAGGCTTCAAAATTTGTTGAGATAATAACTGAGTGCTAATAATGTGTGAAGAAGATCACTCCAAATTAATTAGTGGGAAACATTATGTAGCACCGGATGCCAGACACACTGATAGAATGATCTCAGTTCCGTTCAGTCGCTCAGTCGTGTCCAACTCTTTGCGACCCCATGAACCACAGCACACCAGGCCTCCCTGTCCAGCCCTTCGTTGTTCACCTGAAACTGTCACAACATTGCTAACTGGCTATACCCCAATGCAAAATAAAAAGCTTAAAAAATAAAATACATCACAACAGACTGCTGCTTTGAGATGTTTAGTACTAACAGGTGCAAAATGAAACTCTCAAACTCTAACTTGTGAGATGATACTACAGTAAACAATAGGAATGCACACTTTGTAAACGTGAATGTTATTTTTTTTAATACACTTATCCACAGGAAAAGCAATGATTATTTTACATAGTTTTAGTTACCTTTCAATTAGTAAGTAAAACCTTATGTGAAAATACTTCTGTCACAGCTATGCAGTTCTATATTAGAATTTTTCAAATAAAAATTGGTATTCTATAGCAGTATTTCACCTTTATTGACCTTCATCATTCATAGAATTTTTAAGGGTCACATCAAAATGTTCCTAGATTATTTTTAATTTCTGGTTTTCGGCCTGTGTGTAGTAGTGAAACAAAACCATGGCCTGTCTATGCACATAAAGTCTACAGTTAGAGAAAAAGTGAATTTATGTTCGGGAATAGAATGTGCCATCATTCTTTCCTGATTAATCATGGGTGATTGACATTTGGTAGTAGAACAATAAAAGAGAGATGGGGAGACAGAGAGAGACTCAGACAGAGGGAAAGCTCTGTCAGTCAAGCACTATTGTAGTTCTAGGCAGCTCCAGAGGAAAATCACCACTATCTGATATGTTAGTTTGACTGTCAGTCAGAGAATAATCTCAAGGTCATTTAAGCCCTAACATTCTTGGGAGCANAAAGAGAGAGGGGGGGAGACAGAGAGAGACTCAGACAGAGGGAAAGCTCTGTCAGTCAAGCACTATTGTAGTTCTAGGCAGCTCCAGAGGAAAATCACCACTATCTGATATGTTAGTTTGACTGTCAGTCAGAGAATAATCTCAAGGTCATTTAAGCCCTAACATTCTTGGGAGCAATTTACCTTAAATTTTCTATTTTTCAAAATAAAAGCTGCTATTGCTTTATGTTGCCTTTCAGGAAGAAAGCTCATTTTATTTAAGGAATAATTATTTTATTTTAATTGGTTATTTAAGTTTTCTTCCACTGACTCATCTACATACTTTACATTCAAAAGAAATTCTTTCCGTATCATTTAAGGAATTTTATTAAACCTGAAAATTGTGAGTCTTTCTGCGAAAGCTTAATAAGAATTCTAAAATATTAAAGGAATACTGATTGCTAAAACTTGCTTTTAATTTTATTTCTGTTGGAGCTCCTCCTTAACTACTGTTATGACAGAGCCCCAAAGGCAATAAACACAATTGACTAAGTTCAGGTTATAAAAAGAGGATATTTTCAGTGCAGTTTTGACAGTGTCGGTTCTTTAAATCAAAGAGGAAAAGTCCATTGTAACTCCAGGCTTCATCATTTTAAAATATTTTTTCTTAAATAGCCAAATAGCAGGTAAATAAATACAGTGAACTTTTGGATGCCAAAGAATGCACATGGACTACAGCCATAGGAATCTTCTTATGTGAGATACAGATATTTCTTATCACTGCAAGAGACAAATTATTTAGCAAGAAAAATTCACATATTTATCAGTAGATATAATATCACATGAAAAAAAAAAAAAAAAGTCGAAGCTAAAAGCAGCCCTGGAGAAGAAAATAAATCATTCCATGCAATTGGAGCTGCACAGCCTGCCTCAGAGCTGAGCCCAGCAGCTGAGCTGGAAGCATCCTCTATCTAGTCACAGTCTGAGCGTGGTGCATGTTAGTTAACATGGCCCTTTCCTGTAAGTGGGCCCTCACTAAACAGGGCTATCTCCTTTAAAGATGCGATACAATTTAGTGTGGTTGTTAGTTCAATTCGGGTACTCTCCTGAGCCAAGACTATCAATCACGCCCAACAACGGTGGAATTATTCATACAGCTCGGTCTTCTGGACTGCTGTTCACAAGAGACTGAGAGATACGATCAAGCTCATTTAATTTAGACTTGAGGCTGGACGTGAACTTCACTCCCTGCGGAACAGAACTATTTATCTGTTGAACCACCCAAATTCCTTCGGTTTTGTTAAAAGGGTTCCTGACGGAAGCTTCTTTCAGGATATTTTGCATTACAGAGGAAAGGGTTATATTATGAAAATTCAGGAAGCTATCTAAATTCAGGATTCCCAAGTTTGAATTCTTGAGCTGCTGAGGGCAAAGGACTGGATATAAATAAGTTCAAACCATTTAATGACCTGTAGCAAAAGTGCACTGTGAAGAATTGTTTTAGTTATATTTTTCCTTACTGTCTTAAAAGTAGAGATCAGGTTAGTAACCAAATAATTTATTACAACATATAGAGGGAAGCACTAACTTAAAGTGAACCTCCATCTTTAATCACTCTCAGAAGCATAGAGAAAATGGATTATTACCCATATCTTATCAGGTTCAGCTGTGGGAGAGCTACTGACACTGTTGTTTAATGATGGATCTCATTTCTATGCTTGTGAAATGCACAGAGTATTTCTCTCCTAGGATTTATCAGCAGAACCCGGAGAGCAGAATAGAATTCTTGAGTCTCAAGGCAAAGATGATGGGGCGAAGGCCAGAAAAGCTGTCTGACTGTGAGACAAAGCTCCCCACCTCTCCTCACCCTGGGGAGACTAAAACAGTGGCAAAGAGCTAAACTGACTTGCTTTTTAAAAACCATCGGTGGAGAGAATGAGGAAATATTTATCTCCGGAATACTTGCAACCCAGTAACTGATAAATGGGGGTGAAATGAAAAGAAATTAGAAAATAAATAAATGCCACCCAGCTTATAGGGGAAGTGCCTATAACCATCAACCATCACTGCTACTTGTAAGATTCAGTTTTTCTTTAGAAGGACATTTTTCATCTCCTCTACTCAGGGGAAAAATGAAACATATCATCTGTTTCAGCTGGTATTTTTTCTTATATCAACTTGAAAGCTGGATTTGAGACTGCCAACATTTGTTTACTTGCTTTCCCTAAGAGTTGGAACAAGTTTATTTTTTCTTTACCAAGGCCTCATTCTGTCTCAGTTCTTCTTTTGGGCTATCAGCCCTCTCCACGTTGAAAGAGTTTTATGAGTGCTTATATTAAATTCCTTCTCATATATATTTTATAAGCTTAAAAAACCAGTTTGGATTGAATCCAGGAATAATGAGATATTTATAGTATTTTTTTCTTTAATTCATTCACAAAGAGCAAATAGATTTAAAGTGATTGATGTGTTTTCAATAATGAAAACATTTTTGAATAATGAACATACTTCCAAACCCAGCATATTTTTAATTCGGGCGAGAGGAGGTATGTGATTCCCTGTATAAGAGATGATCTGTTCGTTAATGTTTAATAATGGTTTCCCCACAGTTGGACTACATATTGCTGCTGCTGCTACTGCTGCTAAGTCGCTTCAGTCGTGTCCGACTCTGTGCAACCCTGTAGACGGCAGCCCACCAGGCTCTGCCGTCCCTGGGATTCTCCAGGCAAGAACACTGGAGCGGGTTGCCATTTCCTTCTCCAATGCATGAAAGTGAAAAGTAGAAGTGAAGTCACTGGGTCGTGTCCAACTCTCAGTGACCCCATGGACCGCAGCCCACCAGGCTCCTCCATCCATGGGATTTTCCAGGCAAAAGTACTGGAGTGGGGCGCCATTGCCTTCTCCGACTACATATTAGGAAAAGTCAATTCATGGAAATAAAAATATTCAAAGAAAAAAATAGAAATCAACATGATCTTTTTTCACAAAGATTAAATAATGCAATTTCTTAATTAAAAAAAATAACTACATGGTAGTATTTTTTAAGTGAAAAACATATAATATTGCAAAAGCAAATCTTCTTTCAAAACTAAGACTAATCCCAATGTCTGGGTTTTCATACTTCCTCTAATACATTTAGATATACTTCTTTGAACAAAACTCCAAGCAAGTATGTTTAATGCAAAGAGGGGAAATGAAGTGACATTCACAGTTTGCTTGGGCCCTGCATCCATCATGGACCAAGAATGCCACAGAGCATTGCTTAGCATTGCTTAGCATTGCTTAGCATTGCTTTCCTTTACTAATGGAACTCCACTTCAACTCAAGTGCTCTGGCCAAGTTAGATTTGAGGCTGGACGTGAGCTTCACTCCCTGTGGAACAGAACTACTTATCTATTTATCTATTGAACCACCCAAATTCCACTGGTACGCAAGAGTTCCCTTATGTTATGCTCCAAATTCACTCATAAAAAAATAAGAAATTTATAGGAAAGATGCGAATGGTTAAAAAAATAATCTTTTGTCACGCGTCTACAATACAATACATTTTAAAAATATATTTACACTAAGATAAGCAGTAAATGGCAAAATATGTCAAGACTGCTGAAAGAAATTCTACAAGACTAACCCATAAGCATTTCCAGTGACACTAAAAGTCTTCTAAATATATTGATAGAGATTGACAAAATAAAAAAGATTGATATACATACACAGACATACAAACAAGATTGTATTTGTCTCCCTGGATACTTCTTGCCAAGACTGAAAAGGGTAGGTGTCTTCCTATAATTGAGGTTTCAGAACTGTGTTATTTTGTGTATTTTGGGGGTGGGCAGACGAGAAGCAAAGAGAAATAACGTTGAAAAAAGTTAATGTAGGATTTCCCTGGTGGCGCAGTGGATAAGTATCTGCCTGCCAATGCAGGGGACACGAGTTCGAGGCCTGGTCCAGGAGGATTCCACATGCCCACGGGGCAACTCGGCCCCCGTTGCCACACCTGCTGAAGCCCGTGGCTCTAGGGCCTGTGCTCGGAAACGCGGGAAGCCGCTGCAGTGAGCAGCAGCGCGCCGCAGTGAGGAGTAGCCCCGCTCGCCACAGCCAGGGAAAGCCCACGCGTAGCAACGAAGACCCAGAGCAACCCAAGATAAGCAGCTGAATGAATCATTTTCATTATTAAAAAGTTAATGTAAAAGACTTTCTCCTTCTGGATATCTTATATCAAACTAAGCCAACAGCTTCAAATAGCATTTATATAAAATCCAAGAAACAAACTGTTTGAAAGCATCAGTCAGTCACGGAGGCATCTGGGGCTTGAAAAGCCAAGTTCCCAGAAAAAGGAAGATGGCTAAAAATTCACCCCTGGTTTTCCTCCTTGAGATATATTCCAGTTTACTTCATAGGGTACAGAGTCTAAACAGAAACCAGTGGCCTAGAACTTCTGTCAGTCTCACTGTGTTGGGGAAAAAATATTGGAATCCAGGCTCTTTTTGTCAACCAAGACTCGCAGCTCCAAGATCCTAAAGGAAAAGGAACCACAAAAAAGTGAGCCTCACAACAGCTGCAATTAGCCCTGGAACCATTTTCCACCTCAGTTCCACCAGCCCAGGAGAGAGGCCGAAAACCATGCAGACAGTGTCTCTTAAGAAGCTAAATATCTAAGTAGAGGTTTAAATATTTTAGCAAAGCTGAAGAGGCAGGGAGCATCGGGCCCACAGGAGGGATACTTAGTACACACCCCAGTCTTTCAGGGCCTTCTACAGAGATAGGCCCTAAGAGCAAAGGGAACTGGAAATACAATAGCTGTCGTGAAGCTCAAACCACAGCCTTAAAGGATGTGACTGAGGTTCACCTAGTACAGAGATTTGCTCATATACTTGTTATTGCTGTCTAGTTGCTAAGTCATGTCTGACTCTTTGTGACCCCACGGACTGTATGTAGTCTATCAGTCCCCTCTATCCATGGGATTCTACAGGCAAGAATTCTGGAGTGGGCTGCCATTTCCCACTCTAGGGGATCTTCCTGACCCAAGGATCGAACCCACATCTCCTGCACTCACAGGCAGATTCTTCACTACTGTGCTACCTGGGAAATCCATGTCCATACACTATTTGCCCTTAAAAATGTGCATCTCTGGAGAAAAATAATATCATCCAAAGTCTCAAAACTTTTTATACACAATTTCTAGCAGGTGACCAAATATTATCAGTCATGGCAGAAACTTGGACCAAATGATACAAAGCCAAGAATAAAAGATGATTAAAAGCGACTGAAGGTAAATTAGATATCATTAAACAACATGGGCTTCCCTGATGGCTCAGTTGGTAACGAATCCACCTGCAGTGCAGGAGACCCTGGTTCAATTCTTGGGTCGAGAATATCCCCTGGAAAAAGTAAAGGCTACCCACTCTAGTACTCTGGCCTAGAGAATTCCACGGACTGTATAGGCCATGGGGTCGCAAAGAGTCAGACACAACTGAGCGACTTTCACTTTCACTTATACATTATGGACTTTAAATGATTGTTGAGTAATGTGTTCAAAAAGAGATGCAAATGTAAGGGATTTCATCAAAGAACTGGAACACATGAAAACAATCAAATGGAAATTCTAAATCTGAAAAACACCGTGATATTTTGAAAGTAGGAATTCAGCAGAGAGGTTTAAGATTTGATCAGCCATATTGAAGAGATGACTAATGAACTGGAAAACTGGTCTGTACAAAATATCCAGATAAACACAGAGTAAAAAAAAAAAA
>SJYX01009748.1:215645-229874 GCA_006410675.1 Oreotragus oreotragus | reverse complement strand
AAAAAAAAAAACAAGAAAAAAAAAAAAAAAAAAAAAAAAAAAAAAAAAAAACAGAATGAAAATTTTTAAAAAGAGAGTGGGCAATAGACACACATCTTTTGTTAAATGTGTTTCCCTGAAGAAGAGAGAGAGAGAATGGGCAGTAATACTGAGGGGGACACTGGCTGATAGCTTTCCCCAGACTGAACATAATCCTCCTTCCCTCCAGTATGTGGGGGAATAACCCTTTCTAACCCCCATCCTAATTAAAGGAAGCTGCTGAGGTATTTGACCGTGTTAAAAAAATTATAATTTCAAAGTTCCAAGGGGTATTTTTTGGAGAAGGAAATGGCACCCCACTCCAGTGTTCTTGCCTGGAGAATCCCAGGGACGGGGGAGCCTGGTGGGCTGCCATCTCTGGGGTCGCAGAGAGTCGGACACGACTGAAGCGACTTAGCAGCAGCAGCAGCAAGGGGTATTTTTAAAAAATACTTTTTGTTTTTCCTTTATTTGTTGTTAAGAGTTGGTAAGGAGCAGTGGACTGTTTGTTTTTTGAAGCTTCAACTTTGGTTCTGCAAAGGAGGCTGACTCTAGGGAATAGCTCACATGTTTTATGTGGAAAAGGGCAACCTCTTGGGGTCTGACTCTAAAGCTACAGAGTGGGTAAGAAAAGAGCTGGGAGAGCTGAGAGGGAGTGTTATGTAAAGTGTCGTGTCCAACTCTTTGTGATCCCATGGATTGTAGTCCCCAGGGTTCCTCTGTCCGTGGATTCTCCGGACAAGAAGACTGCAGTGGGTTGCCGTTCCCTTCTCCAGGGGCTCTTCCTAATGCAGGGATTGAACCTGGGTCTCCCACATTGCAGGTATATTCTTTACTACCTGAGCAACCAGGGAATTTGCTGGGGGGTGAGAGAGGCTTAAAGGAGATATAGCTAGCCCGAAAACCCCAAACAAAACTCTCTGATGTCGGGGAATTGTGGGTGAATTTTTGGGATGATGGTGTCTAATACATGCTTTAAATCTGCTCCACTTTCCTTTCTGTGATGTGCTTTAATCTCCGTGTACGTGCCCGAACCCTGGGTAAAAGCAGGTAAAATACAAGAGACTTGTGTTAGTGGCCCTTCGGGGGAATAAAAGAAAGTGGACATCGTGGGCATGACGCAAAGGGAACACTGAGAATCCCATGAAACAGGAAGTCACGAAATTCAAGAACCGAGAACAAAAAGCTGGGAGCTGCTGGAGAGAGGACGCGGGATAATAACCGGCCACATCCTCAGACACAAGGGAAGAGGTCTTGAGCCACTCTACTCAACAGGAAAGGAGAGTCGGACCCCCAAAGGCTGGAAGAGGTGGGGCCGCCGGGTGGCAGACATGGGGATTACATCGTCTCTCAAACGTGGAAGAAACATGTTCACTGTACATCCACACACATAATTTGATTTCAAAACAAATTCTGGGTTCTAAAAATATTTCTTTTTATATCCTGTACTGTAGTTTCTGACAGTCTAATAGAAACTCCTTTCAACCACACTGTGAATGTACAGCAATGATCCTGTGTGCCAGTGTGACTGATGATGGTGGTTCTCGTCACCTTCCTTCGTAACACTTCACCCCTCCAAAAAGTCTTCTAGAAAACAAACTGAAACAGGACAGACTGGCCCGAGGCTGCTGGTGAGGAAAAATGAAGGCAGCCGAGAGCACTGGGGACCGGTCCAGCATGGGGCTGAGCGGGGAGGAGGTCAGATGACACTGTCACGTCTTGTGAAGGAACAAATTTCTTTCTGATGCTATATGGTTTTTAGAGAAGCAGTCCTCTTGCTCTCTCTCCTTCATTCTGGACTGAAAGAGAGAGAAAGACAGGGAGAGGACATAGAGAAAAACTACAAGAGAGAGCGGATGGGAGGACGTATCGAATCCCTGCCTTGCCTGGAACGGAGCAGAGTCTGTAAAGTTTGCGTTCTGTCCACTTCTCTTCCAAACCTGCCTCTGCTTTTAGCTTGCTCTCTGACCTCGGTCCCATCAGGGCACTTTCCTGAGCTCTAGCATAAATACCTGTACAATGAGATACTTGAAAGGTTTGCTTCTGATGCATTTTTAATTGCAATATTCCATAGCTCCAGATCCATGGTCCAGAAGAAGTATAGAAATCCATTATAAGGAATGCTTACATACACTTAGAATTAGCAGCAAACCTAATTTATGGGTTTGGTTCAGCTTCATTTGAGAAATACTTTGACATTCTAGTTTTGATTTGCTTAAATAATTTCAGAAAATAAAGTTAACAGTATGAACTAATGTATTGCATGGTTCTCAATTTAAGAAAAAGACTGACAAGCAGGCACTAAATAACTTTTGTAAATTAACAACTTAAATGTAATAATTATGAATTTAAAATACTGCTTAAATAAAAATAAAATAAAAACTTGGCACATAAGACAGTGTTCAATAATATAACAGATTATAAACATGCATTTCTAGTTCATCTTAGAGTCAGCTTAATGAAAATAATCCTCCCAAGATGTGTGACTTTTTTATTATGCTAATAATTATTAAAGGGAACTCTCCAGAATCTCTCTAGTGGTCCAGTGGTTAAGACTTTACCTTCTAATGCAGGGGCTTCAGGTTCAATTCCTGTTCAGGGAACTAAGATCCCAGATGCCTCAGGGCCAAAAAACCGAAATATAAAACAGAAGCAATGTAACAGATTCAATAAAGACTTTAAAAGTGGGGACAAATTCAATAAAGACTTTAAAAATGGTCCACATTTNAGAAAGTGGACATCGTGGGCATGACGCAAAGGGAACACTGAGAATCCCATGAAACAGGAAGTCACGAAATTCAAGAACCGAGAACAAAAAGCTGGGAGCTGCTGGAGAGAGGACGCGGGATAATAACCGGCCACATCCTCAGACACAAGGGAAGAGGTCTTGAGCCACTCTACTCAACAGGAAAGGAGAGTCGGACCCCCAAAGGCTGGAAGAGGTGGGGCCGCCGGGTGGCAGACATGGGGATTACATCGTCTCTCAAACGTGGAAGAAACATGTTCACTGTACATCCACACACATAATTTGATTTCAAAACAAATTCTGGGTTCTAAAAATATTTCTTTTTATATCCTGTACTGTAGTTTCTGACAGTCTAATAGAAACTCCTTTCAACCACACTGTGAATGTACAGCAATGATCCTGTGTGCCAGTGTGACTGATGATGGTGGTTCTCGTCACCTTCCTTCGTAACACTTCACCCCTCCAAAAAGTCTTCTAGAAAACAAACTGAAACAGGACAGACTGGCCCGAGGCTGCTGGTGAGGAAAAATGAAGGCAGCCGAGAGCACTGGGGACCGGTCCAGCATGGGGCTGAGTGGGGAGGAGGTCAGATGACACTGTCACGTCTTGTGAAGGAACAAATTTCTTTCTGATGCTATATGGTTTTTAGAGAAGCAGTCCTCTTGCTCTCTCTCCTTCATTCTGGACTGAAAGAGAGAGAAAGACAGGGAGAGGACATAGAGAAAAACTACAAGAGAGAGCGGATGGGAGGACGTATCGAATCCCTGCCTTGCCTGGAACGGAGCAGAGTCTGTAAAGTTTGCGTTCTGTCCACTTCTCTTCCAAACCTGCCTCTGCTTTTAGCTTGCTCTCTGACCTCGGTCCCATCAGGGCACTTTCCTGAGCTCTAGCATAAATACCTGTACAATGAGATACTTGAAAGGTTTGCTTCTGATGCATTTTTAATTGCAATATTCCATAGCTCCAGATCCATGGTCCAGAAGAAGTATAGAAATCCATTATAAGGAATGCTTACATACACTTAGAATTAGCAGCAAACCTAATTTATGGGTTTGGTTCAGCTTCATTTGAGAAATACTTTGACATTCTAGTTTTGATTTGCTTAAATAATTTCAGAAAATAAAGTTAACAGTATGAACTAATGTATTGCATGGTTCTCAATTTAAGAAAAAGACTGACAAGCAGGCACTAAATAACTTTTGTAAATTAACAACTTAAATGTAATAATTATGAATTTAAAATACTGCTTAAATAAAAATAAAATAAAAACTTGGCACATAAGACAGTGTTCAATAATATAACAGATTATAAACATGCATTTCTAGTTCATCTTAGAGTCAGCTTAATGAAAATAATCCTCCCAAGATGTGTGACTTTTTTATTATGCTAATAATTATTAAAGGGAACTCTCCAGAATCTCTCTAGTGGTCCAGTGGTTAAGACTTTACCTTCTAATGCAGGGGCTTCAGGTTCAATTCCTGTTCAGGGAACTAAGATCCCAGATGCCTCAGGGCCAAAAAACCGAAATATAAAACAGAAGCAATGTAACAGATTCAATAAAGACTTTAAAAGTGGGGACAAATTCAATAAAGACTTTAAAAATGGTCCACATTTAAAAAAAACTCATTAAAAACAAAAGGAAATTCTCTCTTCAAAGCAGTTAAATTATTGACAAATAGAATAGGCATATATTATATAAGTATAATGCAGAGTATCTATATTTATATATCCTATAAATATATTCAGATATATTCTATAGCTATATTATATATAATAGAATATATCAAATGGAAAATATAGAGGGTAATAAATGCGAAAGAAATAAGAACAAAGACTGGGAGAAAATAAGAAAAACAGGAGGAGAAAAGTTAGAGGAAGAGAAAAAAATGACATAATCGAAAAGCAAGAAGAGAAAGCAGAGAGGAAGAGGAGGGGGAGAGTAGGAAAAAGGGAAAACTAAAGAGAAGCCGGCTCACTCGATAATCATCCCTTCCCTCCACCAACCCAGGTCTCCAGCAGTGTTCTCTCTGGTCCTGAATGAGGGATGGCCTGCAAATGGCTGCAAACAAGCTGCAAAGCCCTAAGCAAGGGAGTGGTCCGGTTGTCTAACACCTTTCTCTCATTTCCACTTTGAAGACTGGAAGTTCCTGATGCAAATGGTGTTGGAGAAGACTCTTGAGAGTCCCTTGGGCTGCAAGGAGATCCAACCAGTCCATCCTAAAGGAGATCAATCCTGAATATTCATTGGAAGGACTGATGCTGAAGCTGAAACTCCAATACTTTGGCCACCTGATGCGAAGAGCTGACTCATTGGAAAAGACCCTAATGATGGGAAGGATTAAAGGCGGGAGGAGAAGGGGACAACAGAGGATGAGACGGTTGGATGGCATCACCGACTCAATGGACACGAGTTTGGGTAGATTCCAGGAGTTGGTGATGGACAGGGAGGCCTGGCGTGCTGCGGTCCATGGGGTCGCAAAGAGTTGGACATGACTGAGTGACTGAACTGAACTGAACTGATGCAACTGAGAGAGCAGGATGTGACACTAAATGTGTGCAGTCGTTGCAGGAATGTTACCCATGGCATTGCATCGATGGCGGGTAAACACACCTGCAAGCCTCAGGTTGTGTGTGTTTTGGGAGGGGGGGGTCGGGGGAAGGTCATCACTAACTTGCAATCTGGAAAGAAGATGTACTTTCTCAGAATGGAGACTGGATTGGGAAGTAATCCTGAATGTTGCCTGCTGTCAAGAAAACAGTCCCTGGGGGGAAGACGTTAAGATGCTGCTCTCTACTTGTGGGCAAGCTGAGTCCTAGGAAGACCTCTTTTTACCTCTGCATCAGGTCTCCACATCTTTAAATATCACATGTTCACACTCCTCCTTTCTCACTCTACACCTGCACAGTCCAGGAACTGCACATGGCCCTGAGCACTTGAAATGTAGCTGATGCTGCGGGTTGAGATGATATTTTGAATGTGTAGGGCTAATATCGTTAAAGTTAATTATTTTTTAAGTTTAACTTTATCTTCTTAAATGTGGCTTAAATCAGAGGAATTTTAAATTACATATGTGGTTCCTACACACCTATTAGATAGTGTTGCTCTACACAGGCTTCCCTGCATTTAACCATCCACTCTGGTAAATAACATTAGCCCACATCCTTCTACTGAGCTTCAAAGAAATGCATGCCCTTTGCTAGTCTGACTGGCACCTTCAAATTCAACATATTCCAAATTCAACTCCTCTGTCTCGTTCTCAACAGAAATCCATCCTTCCCGCCATGTTCCCTCTGCAGTCACACCATTCACTGCCAATGTAAGTTAGAAACCTCGAAGCTGTCCTTGACGTCTCGCTTGCTTCCTGCTTCAGCAACTAGCTCAATCTCACAGATGCATGGTTTCTAAAATTCTTTAGAAATGCACATCTTAGTAGAAACATGAAAGTAAGTAGGTCTCTCCACAGTGAAACTAAAAATCAAGAAGTGCCTGACAAATTACAGATATACACTTTTCAAATAAATTGTTTGCTTTTACTTAATGCAGGGATATGTCTTAAACCAACTATCAACAGAAGAAAGACTTAGGATCCTTGTTTAACATAGTGATGTACAAGGTAAGTAACTGAAATACCAAATTCTTATGGAGACAATACATCGCTATGATGTCATTCATCTTTTCGATGACACAGAATGGCAAAATGGTTTACAATATCAACTGCTTGGCATAATTAAGTGTCAGAATGTCACCTTACCTCTAATTCCAAGCATATTTTTAGGACTGCAAAGTAGTGCTTGCTTTAGGGAATTTGCTAAGTCAAAATAATATGTCCATAAAACAGCTTAGTAACACACAAAGCTTGCAATGAAATCACGTTGGGTGAATAGCAAAGACTTCCTAAATTAATACACTAATTTTAAAAAGTTGAGCTCTGGGATCCTGCTTATAGCAAGTCCATGGAATTCTTGTGCACTTGTTGAATTGGTGATGGTCTTCTGAAAATAGTAATTCTGAAATGTGCTTTGTTTTCTTCCCAGTCTTTAAATTTTAAGTTTAAATTTGGTAATATGTTGCCCAATCCACAGTGATAAATATTAATTTTATGCTGTCCTCCAATCTTCTACAATCCCTAATTTTTTAGAATTTAAAATGTTTCTCCAAGGGATTTAGACTTTGCACTTCTAGCAAGTACATTTTGATTTTGTTTTCCTATTCATAGTAGTTATAAAATATTTATAATTATCTCAGATGATAAGCAACATTACATTATTTCTTATTTTGAATAGCTAGACAATAGTTTTAAGAATTTTTAGCAATGTAATATGGACATTTTAAATAAAATGTGAAACCAGTTCAAGAAAATTACTTGATTTTCCAGCCACTTTCACATTTTGAAAGATCACTTGTTAGCACCATCAAGAGTGCAAAAGTTTTCTTTCATAGGACATATCATATCACATAACACATGGTTTTCCTGCATGTTAAGCCTTTTATTTATCCACAAAGATGTCAAAAAGGGGCCGATTTTTGTTTTAACAACAACTGACAGTACTGAAAGTATTTTGGATCTCCTTTCTTAGCTCCTTGACCAACTCAACTTCTGCCTTCAGCCCAAATGGAGTAACAGGAACTAGATCTACTCTCCCTCCTAAAAATACTAAAAAGTAGTATAGACGGTACGAAACAATGGTTGGCATCAGACAGCCCAGGACCAACCATGGTCCCCAGAGGTGCCCTGTGATGGCTCCAGCTCACACCTGGTGCAGAGCTAGAAAGGGCCGACACCAAGCCAGAAGGAACTGGGGGTCCTGGGAGGTCAGCATGACTACAGCTCACAGGACCCTGGGGGCTCAGATGGTAAAGACTCTGCCTGCAATGCAGGAGACCTGGGTTCGATCCCTGGGTCGGGGAGATCCCCTAGAGAAGGGAATCAACCCACTCCTGTACTCTTGCCTGGAGAATCCCATGGTCAAAGGAGCCTGGTGAGCTACCATGTAGGGGGTCACAGAGAGCTGGACTTGACTGAGCAACTAACACTTTCACTTTTCACTTTCACAGGACTGGAGAGGAGAGATTTGCTGCGAGAAAAAGGAAGAGAGCTCTGGAGAGGGTCTTTGACAGAACACTGATGGGCGCACACGTGTAAGGAAACTGTCTGAGTCTGTGGAAAGACCCACCGAAAAGGAGCAGGGGAAACAGCCCCCCAAGTGTCACGGGGCTCGGGCTAGGTCGTGTTCTCATCAGAAAGAGCAGAAAACCCTGACTCAGCGGGCACTGGGGAGAGGGATCCGATGGGTACTGGCTCAGGAACAGGGGAAAAATATCCACCCTAACTTGTCAAAGAGATTTAAAGAAACCCTTGGAAACTGTGTGCAGGTAATTAAGCTGCTTTTTAAAACAATGCTCAAGAATATTTAGAAGCACACAAAAATATATGGTTCCAAACTTATAAAATTCACAGTACCTAGCATCCGATAAAAAAAGTTTCCAAGCAATCAAATAATAGGAAAATAGGTCCAAAGGGAAGCGAGAAGCACAAGGGGAGAGTCAGGCCCCACTCAGCAGGCTCGTTCTCTCCGCTGCTGGCCTTGGTGCTGGAGAAAACCCTGGAGGGGATTTTCATAAGGCCCTGCCTCAGGGCCTGGACTCCTAGGGGAAGACGGTGAAGGCTTTGCGTGAACAGGGCAGGTCAGCCTTATGCGCATTCCCCATCAGTCCTTCCCGGTCTATACAAGGCTGGTTTATTTAGGTGTGCAATTGAAAAAAGTGTTTTAAGTTCCTCAAACAATCCTCTGTAACAAGAAGTAGTTTAGGTAAAAACACATTAAAATTCAAGTTTGGTTTGTAGTTCAGCTAATTATTGCCGTTTGTTCCATGCTTAGTTCAAAAGCCCCTGAGTAGAAATGTATGTTTCAAATTATCCTCATGAACATAAAGCATAATAGATACATTATTTTGGAAATTAACTGTGTTTTTATGAAAGCCTTAGGCTGATATCATATGAATAGCATTTATTTTCATATTTCTGTGGAATTTTAAAAATAAGTGCTTTTATTTTCCCTATTATCTAGAATAAAAACAAGTTCTAATTTAAACATGACCTGATAAACTTTACCTTCCGTTTGGCTGCCTAAAAATACTAATTTTGATCACCAAATGAGTTTCTCTGCATTAGCTGGGCTCTACTGAAAATGATCAAGTATTTTTATTTACTCTCATTTGACGGTAGCCGGTAGCTGGTTGCTGAGTTGGAGACACTGTTCTCATGAGACCAAGATAAGACGTCCATGCTCTGAACCATCGAGCTGTTCTGCCGCACAGTCGCTGCCCACATTTCATATCCTCTCAGCAGTCTCAAGAATATTTGTCAACGGTTGTAAAAGAGACAACGTAAGGGAATTTGGAAGGATTGATGCATATCAAGTAACTAGACACACACTGATTCTACCACTTACTCATCCATCCAAAGCTGTTAGGCTCCATGGTAACCTCCGCCTAGGACGAGAGTGCCGGTAAGGAACCCCAAGAAGAAGGGAGGTGGGATGCAGGGGGTAAAATATAACGTCCCCTGGGTGGGAGCGACACTGAGTGAGTGTCTGCCCTTCTCTGGCTGGAACAATATTAATACCAGATATCATAATACGTTGGTTTTCAATTTTTCTTAACAAGCCCGTTGTTTCCTTTTTAAAGATTGAAACGCTCATGCCTCAAGGAGTTAACCAACTCGCCCAAGATGATAAAGCAGGTGAGGTGAATGCAGAGCTCCTGTCCTCCTCCCTTGGGGTCCCTTTTCTTCCTTCCCTTCCTTGATTCCTTCTTTCCCTCCTCCCTCCCACCACCCACTTCTCCATTTAGCAAACAAACAGAGTCAACACGACTGAGCGCCTTCACTTTCACTTTTCACTTTCATGCACTGGAGAAGGAAATGGCAGCCCACTCCAGTGTTCTTGCCTGGAGAATCCCAGGGACAGGGGAGCCTGGTAGGCTGCCATCTATGGGGTTGCACAGAGTCGGACACGACTGAAGCGACTTAGCAGCAGCAGCAGCAGTGAACACCTAACATGCACCAAGAGCTGTGCCTGTGAAGAGGGATGGTGAGATGGTAAAGTGAGGAGGATGAGTGTAAGCGGGAAGAGTCTGTTGTGGTCAAGCCCAGCCTGGGATCAGTGAATCCTATCCTGTTCTGGCCTTGCAGGGGGTCTCATCTCTTTAGAATGGTCAGATGTGCCCAGACTGTTTTCATAAAATATGTACATACTTATATCTTCTATTTGGAGAAGAAAATGGCAGCCCACTCCAGTATTCTTGCCTAGAGAATCCCAGGGATGGGGAAGCCTGGTGGGCTGCTGTCTATGGGGTTGCACAGAGTTGGACATGACTGAAGCAACTCAGCAGCATCAGCAGCAGCATATCTTCTATATGTATAGTTCATTGATTTATTATTATATAGCTACTTGTAGTAGGTAAATATTAAATGTTTATAATCATCTTAAATGAATTTTAATGAGTCATGTACACCAGAATAATACAAATACATGAGAATATACATTTCTGTAAAATCCTAGTTCAGTAAAATTTAGCACAATGCCTTTCTTTAATTAATATGGATTCATTCAAGGACAACAGTATGTTGGTGAAAGATTCATTGCAAACGAGCATCCTGAAGACCCTGCCACCTCCACCACGCCCATCACACATCTGAACCACTGGTTATGACTTTTACCTGACTGTAGTATCGCTGCCCTGGTGGCAGTAGTAAGTAACTGCCTGCAATGCAGGAGGTACGGGCTCGATTCCTGGGTTGGGAAGATCCCCTGAAGAAGGAAATGGCAACCTACTCCAGTTGCCATTTCCCAAGGACAGAGAAGCCTGGCAGGCTACAGTCCATGGGGTTGCAAGAGGTCAACACGACTGAGCGAGTAAAGCCAACCAACCGCTGCATGACCCTCTAGCAGGGAGCACCATGGGCCTCCCTACTCCTCAGTCTGGTCCATCTCAAACAGTCTGAGAGGGCGTGGCTCGGAAGACTCGCGACTTTCAAAGCTTCTGTCTTTTTCTCTTTCCTGGGCTCTCACACAGTATCTTTATGAACGAACATCCAGCTTTGAATCTGGTCACTTCAGGCCTCAGTTCATCACGGACTACACAGTTAGTTTGTGCTTGAAAGTGAAGTCGCTCAGTCGTGTCCGACTCTTTGTGATCCCATGGACTGTAGCCTACCAGGCGCCTCTGTCCATGGGATTTTCCAGGCAATAGTACTGGAGTGGATTGCCATTTCCTTCTCCAGGGGATCTTCCTGACCCAGGGATCGAACCCGGGTCTCCCGCATTGGAGGCGGACGCTTTACCATCCGAGCCACCAGGGAAGCGCTTACTCCCCACAAATCACAGACGTGACCTGCACTCACACAAGCATCTTTGTTGTTCTGGAAACATACAGTACTTTTCTCTCTGTGCATTCGTTCACGCTCTGCTCTTCCTCTAAAACACACCCCCTAAACCGCTGTCCAACTGTTGCATTCTTTAAGGCTTATCTCGAAAGCTGTTCTCTAAATATGCAACTATTTCCTTCCTAACTCTTACCTGAGCTTCTATGATCCCCTCAATCTTCTCTTCAGTCATAACGGGCCAGCTGCACATCCTGCCTGCCTTCTGCCACTATCCCTGGATTCTCTCATCTTTGTAATATCACTCTCATATGCCAAACTGCTACAATATTAATTATTAAATTTAATAACACATCCGTGAACTTGTTAAAATTATTCTTTTTGTGATACAGAAGGGGACGTAGAGAAATGAATTTTTATTTGGAGCTAAAATAGAATAGTTTTCTTACTAAGTAACTGGCTAAGCCAGCTTAGGGCTGCATCCTTTCACTAGCTAGCCAGTGGATACTTTTTTTTATGTTCCTCAATTCTTTTGTAATTAATACATATGTCCTGTAGATTCTTTTGAAAGGTAGCAGTCATTTTATTCTATTCTTAAAAATGCTTCTTATAGTCGTACCTGTAGACATGCATTCACTCTCCTGAATACAAGCACTCACTCGCCTTCCTACCATGCTGTCATGACACTTTTCAGTTTTCAAAATCCTTGTGCCTGAAATATCGGAAAACAAAACCGTAGCCAGAGTGCAGTTCACTGAATACTCACAATTGCTCCAAAGAGCTATAGTCATGTCTCATTCTTAAAACGGATACCATAAAATTTCAGAAGTGCTTTATTTTAAGCGTGTCTTTATAAATTGACTTGATATTCATTATTATAGTATAGATAATTATAAGCTAATTTGATATTCATATGGATATCACATGCACTTCCAGAAGCATTATACTGTAATTTATTATTAGCTAATGGTCATTAAAAGTAAATGCTATCAAATTTTCCAACAGAACACATTTTTTAATGAATTTAATCCAGAAAGATTAATAAATAATACCTATGACAACTGGCTTCTTTCTACAATGACGAGCAAATTGATTTTCAATTTATTGAACATTATTAATTTGAACTATCTGGTGGTCTAAAAAGTACTATATTACAGAGTCTAACAAAATAACAAGGAAAAGTAATAGTTTGTGTATCTGTGTTTAACAGAGTGATCATCGTATTAAATCACTGAAATAATTAGTCAGCACAAAATTTGCACCTTGTCAATACATTTACCATTTAAAGAATGGCACACGGTCCTAAAGATTACAAGAATGATTACACAGAGTGGAAGCCTACAAATAAAAACATATTCCGTTTCTATGTATTTTCAGGATGTTATCTCAAAAAAAAATGGACAAGTTGGATGAAGCAGATGTTAATAATACAAGTTATCATGATTGTGAGTGAACAGAAAATCTGAATATCTCTGTATCAATAAAAATGAATTTGTTATGAAAGCTTTTCCTAAAAAGAAAATCCCAGGCATAGACAGTTTTACTGCTGAGTTTTATCAAACACTGAATGAAAAATAATACCAAACTTATGTGAATATTTTTAGAAAACAGGGAAGGAACAGTCACTGCTCAACAAGTTTTCAGAGGCTAGTATAACATAAAACCAAAATCTGGCAACAAATGTTTCAGAGAGAGACAGCTATAGATTTTCTCATAAGACAGTCACAGAAATTCTTAACAAACTAAGAAAGCAAATACTGTAATATAAGGAGAGAGTAATATATTATGAATAAATTGGGTTCATTTCAAGAATCCAAGGTTGGTTTAACACTGGAAATCATTCAATGTATTTCAGCATATAAAATGCAAACAGAAGGAAATAAATAAGATTTAATATATAAATATAAGTACTTATATTCTTACATATTAGCTTCAAAATATTAGAAAATAAAATTTTATCTTTTACTTAATGTAAAAATTCCGAAAATATGGAGGAATAAACTTAACAAAATGCATTCATGACTATGCATCAAAAATCAGAAAACATTCTGGAGCAAATTCAAATAAGAACTAAATAACTGAAAATATACCATATTCATGGATTGGAACTGGCAACTGTCCCTAAGTTGATCTACAGATTCAGTGCAATCTCAAACAAACTTCTATCAGTCTTTAAATAAAAACTAGCAGATTATTTCTAAAATTCATAGGGAATACAAAGGACTTAGGAAAGCAAAAATAATTAAAAACAAAACCTGGACGAATTAAAACTCTACCTGATTTTAAGACTTGCTATAAAGTTACAGTTTGAAATTGGCAAAAATAAAGACATACAGATCAGTGGAATAGAACAGAGAGTCAAGAAATAGACCCATATACATATATACTCAATTGATTTTTGATGAAGATGTCAAGGCAATTTGATGGGGAAAGGAGAATCTTTTTCAACAAATAATGCTGGGTATATTCATTGTCCATGTGGAAAAAAAAATCAACTCATAACTCATACTGTACACAAAAATTAACTAAAAATTGATAATAGCACTAAATGTAAAACCTAAAAACATGAAACTTTTATAAAAATAAACACAATGTAGATCTTGGGGTGGTCAAAATTTTATGATAGTATACAAAAAAACAAAGCATAGAAGAAAAATGATAAATTAGATTTCATCAAAATTAAACACATCTCAGCCATTAAAAAGAATACATTTGAATCAGTTCTAATGAGGTGGATGAAACTGGAGCCAATTATACAGAGTGAAGTAAGCCAGAAAGAAAAATACCAATACAGTATACTAACACATATATATGGAATTTAGAAAGATGGTAACTATAACCCTGTATGAAAGAGAGCAAAAGAGACACAGATGTATAGAACAGTCTTTTGGACTCTGTGGGAGAGGAAGAGGGTGGGATGATTTGGGAGAATGGCATTGAAACATGTATAATATCATATAAGAAATGAATCACTAGTCTAGGTTTGATGCAGGATACAGGATGCTTGGGGCTGGTGCTCTGGGATGACCCAGAGAGATGGTATGGGGAGGGAGGTGGGAGGGGGGTTCAGGATTGGGAACA
>SJYX01009748.1:169273-215299 GCA_006410675.1 Oreotragus oreotragus | reverse complement strand
GCAAGGAGATCCAACCAGTCCATTCTGAAGGAGATCAGCCCTGGGATTTCTTTGGAAGGAATGATGCTAAAGCTGAAATTCCAGTACTTTGGCCATCTCATGTAAAGAGTTGACTCATTGGAAAAGACTCTGATGCTGGAGGGATTAGGGGCAGGAGAAGAAGGGGACAACCAAGGATGAGATGGCTGGATGGCATCACTGACTCGATGAACACAAGTCTGAGTGAACTCCGGGAGTTGGTGATGGACAGGGAGGCCTGGCATGCTGCGATTCATGGGGTCGCAAAGAGTCGGACACGACTAAGCGACTGAACTAACTATAGAGAAAAAAAAAATTAAACACATCTCTTCTTCAAAATAAATCCCTTAAGAAAATGGGGAAAGTAAACCAGACTGAGATAAAGTATCTGAAACACATATATTACAAAAAGCATTACTAAATATGTAATATTACTAAATATTTACTAAAAATTAGTAGTATTTACTAAATCTTACTAATTTTAGTAAATATTTTACTAATATTTTTACTAAAATTTTACTACATATTTTTACTAATATTTATTAAATTTTACTAATATTTACCAATGTACTAAATTTTACTAATATTTACTAGTAATATTTGCTAAATATTACTAAATATGTAATATTTAGTAAGTATTATTTCTTTCTAAAATATAAAAAGACTACTTCCAAGTGAATAATAACACAGTTAAGCCAATAAAAATAGGCAAAACACTTGAGCAGACACTTCACAGAAGAAGCTACATAAGTACATAAAAAACATGAAAGATAATCTACTTATTTAGTCAAGAGCAAAATGCCAAATACTTTCAATGACTCAGACATTATCGTGGACATGCTCATTTTCCCCTACTCTCTGCTATGAGAAGCTGACCTGAATGATCGACATCAACAGGCTCTATTTAATAGTTTCTTGTCTCCAGTATTGGTGGACTCACATGGGCTTTAGCACAAGAATGGCAGAAGAGTTGAGAGAAAAGACTGAATATTCCTCTTGCTCCTCTAGGCCAGGCCTTATTATTTAGTCAAGAGCAAAATGCCAAATACTTTCAATGACTCAGACATTATCGTGGACATGCTCATTTTCCCCTACTCTCTGCTATGAGAAGCTGACCTGAATGATCGACATCAACAGGCTCTATTTAATAGTTTCTTGTCTCCAGTATTGGTGGACTCACATGGGCTTTAGCACAAGAATGGCAGAAGAGTTGAGAGAAAAGACTGAATATTCCTCTTGCTCCTCTAGGCCAGGCCTTCTATACTAAGCCTCTCAAGGCAACTTTTTCTGCAGCACCTTGAGGTCAAGTAAACTTCCCCTCTGTCAGTCACCCTTTTTAGAACCTGGGAGTGTTCAAAACTCAAGTGCCATTAGCCCTAGGTTACTGCATTGTTACTTGACTTGCCCTCTCGTCACAATTTTGTGAATCTTTGCCAATAAGCCCGCCTTTAACTACCGTGAACTCGAGTGGAGAGGAATTTGGTGGTATCTGATAAACTGAAGATGGGCATTTCCTATGACACAGAGACTCTGCTCTGGTCTTATACTTAGAAAACTGTCACACATATGTGTCCCAGGTGAGATATACCAATATAAAATATAAATACTATATATATATACACCATATAGTCAATTAAGGACAGAAATGTTATGGACCTAACAGAAGCAGAGGATATTAAGAAGAGGTGGCAAGAATACACAGAAGAACTGCACAAAAAAAAGACCTTAATGACCCAGATAACCACAGTGGTGTGATCACTCATCTAGTATAGAAACATGCATACTATCATACAAGAAATAACATCCTAGAGTGCAAAGACAAGGGCAAAAACAAAGGGCTGTGTAGCCAGAGCTGTGGTTTTCCCATTAGTCGTGTAAGGATGTGAGAGTTGGACCATAAAGGAGGCAGGGCACTGAAGAATTGATGCCTTCAAACTGTGGTATTGGAGAAGACTCTTGAGAGTCTCCTGGACTGCAAGGAGATCAAACCAGTCAATCCTAAAGGAAATAAATGTTGAATATTCATTGGAAGGACCGATGCTGAAACTGAGGCTCCAATGCTTTGGCCACCTGACGGGAAGAACTGACTCATTGGTAAAGACTCCGATGCGGGGAAAGATTGAAGGCAGGGGGAGAAGGGGACAACAGAGGATGAGATGGTTGGATGGCATCACCGACTTGATGTACATGAGTTTGAGCCAGCTCCAGGAGATGGCGAAAAGGCTGGCATGCTGCAGTCCCTGGGATCACAAAGAGTTGGACAAGACTGAGCAACTGAACAACAGCAACCATGTAATCATTTGCTTTTACCACATATATAGTATGTGTATACATAAATGTGTGTCTATACATAGCATACATTTATATGATACATAGTATAAATATATATGTATTCTGGAAATATTCTAAACGCAGCAGCTATTTCGGTCATTTTATTTTTCCAAAGGATTGATTCAAAAACATTAGAAAGTGTACTACCAGTTAAATAATTTCAATTAAATACCTCCAGAGCATTGGTCTAGAACATTTCATTTGTTGTTTGTAAAGGAGGTAGCAAATCTATAGTTTGAGGAAGAGTTATTTTTGGAAGATAACAAAATCTCATGCACTTGTACTTTTAAAACCCTTTAGGTGGAATCGTACATCTGCCTATAAACAATGAAACACACCTTATCGTGCTTGATCACACGATATAATGCAGCTGTGCTTCATGCAAAGCAGAAATAAGTGAATGGAAAATGAAGCTGTTTGCTTAAAATAACTTAGTTCTTGATTTCAATTGTCTAAGTTAATGAAAACAAGTTGCTATGAGTGCAGATGTATGTCATGACTTGGAACATATATCAATTATCCTACTTTTAAAAATGTCCAGTATTTTCCTAATTTTCTTAATATGACCATTTTTGGTCAATCATTCTTTTACATGAAGTCTACCTTTATGAAGCTGGGATTGTAAAGTGAGGTGTTCGTAATCCTTAGAATTACAGTAGCCAGCTAGTGCTGGCTGCCAATGGTTTGCCAGAAGGTGAGGAAATTTCTTTAGCTTTTGGTTTGGTCCACTTGTCCTTCTTTCTGAGTAGGTCTCAGAACTCACCTGCAGAGAAAATTATGGGCAATGAACTGCTACTGCTTCCATCTAGGGCTTTGGAGACCCAATTATTTCTATTTAGGCAATCTGATAGAAAGAAATGGAGAAACAAAACCCAGTTTAACTGCATCCTGAATAAAATTCCACCATTATGAACTAGACATACTGTTCAATAGATCTTTTTCTTTAGGGGGAACAAATTGCTATTATCTACACAAACAAAACTGGAAAATTCTTAAAGAGATGGGAATACCAGACCACCTGACCTGCCTCCTGAAAAATCTGTATGCAGGTCAAGAAGCAACAGTTAGAACTGGACATGGAACAACAGACTGGTTCTAAATCGGGAAAGGGGAACATCAAGGCTATATATTGTCACCCTGCTTATTTAACTTATATGCAGAGTCCATCATGAGAAATGCTGGGCTGGATGAAGCACAAGCTAGAATCAAGATTTCCAGGAGAAATATCAATAACCTCAGATATGCAGATGACACTACCCTTATGGCAGAAAGTGAAGAACAACTAAAGAGACTCTTGATGAAAATGAAAGAGGAGAGTGAAAAAGCTGTCTTAAAAACTCAACATTCAGAAAACAAAGATCATGGCATCTGGCCCCATCACTTCATGGCAAATAGATGGAGAAATAGTGAAAACAGTGACATTACTTTGCCAACAAAGGTCCATCTAGTCAAGGCTATGGTTTTTCCAGGCTATGGTTTTTCCAGTGGTCATGTATGTATGTGAGAGTTGGACTATAAAGAAAGCTGAGAACTGAAGAATGATGCTTTTGAACTGTGGTGTTGGAGAAGACTCTTGAGGGTCCGTTGGACTGCACTGAGATACAACCAGTCAATCCTAAAGGAAATCATTACTGAATATTTATTGGAAGGACTGATGCTGAAGCTGAAACTCCAATACTTTGGCCACCTGATGCAAAGAACTAACTCTTTGGAAAAGACTCTGATGCTGGGAAAGATTGAAGGTGGGAGGAGAAGGGGATGACAGAGGATGAGATGGTTGGATGGCCTCACTGACTCGATGGACATGCATTTGCGCAAGTTCCGGGAATTGGTGATGGACAAGGAGGCCTGCGTGCTGCAGTCCATGGGGTCACAAAGAGTCGGACAGGACTGAGCAACTGAACTGAGCAGAAACAGCATGGCTTCCCAGGGGGCTCAGTGGTAAAGAATTCGCCTGCCAATGTAGAAGACACAGGAGACGTGGGTCCTACCCCTGCATGGAGAGGGAAATGACAACCCACTCTGGTATCTTGCCTGGAAAATTCCGTAGACAGGGGAGCCAGGAGGGCTGTATGGTTCATAGGGTCACAGAGAGTCCGACACAGCTGAGCACACATGCACACGAACGGCACAGGTTGAACGCAATCGTTTTTTTAATTCAAACGAAAAGATTGTCATTTATCCACCATCTATGTTCATTTACCCATAGGGATAAGCATCAGATATTTTCAAAGTAATGTGCTCAACTACAGCAATATCTAAAAGCTGTTTGGTTCAGGTTACATTCTTATACGGAAAGCAGTCATTAGTAGAAAATGTATCTAAGGTAAGAAAAATACTTCCTCGTACCATTTTCCAGTCAATAAAAACAAGTTGTGAAATCTTGGCAGAGTTAAAACTGCGAGGCTTTAGAATCAGGCAATCCTTCCGCCGAATGTTAGCTCCCCATTTTAGGACCTGTGTGCCCTTGGGCAGGCTACTTAACTGCTCCAAGTCTCGAGCTACTCACTTCTAAAACAGGAATACTTATATTTATTGCAGGGTTAATGGAAATTAAAGAGGGGAGCACTTCATATATGGAAACAGTTATACTTCTCTTTTTACATGAGAACCCAGAGGTATGCAGGGCTGCTGCTGCTGCTGCTGCTGCTAAGTCGCTTCAGTTGGGTCCGACTCTGTGTGACCCCACAGACGGAAGCCCAGGCTCCCCGCCCCTGGGATTCTCCAGGGTTAGGTACTGTGACTATGGACGCACAACCTGCAAGCTAAGAAGCAGGACTTTGAACGCTGGTCTTCCAGCTCTGCATACTGCCTCCCAAATGCTTTTCACCAGCTGTTTGCAGAGAGGAAACAGAGAATTGTTTTAGTGTCAAACTGGTATGAATCCACTCATTCATTTATACACCCACTCACTCACTGATCAGCCATTTACTCAGTGCTTATTACATGCCAACCTCTGTACAAAATGCTGAGAGATAATTCATGCAGGATAATTCAGATAATGCACAGACCCTACTCCTGATAATTTCATTGTTTAGTGGGGGAGAGATACCCATTAGTCACATATTATAATACGATATGATAAATGCTAATGACACTTGTATGCATGAAGTACCACGGACATGTAGAAGAGCAGGGAGTGGGGTCTGAGAAGAGTAGGGAGTGGGGTCAAGGAAGGAAATTCGGAGAATGCAATGCTAAAGGGTGATTTTACATGGTATGTAAAGACAACAATGTGGAAGGGCCTCAGGCAGAAGATTTAACTCGAGGAAAATCCCTGCTATGAGAAAGAATCAGAAGACTATGAGAGAAGTAATACATGAAATAGTATGCTTGTTTGGAAGAATTATGGGAGTTCTGCATCGTTGGAGTTGAGGAGAGTGACTCGAAATGAGAACAGTAGAGAAGCCCAAGGAAGAAGCTGGGTCCAGAGGAACCCTGCGTACTGAAGACATTCTGCTGTATCTTGGTGATCTTGATAGCAAGAGTGTTATTTTCAGATCTTATTCCAGAAAGATCACTCAGGCAGTCTTAGATACAGTTGTCCCCTCCTGAAAGGGTAGAGATGCAGGACAGTCTAACAATTTGTTGTGCACATCCATTGCCTCGGCCCATCCAAATTCTGCTCCCCCCATCTTTTGGTGACAGTGCTCCCCCTTCCTGTGGGGATCCAGTCCCCTATGTTTTAAGTCAGATTGATCCTACAGACACTGGTTGCATGTCCATAGCCAAGGGATGGACATACAATTCAGGTTAATCAAAGTGCCCCCAATCTCCCTGTCCATACGACTGTGTCCTTGATGTTCATGTCACCAAAAGTTAGCTAACTGAAACTTATTCCAGTTCATTTCTGCAAATTACTAGGAAAGATAGTCTGCTGGGGTTGATGAGCCTACAGAATGTGGGTCTTCAACTGCTAGGATGTATCATCAGCCATGTGGCTAAGCGCCTTCTGAGAGACAGATCCATGATAGAATAGAACTCTTGGAACTGGTTGTGTCTGAAGACAGTATGTCACTGGACTTCTCTATATGTGCCGATGCATTCCCTGTTTGTACTTGGGTTAAGTTGGGCATCTTTAAGATACAACTTAACTGGTTCTGAACGCTATTAGAATAATCCAGTTCAAGACTGCAGAAAAGTATGCCTTTGGAATCATGGATGTCTACTACTTAGAACCTATGTATGCAAATTTGGACAGCTTGACTAAACTTTGAGCTTCAGAATCACATATAAATGTAATATTATTGTTGCATGTCCACTAGAAAAGACAGACAATATGATTTGATCTAACTGGATGGTGTTTGTGAGTGTTTGTGATCAGTTGTGTCCAACTTCTTGTGACCCCCCTGGACTATAGCCCATCTAGCTCCTCTATGAGATTTTCCCAGGCAAGAATACTGGAGCAGGTTGCGATTTCCTACTCCAGGGGATCTTCCCAATCCAGTGATCAAACCCACGTCTCCTGTATCTCCTGCATTGATCGGTGGATTCTTTACCACTGTGCCACCTAATATTCTCCTTCTAACTATATGCCTCTGGTTTAATTCCAGCATTTAAAAATCACAAGTCAGTGATAGCCAGTGGTAATAGAAACAAACTGTGGTTTCAGTTTATTTCGATCAGCACAAAAATCTCTTAAAATTTGCAGAAAATACCACTTAGAGTTTTTCTGTTTTGATACCATATGACTTTTTAAGTTTTCAAGACATATGAGATTTAAACCACTAAAATCAGGGAGAAAGTACTTGAAGATGGTCCCTATTAATAAGTCTGACACTTGAGACTTGGCTACATACATTCTGAAAGAAAAAAGGGGACTTGGCTTACAATTCTAGCAGAATGGACCACTGAAGATATCAGAACTTCTTTTTTTTTGTTTCATAACTTCAACAGTATGAGTCTAGTTCAAATGTAAGTACAATTTTTAGATGTAATAAATATGAAATAATACGGTTCCCCTCCCAAAAAGCAAGCCATATGTATTCTTCCAGTGGCTAAGTGGTAAAGAATCTACATGCAATGCAGGAGACATGAGTTTTACCCCTGGCCTGGGAAGATCCCCTGGAAAAGGAAATGGAAACCCACTCCAGTATTCTTGCCTAGGAAATCTCATGGACAGAGGAGCCTGGTGGGGTAGAGTCCATGGGGTTGCAAAAGAGCTGGACATGATTTAGCAACTAAACAACAACCTGCATAAAAACTGAATGGGTCTTTATGCTATTTGAGATTATGAATTAAAATAAGTTAACTCATTATTTTTCTTATCATGTCCTGTTGGATGAAATTCCAACAGACAAATCTTGCCTTTTGGGTCCTATTCTTTAAAGGAATAAGTCTATAGAAAATATTTTTCTACACTTTTTCCTTACTCTTTACCAGAACAATTTTCCAATGATGCTGCATTGATTTTCAGACTATAAAAAATTATGAAGGTCCAATTGAAAGAAAGAAAAATTATTTCATTTCAAATCTGCTTCACAAGTGAGTTCAGATAACACTTAATACAGAAAATAGGTATATATTGATATTTTAAAATAATGCTGCTAAATATAAACCATTTCAAAACTATAGAATAGAAAGCAGAGGTTGTTTAAAGGCTGCAAGATTTAAAGGGCACAATTTGCATAAACAAATGCATATTTTCCAAGACAAAATGTCTTGAATAAAGAAATCATATATGCAAATAGTTAAAATAAGAGCTCAAGGTATATGAACAAAGTGTTTTTCAATAATGAGACTTAGTTTCATTTGGGGAGGTTTTTATCTAAAGTTTAATAAGCATTTCATAGAATATTAACTTTCAATACCCTAAAAACCTTAGCTCCTCACATAAGTGAGAATGCCACATTTCAGCACAATATATATTTCCTCACACTTACACCTTTTCCTGAAACTCACTGGTTTTCAGATATTGTTAACGCACTAGATTCTCAAACTGACTGTATTTCCCATAATATGAACATTTCTCTGATACACTAGGTTTATGGTCTTTGTTTTCAGTGAAATTTGCTTTGAGACATAGAGATTGGAGCAAAAAAAATGGTAATGAATGTTGGGTCTGTTCTCTGGCAATGTTGCAATCCCCACAGACATCCCAAATCAGAGGGATTAGGACTTTTGACGCCCTGATCTCCTTTGGAGGACTTGCTTATACTGCTGTGTAGGCAAAAGCCATGGAAAAAGCGCTGGCATCACCTACACGTGCAGAAGGTCGAGAGGAGACTCCCGAACAAGCACATTCACACCTCACCATTGTCACAAACATTAAGTTTTCTCTTAACTCGGCTGATAACTACACTTCCTAAATGTACTTAACTCTAATTACATGATTCTTTCAAATATAAGTTGGCATTTTAAATTGCTTTAGAAGCACTATTCACTATTGATTATTTAACTTATACTAAGAGAATTTCCCTCCTGTCAAAGTTNCGAACAAGCACATTCACACCTCACCATTGTCACAAACATTAAGTTTTCTCTTAACTCGGCTGATAACTACACTTCCTAAATGTACTTAACTCTAATTACATGATTCTTTCAAATATAAGTTGGCATTTTAAATTGCTTTAGAAGCACTATTCACTATTGATTATTTAACTTATACTAAGAGAATTTCCCTCCTGTCAAAGTTATTTCCAACATTCTAAAAATGCTCATCAAAAGCAGAGACAAAGCTATTACCTCCACAGAAAATTTTCTTTTGGAGGAAAGAGGAACTGACATAGAGAGCAGAATTATAAGCTGCTGGATGAGACCAACACTTACACATTCCCTATTTTGAGATCTTTCTTTCGGATAAAGGAAGAGTTATAGAAAGTAATTCTATTTTAATTACTCTTTTGGAAAACAATTATTAACATTCAAGTCTAACATTCAATAAATGAAGATGATAGTAAAAAAAAAAACCTTAAAAACCTTGCTACAGCTGGGAATCAACTTTTCCTTTCCTTCTTTTTTTTCCTGTCAAAATCAAAACAAATTCTAACTTTAATTGGCAAACCATATGAAACAGGAATGGCAAAGATGGCACTTGTGCCTCATTTTCTTCTGCCAGTCCTGGTGGCTGGGGAGACCACAGGTTCCAGGTTGCCAGACGGTTCTGGCTCCAGCCTGTTCTCCCTGCAAAACTGATAATCAATCTTCATTTCACTGTCCTTTGAGGGCAGTTTGGACGTTAAATATATGCCCTTCTTGTAGTAGATCCTGCAAACCAATGTGGCTTCAGATACAGTGCTTTGGGCAGGTACTGCCAATCAATCACAGCTCAACACTAATTGAAACTGAAATTAGGTGAACAGGCATTCATATAAAATTGGGAGTGCAGTATGAAAAAAAAACTGAAATATTTGTCACATCGAAGTGCTCTCATCCTCTCTCCCTTTCCACTAAACTACCGAAGAAAGAGCAAAGTGCTAGATATCAGGTAGTTTTATTTTTGGTCTTGAGGATCTCTTAGCTTAAATTTTTTTAGTTTCAAGATTAAAGCGCTGAATTAAATGAGCTATGGGATTTGTTTCAACACCCACTCTGTGACACTGTCCCTGGTGTCTGATTAGCAAATTGCAAGGTTTGCTTTCTTTCATAACTGGTAAATTTGTTTAAGTGGCAGTAAACTAAAGTGCTGTCTCTGTGTTACTTTTTTTTTTTAATTCTCTTCAGGAAGAATTCTCTCCGTCTTTGGGCCCTGTCCACTCGGTTCACACAGATGCCAGCCAACACTGCAGACACTCCTCCTGAGCTCCAAACACTATTAAATCTCTCCTCTCAAATGCGGCGAACCTCAAACTGAACGACTATGTTGGCTTCTTAAAATCCCCCCTCCTTCCAGCACACCTGTCTCACGTAAGGGTGCTGCCATCTACCTTGCTCCTCAGATCCTGGACTTGGCTTCTAGCAGGGGCTCTGAGAGGGTCTGGCTAATACTCGAGTCTCTCCCTCAAATGAAGTCTTCCCAACTCTCTTTCTGCCTCTGTCTCTGTGTCAGCCATCCCGGCTTTTCAATTCCTTGTGTAATTCTTGGTCTGGTACTCATACTCTTTCTTCTTCCTTGAACCCTCTCTTTGGGTGTCATTATATATGTACCTCCTCAGTTCAGTTCAGTTCAGTCACTCAGTCGTGTCCGACTCTTCGTGACCCCACGGACTGCAGCACGCCATGTCTCCCTGTCCATCACCAACTCCCGGAGCTTACTCAAACTCATGCCATAGAGTCGATGATGCCATCCAATCATCTTATCCTCTGTCGTCCCCTTCTCCTCCTTCCCTCAATCTTGCCCAGCATCAGGGTCTTTTCAAATGAGTGAGCTCTTTGCATCAGGTGGCCAAAGTATTGCAGCTTCAGCTTCAACATCAGTCCTTCCAATGAGCACTCAGGACTGATCTCCTTTAGGATGGACTGGTTGGATCTCCTTGCAGTCCAAGGGACTCTCAAGAGTCTTCTCCAACACCACAGTTCAAAAGCATCAATTCTTCAGCATGCAGCTTTCTTTATAGTCCAAGTCTCACATCTGTACATGACCACTGGAAAAAACATAGCCTTGACTAGACAGACCTTTGTTGGCAAAGTAATGTCTCTGCTTTTTAATATGCTGTCTAAGTTGGTCATAACTTTCCTCCCAAGGGGTAGGTATCTTTTTTAAAATGTCATGGCTGCAGTCACCATCTGCAGTGATTTTGGAGTCCAAAAAAATAAAGTCAGCCACTGTTTCCCCATCTATTTGCTATGAAGTGATGGGACTGGATGCTATGATCTTCGTTTTCCTGAATGTTGAGCTTTAAGACAACTTTTTCACTCTCTTCTTTCACTTTCATCAGAGGCTCTTTAGTTCTTTGCTTTCTGCCATAAGGGTGGTGTCATATGCATATCTGAGGTTACTGATATTTCTCCCAGAAATCTTGATTCCAGCTCATGTACCTCCTCAAGGAAGTCCAATTCCTTAACCCAAGATGGTCAGCTCCTCCTTCATTATTCACTATTGTATCCTACCCACCATCCTTTATAAATATATTTCATTCGCTGTCAATTGCTCCCTGTTGGTCTGTTTTATCAAACAGTCCAGTCAGCTTTATCCCAAGCCCTAGCACAATGCCTAGCATGTCTACAGATGGAAAAATAGGCATTAAAACTTTTGTGAACAAATGACTCAGTGAATTTCTGAGCATCATTTAACTCAACTGCACTATGATCACTTTAAGGACTGAAGGGTTTTTCAAAGGTTTCCTTCACTTGTCAAGAGTCTCAGTTACTCAAACGAAGGAGAGACTTTCTGGGCAGAGTTGGACTAATGGCCCAGCTGAATCCAGGCCTCAGAGGCCCTCGTCGGAACAGCCTCACTAACGATCAGCTCCTCTCATTCTTGCTTCCATCACCATATGGCCCTGTTCTCCCTGGATCTTCAAGTAAAGCAGATTGCCCTCTGCAAGGCGGGTGGGCCTCAGCCAATCAAGTGAAGGCCCTGAGGCAGAAAACAGGTTTTCCAGAGAGGAAAGGATGGAATTGGGCATCAAGACTATGACACAGAAACCTTGTCTGAGCTTCCAGCCTGCCAGCCTGCCCTATAAATTTCAGACTCAAAATTGCAGCATTTATTCTTACCTGAATATCCAAACTGCTAGCCTGTCCTGCACATTTTGGTCTTGCCAGCCCCCACAACCATTAGCACCAGTTCCAAAAAACAAGTCTATTTCTGTAAATCCTGTGAGTTCTACTTTTCTGGAGAATCTTGAGTGATGATCCCCCGGCTCACCCAGAGGCAGGTTGAATAAAACCTCTGGTTCACAAATCTTCCATAATGACATGAAAGAGAACTGGGAAATTTCCCCAAATTAAGGGAATCAGGTAGATAAAAAACTAAAAGACATCTATATATTCCTCAATGTCAAACACTTAGGTATTTTTAATTAGGTTATTAATATATCATTCTTTTTTCCCCAGAAAAAAAAATATATTCTCCAATATTCCTCATCCTCCACTTAAGTTTCTTGCACACAACTGATACTTTATTACTTACATACTTGGGGGTAGGGGAAGAATCAGATTATAACAATATTACTACCTAGAACATGGCAATAAACCATAGTGTTGGGAAAATTCATGTTAATCTGACACCAGTTTTATTAAGATCTTGCCAAATTTTAGTTTTCCTTTAATAAAAATGCAGAAATAATAAAGTATTTCAGCTTCTGGATGTTTAAATAACCAGACATAGTTTAATCTCACAGCATTACACTGATAGCTAAGAAGGATGAACACTGACGTATATTATTATAGCAAAAATGTAGATGTTATGAAAATGATCAAATGATAAATACATTATATTCTCTCTTGGATTATGGTTGTTAAAATATCTTTGGAATTGAATAGCAAAACCTCAAGGGCAACATTTGTAACAGGGTCAAACTGATAAAGGGAAAGCTTTATTTTCCTCTTGGGAGATTCAGAAGAAAATAATTTGGTCAAATATGAAACTCTAGGATTATTTTTGTCTAAAAAAATTGATCTGAAACTCAGGCAAAACTGAGCTATGCTGTGCCTCTATTGTTAAGAATTATGCTATCTCCACCTAACAACCTCGTATAGGTGGTGGAACTGACTTAGGCATTCTGTGTACATCTCCTTGTTTTGCTCTTCTTCTGATATATTTTCAGAATAGCAAGCCTTGAATGTTTAAATAAGATAGGATAATGGTCTATCAGGTCATTGGGCATAGCTACAAAATGATAAATTAGAACTAGACAAGGAAAAGCATGTAATTTCTTTTTTTTTTTTTTTTGTAATAGTCCACCGTGTATATGTAGCACAACTTCTTTATCCATTCATCTGTTGGTGGACTTCTAGGTTGCTTTCATGTCCAGGTTATTGTAAATAATGTTGCAATGAATTGTGGGATACATGTGTCTTTAGTTTTTTTTCCTTTATTTTACTTTACAGTAAAAATAGAAAAGTATACAATTTGGAATCTGTTATGCACTGAATCTAGGTTGCTTTCATGTCCAGGTTATTGTAAATAATGTTGCAATGAATTGTGGGATACATGTGTCTTTTTTTTTTTTTCCTTTATTTTACTTTACAGTAAAAATAGAAAAGTATACAATTTGGAATCTGTTATGCACTGAACATATGCTTAGAATTTTTACAGTTGTTCATAGAAAATAAACTACATTATTTCAGGACAATTGAAAGGTTTACAATCAGCCACTTATTTTATGTAAAACATTGAAAGGTTTACAGACCACTCAAATTAATCTTTGGCACATCCAAATTGATTGTTTCATACTTACAGCTATTTTATTTGTAAGTGCGATACTAGAAAGACACATAGAACCTTACTACACATTGCCTGGACATGTGCAGATGAAACACACAATACATTTCTTAAATGCTATGAAAGAATCTCCAAAAAATGGCAGAACAAATGCACCTACAATGGCAAAGGCTGAAGTAATTAAGTGTGCACCGTGCCAAGTCATACAGCAGAGACCGCCTCGTCAAAACAAAACAAACAATATTTTTCAAAGTGTTTTGGTATTTTGCTGTGCATGTACACATCGAAATACACATATCATACAATATTAATGAAAGACATTTGTGTGTTTTTCTTTAGCACTCTCAGGAGGACCAATAGACATACTAGATGTCCAGCTCTGAGTCATCACCATGGTAGGAACTCTTAGGATTTTGATTCAGAAATCGTGTAAAAGACTTTTGGACAGACTGCTTTCAGAGTCTTGACCTATTCTTTCAAATATCCTTAGTGGAGGCATACTTCACTCATCAGGGAGGGATTCAAGGCAAAAGGTATTTGATGAAATCTTGGCTTCTTTCTCCCAAAGCCTCCTTCATACCTGTACACGCTCTGCACCCTGCCTAATACTGCCACTCACTTCCAACAGTTAACATTGGGCTGGACAGCCACACAATTTGGTCACACAGCACATCCTTAGGGACTTATTCAGGTTGTCTTACAGGGCTGGGGTGCAGCAGAAGATAAGCCTGGTGCTTGCTCACCCAAAAGGATAATAAACGCTGGAATTAAAGTTATTTACATTTAACATCTGATGAGATTTTAAACCCACTTTATTTGGGTTTGGGAATTATGAACATGCATACTAGATATCGGTCTAATAATGTATTTAGATAGTAAATAATAACACAGGGATATTACCAAAATCCTATTTTCTTTTAATATTTTATCAAGACTTGGTGGATTTTAGTAATAATTACAAACATTTGAAACAAGACAAAATTTTATATCCTGATTCTTAGCTCCAAATTACTTTAGGCACCAATAATAATATTAATGATAATAAAAATAATCCAGTGGTCATGTATGGATGTGACAGTTGGATTATAAAGAAAGCTGAGTGCAGAAGAATTGATGTTTTTGAACTGTGGTATTGGAGAAGACTCTTGAGAGTCCCTTGGACTGCAAGGAAATCTAATCAGTCCATCCTAAAGGAGATCAGTCCTTGGTGTTCACTGGTAGGACTGATTTTGAAGCTGAAACTCCAATACTTTGGCCACCTGATGCAAAGAGCTGACTCAAATAATGTATTTAGATAGTAAATAATAACACAGGGATATTACCAAAATCCTATTTTCTTTTAATATTTTATCAAGACTTGGTGGATTTTAGTAATAATTACAAACATTTGAAACAAGACAAAATTTTATATCCTGATTCTTAGCTCCAAATTACTTTAGGCACCAATAATAATATTAATGATAATAAAAATAATCCAGTGGTCATGTATGGATGTGACAGTTGGATTATAAAGAAAGCTGAGTGCAGAAGAATTGATGTTTTTGAACTGTGGTATTGGAGAAGACTCTTGAGAGTCCCTTGGACTGCAAGGAAATCTAATCAGTCCATCCTAAAGGAGATCAGTCCTTGGTGTTCACTGGTAGGACTGATTTTGAAGCTGAAACTCCAATACTTTGGCCACCTGATGCAAAGAGCTGACTCACTGGAAAAGACCCTGATGCTGGGAAAGATTGAGGGCAGGAGGAGAAGGAGAAGACAGAGGATGAGATGGTTGGATGGCATCACCGACTCGATGGACATGAGTTTGAGTAAACTCCAGGAGCTGGTGAATCACAGGGAGGCCTGGCGTGCTGCAGTTCATGGGGTCACAAAGAGTTGGACACAACTGAGTGACTGAAGTGAACTGAATATTTATTTTTAAGTTCTGTATTTGCATGAGTTCATATAATCCTAACATCCTTGTGAGGTTGGTTCTATCATCACTATTTGCAGGTGAAGGAAAAGAGAAAAAGAGACAAAGAAACTTGCCGAAGATCACACAACTGGTGCGAGGCAGAGCTGGGACTGGCATGCAGTCTAGTTCTGGAGCTTGTGCTCAGAAGGCAGCAGCTGCTTTTTGTTGAAGTTTCTGAAATGTTGCTTTATATATATATATGGCTACACGGAAGCACACCAGGCTTTCCTGTCCTTCACTACCTCCCAGAGTTTGCTCAAACTCATGTCCATTGATTCGATGATGGCATTTCATCCTCCGTTGCCCCCTTCCCCTCCTGCCCTCAATCTTTCCCAGCATCGGGGTCTTTTCCAATAAATCGGCTCTTCCCATCAGGTGACCAAAGCACTGGAGCTTCAGCTTCGGCATCAGTTGTTCCACTGAATATTCGGACGTGCTGTAAGTCCTGGATGCAGAGCTCTCAGCCTGACCTTGGGACTCTGTTCAGTGCTTCTTCCACTAAGCAGGCTTCCCGCTAGAAAGCAGGTTCCACTGAATGCCACTGACCCTTATGATCTGGGAGGACCCCCACGCCGAGCTAAGAAAGGGAAGAGCAGGCAGGCCCTATCCCCCAGCCACCTACCCTCTGGTGGCCTTCTTCTCATCTTAACCTAGTCTTAGCAGAGGAAGAATTGACCCCTTCCTACAGCACTCCCCAATACCTCTCCTGGACAGGGGCGAGTGTCTGTGAATGCAGCTGTGGAGAGGCGAGTGTGAACCTCAGCACCAGGACCCATTCTGCCTTTGCGAGCTCCCTGCACATCAGGGTGACAACTTGTCCCGACCGGCCTGGAACCCATGTGTAGCAGAGAAGTCCCCTCACCCTACCTCACGTAGAAGCACAGCCTCAAGGCTTCAAGAACCATCCCTCAGGCCGTCTCCTTTCTGTGCCCTGAAATTTACAGCGCCTGATGCTGGGCTACCACCAGGCTAGACATCACACATACTCATTCCCAGGGCAGTGACACTTGGCGTGAAGTGAAGAAATTCACTGATGACAGATCAGCAGAGTCAGTAAGTGGGAGATCTGAAAGAATCACAGACCTCAGCATCTCAGCGTAACATTTCTGCACTGGGACCAGAAGCTATGGTCAAAGGAAACCACAGAGTCTGCATTTAACGGAACACAGGTTTGTAACCTCGGCATGAACAATAGCCTCCATCATATCTTCACAGTTATTTCTTGATAAGCCTGTGTTGTCTACCCCATGGAGGAGTGACTCTCTGGGTTAGCTGCCATCTCATTATCTGGTCTAGTGATAAGACCTCAAGTTCTGAAAAGGATGCAAAGTGAGCAGATGCAAGGTGATCCTAGGTTCTGTGCAGCCTGAGGTTTATACAATTTGGGGGTGCTGTTTGAGAAACAAAATATAACAACACGAATATTACTTCATAAAGAGAGAATAGGGCTTCCCAGATGGTGCTAGTGGTAAAGAATCTGGTAAAGGAGACACAAGTGATGGGGGTTCAGTCCTCCATCTCTGAGTCAGGAAGATTCCCTGGAGAGGAAGCGTCACCCCACTTCAGCAGTCTTGCCTGGAAAATTTCCAAGGACAGAGGAGCCTGGCGGGCTACAGTCCATGGGGCCACAAAGAGTCGGATACAACTGAGCACAGCAGCAAAGAGAAAATAGAAAGATGGTTCAATCTTTCATTTAGCTTCCTTTTTTTTACTGATAGTTTCATCTTCACAACTAGTTATTGGTGTGCATTTTTAGAACTGTCAAATTTGGGAAATCCAAAATTTCTCTCACAAGTTAACTATAGGATTTAAGTGTTCTTCAAGTTTTCTCGAACAGGAGCTAATCTTAAATGTTCTGAATTCATGAAAATCATTAACTAGCTTGTTGTCAGTCCCCTGGGGTAGTGGCTTATTGGCATAGATAGGGTAATCTAATTTTTTTCCTTTTTTTTAACTGATAGTTTCATCTTCACAACTAGTTATTGGTCATGACATGTGCATTTTTAGAACTGTCAAATTTGGGAAATCCAAAATTTCTCTCACAAGTGAACTATAGGATTTAAGTGTTCTTCAAGTTTTCTCAAACAGGAGCTAATCTTAAATATTCTGAATTCATGAAAATCATTAACTAGCTTGTTGTCAGTCCCCTGGGGTAGTGGCTTATTGGCATAGATCTATGGATTATTTTCACTGATGTCACAATTTTATGTAAAAACAGCAGGAACTTCGAATCTTTTTTCCTGTGGGTTCATATGAATCACTTCTCTTCATTACTGGGTTATCAAGAAATCTGAGAGCTATTTAAAATGTATCTCTTTCTCCACATGTTTGCTATTTGGGAATCCCAGACTGCTTTGGGACAAGATAATCAGATATGCTAAGACACGGTTCAATATGTCGGAAGGCAGAAAGCATCCAACCTCACGGACAGTTACTTGCTCATGAAGCGTTACTACAGGCCATTGTCCTACAAAGGAAGAGATGGTGACAAATTTTGTTTTACATAATTCGCATGAGAAAAATGAATCAATATATGGACACATTTATAATATGGAATATGTATTGCAATACAGATTTTATTTTCTTGGGCTCCAAAGTTGCTGTGGACAATGACTGCAGCCATAAATTTAAAAGATGCTTGCTTCTTGGACGGAAAGCTATGGCAAATCTAGACAGTGTATTGAAAGCAGAGGCATCATTCTGCCAGCCAAAGTCCAGAGAGTCAAAGTTATGGCCTTTCCAGCAGTCCTGTGTGGATGCGAGAGTTGGGGCATAAAGAAGACTGGGCGCCAAAGAACCGATGCCTTCCAACTCTGGTGCTGGGGAAGACTATGGAAAGTCCCCTGGACAGCAAGGAGGTCAAACCCGTCCACCCTAAAGGAAATCACCCTGAATATTCATTCGAAAGACTGATGCTGAGGCTGAAGCTCCAATACTGTGGCCACCTGATGCAAAGAGCTGACTCACTGGAAAAGACCCTGATACTGGGAAAGATGAAAGGCGGGAGGAGAAGGGGACGACGCTTGGATGGCATCACTGACTTGATGGACATGAGTTTGATCAACTCCGAGAGATAGTGAAGGACAGGGAAGCCTGGCAAGCTGCAGTCCATGGGGTCACAAAGCATCAGATATGACTGAATGACTGAGCGACAAATGTACCACACTATTGTGAGAACACAGTCCTCCCCTTTCCATTTTCTCACACAGCCAGTACATCATATAACCCTTACATACCCAGGAATTCACCAGCGTGCACCTGTGGCTCCACACACTCCTGATCTTGCTTCTCCTCTCGTTTCTCAGGTGTTTGCTGGGT
Organism: Oreotragus oreotragus; assembly: GCA_006410675.1. NCBI lineage: Eukaryota > Metazoa > Chordata > Mammalia > Artiodactyla > Bovidae > Oreotragus > Oreotragus oreotragus. The sequence goes on along the minus strand of SJYX01009748.1, from coordinate 196,412 downwards.
GGGTGTACAGCCTGCAGCACAGGACACGCTCGTACCGAGATACCCCCAGCGGACCTCCAGGTGATGCCCTTTCTTGTGTTGGCACACTGAGAAGGAAGAGTGAACCACAAAAGGCATCACACTGAACTTACGCTCGGTGTATCTCCACATCAATTTCCTCTTAGCCAGATCCCACGACTGCCAAGTGCCCCTCTCACTTCCACCGCACAGGGGAGATGTGATGGAAGGAAGCCAGAGCAGAAAGAGGCAGCAGCGTAACCAACTGCGGTTACAATACCTACTTCCTCAAATTTTATAAAGACACATGGCCGTGTGAACGCCCGGCCTAGGCCCTCCCAGGGTTGAGAGCGAGGGTCGTGCCAGTGAGTGGCCCTGTTATCTTCACACCACAGCCATCTCTTCACAGACATGATCAAATCTACCAAAATCCATCAGGTGATACTACCTGGATAAACTCTCCCTGTGTTGATTACTGACAACATCATCCTACAAAAGAAGGAAAAGAGCTGGCTAACACATTCAACTGTCCTCACAGTAAAATATCATCACTACAGTGAAATCAACACTACAGTGAAATCATCATTACAGTGAAATCAGTGAAACCAACACTACACTGAAATCAACACTACAGTGAAATCAGCACTACAGTGAAATCAGCACTACAGTGAAATCATCACTACACTGAAATCATCACTACAGTGAAATCATCACTACACTGAAATCAGCACTACAGTGAAATCATCACTACAGTGAAATCATCACTACAGTGAAATCAACACTACAGTGAAATCATCATTACAGTGAAATCAGTGAAATCAACACTACACTGAAATCAACACTACAGTGAAATCAGCACTACAGTGAAATCAACACTACACTGAAATCAACACTACAGTGAAATCATCACTATAGTGAAATCAACACTACAGTGAAATCAACACTACAGTCAAATAATCACTACAGTGAAATCAACACTACAGTGAAATCATCACTACAGTGAAATCATCACTACAGTGAAATCAACACTACAGTCAAATAATCACTACAGTGAAATCATCACTACACTGAAATCAACACTACAGTGAAATCATCACTACAGTGAAATCAGCACTACAGTGAAATCATCACTACAGTGAAAACATCGTCTTGACTTTGGGTAAAGCAATGACAAATTCACTGAGGAGGCAACCAAAACACATTCCTGCTATGTGAAGTAAACATGTTTAAGGCTTATTGTATCCTGTAAGTAATAATCAGAGAACTCCAAACAAGACTGCTAGACGCACGGTATGCAGCTTGTGCATCTATGCTGATTTTTATAAGGTTTCAGAAAGAACCAAGATTGTTATTCATATATACAAAGTACTGCAGCCTTTCTCTTCGGATTATACAAGTCTTAAGCCATCATATTTGGAAAGATTAAGCAAACTAATCCAAACACTGACTTGCTTAGTGCCAGGCATTGTTGTCAAGATTAGGCTAGGCAAAGAAAGTAAGTTTTCATAAGAGACCTTCTAAATGTATAAAGAAGTAAGGAATAATCTTGTGCATGCGTGCTAAAGTCGCTTCAGTCATGTCCGGCTCTTTTTGACCCTATGGATTGTCACCTGCCAGGCTTTTCTGTCCAAGGGATTCTCCAGGCAAGAATGCTGGAGTGGGCTGTCATGCCCTCCTCCAGGGGAACTTCCCGAACCCAGGGATCGAACCCGCGTCTCTTACGTCTCCTGTATTGGCAAGTGGGTTCTCTATCACCAAAGCCACCTGGGAAGCCCCAGGTAAAAATCTTATCTGATACTAATAAAGATTAAGATGTAAGATCATGCAATTAATGCTCCTTCTATATTGGTAACTTTGACAATCATAGAACTCTATGGCCTTGAACTTTGGGTGAAAGATCAGAGACACAGAGGTATACTGTATAGTTGTAATATTTTCTTCTAACTAGCAGGAATTATCACTCGGAATAGAGTTGAAGTTACCTTGTATAATTCATGGAGGGTACACTTTATTTCCCTGGAGAAGGACATGGCAACCCACTTCAGTATTCTTGCCTGGACAATCCCATGGACAGAGGAGCCTGGCAGGCTATAGTCCATGGGGTCGCAGAGTCAGACGTAACTGAGTGACTATCATTCATGCTTTATTTTGTTTGCTGGTATATATTGTTTAATTTTAATCTTCAACATGATGGAATGAAATTTTGGATGTCTTTTTGTCAATATTATTGTATTTGATGTACCTAAAAAACATTTTCACTGTGTTTAATAAATTCCTTTAATAACAATATATGCCAGCAAGAATCATAACAATTTCTATCCAAATTGTTAAATTTCAGATTCTGTTTCAATAAAAATGTTCTCTCTAAAAATACACACTTTGCAAATCTGGTCTGATAAAACACTTATCTGGTGACCTTACCATTAAGAAAAACCATGCAATACCATGCAGGCAACATCAACTTAGAACATCTAAGACTTGGCAGACCATAAATATCAGTCTAATTTTCACGGGTGGACAGAGAGTCAGCTGGACCTGGCATGGACCCAAATGGATCTCTTCCTCAAAAACCTTGCTGCTGCTGCTAAATCGCTTCAGTCGTGTCTGACTCTGTGTGACCCCATAGACAGCAGCCCGCCAGGCTCCCCTGCCCCTGGGATTCTCCAGGCAAGAACACTGGAGTGGGTTTGCCATTTCCAAAAACCTTACTGACCTTTTAACCACTTAGAGATTGCAATCCCTTTTATGAATTTCTGCATTAATAATTTTTGGTCCCATATAATTTTGTTAAATAATGATACAAAAATACTATTTTAAATTTTGTAGTCAACTTGGACTTCCTTTTTCAACCAAACTATAATGTCCTAGAGAGCAAGACGTATGCTTTGTATTCATCTATATTTTCTATCTGCCTAGCTTAGAATAGAGTGTTATAAACAAGAAATACTTCTTGGATTAAAACCTATAACATGTCATTCTATGCAGTGCTGTTCCAGATCATGGGTCTGGGCTTGAGAGAGGCTATCACAGAAATAGCCTCATAGTCATCCATTTTTATCAGTGATAGGAGACTCAACCCATTTGGGTCCCAAACTGCTCCAAGTACAAAATCTATCCACATAATCTCAGTAAAATCAGAAGGAAAAAGTATAATCATGGACCCTGCTTGGGTCTACCTGCCCTGCTGTGCTTTTGCGACTGCTGACAAAATCACTGACTTCTGCTTGTGTGAGGTGTGACTGCAGCAGTGATCACGCAGACTTCACCTTGGCCCCTGATGAGGATGTCTGGGACAACTCTCTCATCACACCTCTGGCCCAGTGAGTTGAAGATGACTTGCTCACCTTCCAGAGCCACACCACTGATTATTTCAATTAAAGTCAGGGACACATTACACCCACTACTTTCCTGATTGGGTGGCTCCCAACCTGTGGATTACTTTCAACAGGGCGAGGGTAACCAAGGAGAGCCTCATTTTAGAAAGCCTTCCTAGTCATCTGAGTGCTATGCACCCTATTGCTGGGTCCATCCTGCGGGGCTTGGGGAGCAGAACCCCCAGCCTGGGGCTATCTTCCTGATGATCTGGGTAGATGGCAACCCCACGAGAGAACCCAGATAACTGAATCAGAGTCGGATTTGCACTCCCAGGGACCTGAAGGGTGCACCAACCACGGGGGCCTGAGGGTGCTATTTGGGTAAAGAAAGAAGCACCATGTCCAGGAACACGCAGGGTGGATTATCAGACTTTCAAAATAGGTCTATGCATTTCTCTAACCCTTCATTCTGATCATTACCCCGAATGTGGTCAGAAGATGACCCCTCTCTGGGGACAACGGCATTCAGTGACTGCAGTGTCTTACTAAGGGGGAAGGCAATGGCACCCCACCCCAGTACTCTTGCCTGGAAAATCCAATGGACAGAGTAGCCTGGTGGGCTGCAGTCCATGGGGTCGCTAACAGTCGGACAGATTGAGCGACTTCGCTTTCACTTTTCTCTTTCATGCACTGGAGAAGGAAATGGCAACCCACTCCAGTGTTCTTGCTTGGAGAATCCCAGGGATGGGGGAGCCTGGTGGGCTGCCGTCTATGGGGTCACACAGAGTCGGACACGACTGAAGTGACTTAGCAGCAGCAGCAGCAGCAGCAGCAGTGTCTTACTAAAGTGTAAAAGTGTGTGGACCAGGAAGAGATAAAAGTATTTTGGGGAGTCAATTTTTGAAGATTCCCAATGCTTCCCTGGTGGCTCAGAGAATAAAGCATCTGCCTGCAATGAGGGAGAGCTGGGTTCAATCCCTGGGTTGGGAAGACCTCCTGGAGGAGGAAATGGCAACCCACTCCGGTATTCTTGCCTGGGAAATCCCATGGACAGTGAAGCCTGGTGCAGACTACAGTCCATAGGGTCACAAAGAGTCAGACACAACTGAGCATTTCACTTTCTTTCTTTTTCAATGCTTACTGATGCTTAACAATGCCTGTGGATTGCAGGCAGAGTGGAATGTCCATCAGCCCACTCTTGAGTGGTTTTGCGATAAAAAGCATAAACTCGATCAGACCGCAAACATGAAAGTTGGGACAAGTATATTTCAAGGGCCCAGCAGTGGGGCTAAAGTGAGTTGATCGGAATGAAGCAGCAGCGCGGTGACCTGAAAAGAACGCCAGCAGTGATGAAGTGCCCCCCACCCAGAGCCTCAAGAGGAGGCCAAGGGTCCGACGCGATGGGTCTTCCAGGAGCAGGTGGGGGCAAGGCCCTGGGCAAAGTGCCCCTGAGATACCAACAGGACTCAGGTCTGGCAGGCAGTGGTAGCTCTGGAGCAGAACCACAGTTCTTCACTTTGTCACTTTGCGCCCCGTCTGTGACTTACCGCCTCACCCACTGTGAAGACGGGCCCAGGCAGCCGTGGTGGCCGTCTGGGCAGTATAGGCTGCATCGGCAGCTTGAGTCCAGTCAATCTAGTCGGAGAACAGGGCCATACTCTGGGCACCTATACGAGGGACCCAGAGGGTTTGATCAGCGGTGTGATTTGTTTCCACGGCCTGCAATTCCCTCAAATAAATAATTTAACAGTGTGTAGTTTTCCAACAGTGGCAGACCAAGTAGCGAGGCCACTGGCAACTGGCTTAAATAAGAGTCAAGAAAAATATAACAAGAGCTACTAAGAGGAGTATTGACTAGAGCTGGCCTTGAGCTCTGCCTACGGAAAGGGGCATCCACCTTCGTTTGTTTGTTTCGGCCCAGTCGGAGCTGGCATTGAGCAAGTGTGGCAGCCCAGTGAACAGCACTGGGTGTCCTCTTAGCCTGATCACAGGGGAAGCAGGCCCAGACAGAGGTGTTTAGGAGAACCTCGATAAACTGGAGGCCCTACTGAGCCACCAGCTTTGCTTCAGGTGGCAGAGTGGGAGATAAGTTTCCCCTCCTGGATAGCCGTCCGTTTTTCACATAAAGCCATGATGTCACTGGAGTCAGGCTAGATATGTTCCTGAAAATACTATTTTTATTTGATGAGCTAAGCTCGTTGGGCCCTTCCCACACCTTGGTCACTGAGTCCAAGCTGACCTATGCCAAAATGTGAGCGTTAGGGCAGAGAATCACAAGACCTCTTTGGATCAGGCACCCAGTTTTGGCAACAGCCCAGTTGTAAGCTAACAGCTGCTTTGCAAAAAGGTGGTGTTGTTGTTGTTCTAAATTTATTTATTTATTTAATTGGAGGCTTGCTACTTTACAATATTGTAGTGGTTTTTGCCATACATTGACACGAATCAGCCATGGGTGTACATGTGTTCCCCATCCTGAAGCAAAAAGGTGTTTTGGGCAGCTGAGTCGGAGAGGTGTAAGGACAAAACTCCAAGGGGTGCTTCCAGGCAGGGGCCGCCTCCACTTCCAGGCTCCAGGCTCCGAAGCCGTCAGTCACAGAGGCTTGGCGCTCAGGTGACGGGGCCTCCAGAGCAGAGCGGGAACTGTAGATTGCTGAGTGGCTTTCGACACAGCCTGTTGGTTTGGGTCCCACCCAACGATGCTGATGCATGAATTACGTGACATAAAGTTCAGGGAGAATGCCCGAGTGGGACACACACTGTCCCTATATCCAAAGAGTAATTGGGCCACCAAAGAGTAATTGGGTCACAGGGCCTCCTTTTGGGCAGCGAGGACGAGGAGGTGCAAGTCTTCCCTTTTCTGAGTGACCTTGAGGAGAAGTGAGTGCACCAAGTGTACGGAAAGTCTGAACGGGGCTGACTCTGGAGAGCAAGACGCCGCTTCCTAACCTAACCCCACAGACAGCTGGGTTAGGAAGTAACTTTAATTGTAGTAAATATAAGTATTAGAGCTTATAAACATTGGCGGTGAGGAGCCAGGAGAAAAGAAAGGAAAAGAAAGGTTGGACAGCTGGTGAGGATTTCACAGCTAGAGCCCAGGAAGGATGAATTTTTTTTCTACTACATATCATCCTGTTTGAGACATAGATATTGATACAGATACAGATATGAAATAGATATTATAAATAGACATTGCTTATCACTTAAATATCTTCCACTTTATTTATTTTTCCTGAGGACCAATAGAAGGAGGTAAGAATCCAAGGTAAAGGATAATCATTTGAGTTTCAAACTAGACTGGATTTTGTATTTGATATAAATTACAATTTATGGCAATGATCTCTCAAAGAGATTGTTTTAATCTCCTGATTTAAGTGGTCTGAACTCTAATGACCCATCATTTCTTCTGAAATTATCAGCCAGTTTTGAAGATGTACTTAGACCTTTCTAATCAGTTTGTTATACTTTATTTCAGGTCATAAAAATCCTACGTCATCATTACACTGTCTCCTGATGCATTCTGCTTTTTTGCAACATGTACTAACCTTGAGTAGATTGTGTTAAAAGGTGTACATGGTAAGTGAACTCTTCTAGTACTTTATGTGGTACCTCAAAACAAAGTAGCCTATAATATTCTGATATAATGAATACAAAGTATATGAATGTGTATTCAAAAGTCTTAGAAGCAACAGAAATAGAAAATAACCAGGCTATAAAACTCAGTTAACAAATTTGGTAGATGCTGATATAAGTAGAAGTTACATATGATGATTTCCATAAAATGCTAAAGTCAGCTAAAGATTGTTATTCATATTCAAAATACAACCATACAAGGAGAACACCAGGCCAGGCTGTATAATCACAGAAGATAGAATGCATCAGTTTGTTCTGACTTTAAAAAATCACTAGAGAGTATTACTCTGACAAGGCTGATTTAGGCAGTAAACAATGATCTACTTATATCATTGCAGAAAAGATATCCATGAGATCTAGGTTAACAAGCTATAAAGTACATTTTTATTGCTCAAAGCAGCAACTAAGAATAGTCTGAAGTAAAAGACTCCTATTTTTAAACTACTGCAACATTTAAAGCTGGGTTTTCAATTTGTCAACCCATCTAAAAAACTGAATAAAATAGCCTGATTAGTGGCAAACAGAATTCAAGGAAAGATTTTTTTTTTTAATGGATCAATGGTGTAGAAAATTTGGTATCATCTGAGCAGACTTAAAATAGAGTATATATTATGGAACAATATAGAGTTCTTCATTACTGCAACTACCTTGATGAATAACAGCTAAAAATAAACACTGAAAGCCTGAGGGTCATAATGGCTTGTCAAGTGAGATGAATACTTTATCTAGTCCAGTTTTCAGGTGAGATGAATACTTCATTTAATCCAATTGACACTTTCACAGTCTCATTATTATGTTGCTATTTTAACATGCTTTTGAAAGTTTATGCTTCTCTTATCACTGAAGCCCAAATTAGCCAATAAATGAGCTTCTAAGCTGATAGCTATGACTGTAATGATACCATAGAAGGATATTATTTTGAAAAATATACCTATGTCCTCTTTTCAAATTCTGACCTTCTTCCCTACTGGTACAGCAGCTACATCGTGTCGCCTTAAGGAAGAAAATCAGAGACAAGTTACAGTAGAAAACTGCTTCCCACGTGGCGCTAGAGGTAAAGAACCTGCCTGCCAATGCAGAAGACTTCAGAGGCGCGGGCTTGATCCCTGGGTGAGGAACATCCTCTGGAGGAGGGCATGGCACCCCACTCCAGTAATCTTGCCTGGAGAATCCCCACGGACAGAGGAGCCTGGCGGGCTACAGTCAATATGGTGGCAAAGAGTCGGACACGACTGAAGCGACTTAGCATGCATGCATCGTGGAAAATTAGAGCAGAAGGTTTTGTCTTCAACTCCAGGCCGTTAGTGCATCCAAAGCAGAAAGGAGCCAGTGGCACCCCTGAGCTCCACACAAACATGACCGATAAGCAGCAGCAGCAGCAGCAGCAGTGTCTTACTAAAGTGTAAAAGTGTGTGGACCAGGAAGAGATAAAAGTATTTTGGGGAGTCAATTTTTGAAGATTCCCAATGCTTCCCTGGTGGCTCAGAGAATAAAGCATCTGCCTGCAATGAGGGAGAGCTGGGTTCAATCCCTGGGTTGGGAAGACCTCCTGGAGGAGGAAATGGCAACCCACTCCGGTATTCTTGCCTGGGAAATCCCATGGACAGTGAAGCCTGGTGCAGACTACAGTCCATAGGGTCACAAAGAGTCAGACACAACTGAGCATTTCACTTTCTTTCTTTTTCAATGCTTACTGATGCTTAACAATGCCTGTGGATTGCAGGCAGAGTGGAATGTCCATCAGCCCACTCTTGAGTGGTTTTGCGATAAAAAGCATAAACTCGATCAGACCGCAAACATGAAAGTTGGGACAAGTATATTTCAAGGGCCCAGCAGTGGGGCTAAAGTGAGTTGATCGGAATGAAGCAGCAGCGCGGTGACCTGAAAAGAACGCCAGCAGTGATGAAGTGCCCCCCACCCAGAGCCTCAAGAGGAGGCCAAGGGTCCGACGCGATGGGTCTTCCAGGAGCAGGTGGGGGCAAGGCCCTGGGCAAAGTGCCCCTGAGATACCAACAGGACTCAGGTCTGGCAGGCAGTGGTAGCTCTGGAGCAGAACCACAGTTCTTCACTTTGTCACTTTGCGCCCCGTCTGTGACTTACCGCCTCACCCACTGTGAAGACGGGCCCAGGCAGCCGTGGTGGCCGTCTGGGCAGTATAGGCTGCATCGGCAGCTTGAGTCCAGTCAATCTAGTCGGAGAACAGGGCCATACTCTGGGCACCTATACGAGGGACCCAGAGGGTTTGATCAGCGGTGTGATTTGTTTCCACGGCCTGCAATTCCCTCAAATAAATAATTTAACAGTGTGTAGTTTTCCAACAGTGGCAGACCAAGTAGCGAGGCCACTGGCAACTGGCTAAAATAAGAGTCAAGAAAAATATAACAAGAGCTACTAAGAGGAGTATTGACTAGAGCTGGCCTTGAGCTCTGCCTACGGAAAGGGGCATCCACCTTCGTTTGTTTGTTTCGGCCCAGTCGGAGCTGGCATTGAGCAAGTGTGGCAGCCCAGTGAACAGCACTGGGTGTCCTCTTAGCCTGATCACAGGGGAAGCAGGCCCAGACAGAGGTGTTTAGGAGAACCTCGATAAACTGGAGGCCCTACTGAGCCACCAGCTTTGCTTCAGGTGGCAGAGTGGGAGATAAGTTTCCCCTCCTGGATAGCCGTCCGTTTTTCACATAAAGCCATGATGTCACTGGAGTCAGGCTAGATATGTTCCTGAAAATACTATTTTTATTTGATGAGCTAAGCTCGTTGGGCCCTTCCCACACCTTGGTCACTGAGTCCAAGCTGACCTATGCCAAAATGTGAGCGTTAGGGCAGAGAATCACAAGACCTCTTTGGATCAGGCACCCAGTTTTGGCAACAGCCCAGTTGTAAGCTAACAGCTGCTTTGCAAAAAGGTGGTGTTGTTGTTGTTCTAAATTTATTTATTTATTTAATTGGAGGCTTGCTACTTTACAATATTGTAGTGGTTTTTGCCATACATTGACACGAATCAGCCATGGGTGTACATGTGTTCCCCATCCTGAAGCAAAAAGGTGTTTTGGGCAGCTGAGTCGGAGAGGTGTAAGGACAAAACTCCAAGGGGTGCTTCCAGGCAGGGGCCGCCTCCACTTCCAGGCTCCAGGCTCCGAAGCCGTCAGTCACAGAGGCTTGGCGCTCAGGTGACGGGGCCTCCAGAGCAGAGCGGGAACTGTAGATTGCTGAGTGGCTTTCGACACAGCCTGTTGGTTTGGGTCCCACCCAACGATGCTGATGCATGAATTACGTGACATAAAGTTCAGGGAGAATGCCCGAGTGGGACACACACTGTCCCTATATCCAAAGAGTAATTGGGCCACCAAAGAGTAATTGGGTCACAGGGCCTCCTTTTGGGCAGCGAGGACGAGGAGGTGCAAGTCTTCCCTTTTCTGAGTGACCTTGAGGAGAAGTGAGTGCACCAAGTGTACGGAAAGTCTGAACGGGGCTGACTCTGGAGAGCAAGACGCCGCTTCCTAACCTAACCCCACAGACAGCTGGGTTAGGAAGTAACTTTAATTGTAGTAAATATAAGTATTAGAGCTTATAAACATTGGCGGTGAGGAGCCAGGAGAAAAGAAAGGAAAAGAAAGGTTGGACAGCTGGTGAGGATTTCACAGCTAGAGCCCAGGAAGGATGAATTTTTTTTCTACTACATATCATCCTGTTTGAGACATAGATATTGATACAGATACAGATATGAAATAGATATTATAAATAGACATTGCTTATCACTTAAATATCTTCCACTTTATTTATTTTTCCTGAGGACCAATAGAAGGAGGTAAGAATCCAAGGTAAAGGATAATCATTTGAGTTTCAAACTAGACTGGATTTTGTATTTGATATAAATTACAATTTATGGCAATGATCTCTCAAAGAGATTGTTTTAATCTCCTGATTTAAGTGGTCTGAACTCTAATGACCCATCATTTCTTCTGAAATTATCAGCCAGTTTTGAAGATGTACTTAGACCTTTCTAATCAGTTTGTTATACTTTATTTCAGGTCATAAAAATCCTACGTCATCATTACACTGTCTCCTGATGCATTCTGCTTTTTTGCAACATGTACTAACCTTGAGTAGATTGTGTTAAAAGGTGTACATGGTAAGTGAACTCTTCTAGTACTTTATGTGGTACCTCAAAACAAAGTAGCCTATAATATTCTGATATAATGAATACAAAGTATATGAATGTGTATTCAAAAGTCTTAGAAGCAACAGAAATAGAAAATAACCAGGCTATAAAACTCAGTTAACAAATTTGGTAGATGCTGATATAAGTAGAAGTTACATATGATGATTTCCATAAAATGCTAAAGTCAGCTAAAGATTGTTATTCATATTCAAAATACAACCATACAAGGAGAACACCAGGCCAGGCTGTATAATCACAGAAGATAGAATGCATCAGTTTGTTCTGACTTTAAAAAATCACTAGAGAGTATTACTCTGACAAGGCTGATTTAGGCAGTAAACAATGATCTACTTATATCATTGCAGAAAAGATATCCATGAGATCTAGGTTAACAAGCTATAAAGTACATTTTTATTGCTCAAAGCAGCAACTAAGAATAGTCTGAAGTAAAAGACTCCTATTTTTAAACTACTGCAACATTTAAAGCTGGGTTTTCAATTTGTCAACCCATCTAAAAAACTGAATAAAATAGCCTGATTAGTGGCAAACAGAATTCAAGGAAAGATTTTTTTTTTTAATGGATCAATGGTGTAGAAAATTTGGTATCATCTGAGCAGACTTAAAATAGAGTATATATTATGGAACAATATAGAGTTCTTCATTACTGCAACTACCTTGATGAATAACAGCTAAAAATAAACACTGAAAGCCTGAGGGTCATAATGGCTTGTCAAGTGAGATGAATACTTTATCTAGTCCAGTTTTCAGGTGAGATGAATACTTCATTTAATCCAATTGACACTTTCACAGTCTCATTATTATGTTGCTATTTTAACATGCTTTTGAAAGTTTATGCTTCTCTTATCACTGAAGCCCAAATTAGCCAATAAATGAGCTTCTAAGCTGATAGCTATGACTGTAATGATACCATAGAAGGATATTATTTTGAAAAATATACCTATGTCCTCTTTTCAAATTCTGACCTTCTTCCCTACTGGTACAGCAGCTACATCGTGTCGCCTTAAGGAAGAAAATCAGAGACAAGTTACAGTAGAAAACTGCTTCCCACGTGGCGCTAGAGGTAAAGAACCTGCCTGCCAATGCAGAAGACTTCAGAGGCGCGGGCTTGATCCCTGGGTGAGGAACATCCTCTGGAGGAGGGCATGGCACCCCACTCCAGTAATCTTGCCTGGAGAATCCCCACGGACAGAGGAGCCTGGCGGGCTACAGTCAATATGGTGGCAAAGAGTCGGACACGACTGAAGCGACTTAGCATGCATGCATCGTGGAAAATTAGAGCAGAAGGTTTTGTCTTCAACTCCAGGCCGTTAGTGCATCCAAAGCAGAAAGGAGCCAGTGGCACCCCTGAGCTCCACACAAACATGACCGATCAAGGAAATGCTCGTAGGCCCTCTCTGAAAGGAGAGGACACCCCCCGGGCTGAGTTCGGGGAGCCCTGGGGAGACCTCAGAAAGAGACTCTGTGCCCGGACCTTCTTTACTCCCCACGCTCCCGCGAGCTGAGGTCGGGAGTGAGGTGGCCCACGGCGAGGAGCAGAAGGGGACTGCAGCCTCTCTCCTGGGGAGAGCCCCGGGAGGGCGCCGGGCCCCTCCGCCCGCAGGCTTGGCACCGCTGCAGCAGAAACAGCCGTGCCTCCGTCCCCGCCGGTGCTCAGCCCACGGGCCCTGAAAACGGCCAAGCCCCAGAGCAGCCAGTGGACTCCAGGGGCGGAAGAGGCACGCAGACCGTCTCCCGGAGCTCCAGCCGGATGCCTGGACCTCCACGGACACAGCGCGCAAGAGTCCGGGGACCCAAACCGGTGTGCGGGAGCCAGCCGCAGACCCAGGCTCAAGCGCCTGTCTCAGCCACCGCTTACCCAGATGGTGCCAGTGAAGACGAGCTCCCGGGCCCGCGCTGAGTGCCGGCGCGTTCTGCCAGCCAAGGCTGAGGACCAAACCCCCACCCCACCTCCAGGAACTGGATTCTCTGCACCGAGACTGGTTAAACCGAACCCGAGGGAACGAAGCAACTGTTCAAATATAATTGAGGCTGCACAACTACTTCATGGATAGCCTGGATTCTTTTCCCCTCAGAAATGATTTAAATTACAAAAAATTAATACTATCTAGACTTTATCGTTCTCATCCCTGCATGCTTATCTCCCGGAAAAAGCAAATGGAAGTGACTGATAATTGTAAGGGAGTAGACGCTGACGTGGGCTTCCCTGATGGCTCAGAGGGTAAAGAATCTGTCTGCAACGCAGGGGACGCAGTTTCGATGCCTGGATCAGGAAGATCCCCTGGAGAAGGGAATGGCTGACCACTCCGGTACTCTTGCCTGGGAAATCCCGGGACAGAGGAGCCTGGTGGGCTACAGTCCACGGGGTTGAAAAGAGTCAGACACGACTGAGTGATCAACACACAGACACTGACACACTTAACCCTAGATGTGTGTTATGAAAATAAGTTTTCTCTCTGTGACATACCAATAGCTGAAACTTTACAAAGCAGCAAACGCTTGAAAACTGTAAGACAATTACTGAATTAATGAGCAGGAGAGTGGTGGGACATGCCTTCTGCTTATACTCCTCACATTCTTGCTGCCTCAAAAATGAGAGTTAGTTATACTCTGAGGAATTAAGGAACTGATCTCTGAACCTGCAGGAGAAGCTCTGCCATATATTTATTTTAAGTCACAGAAGGCTTTAGCGGGTTCACAGGATACATAAGAACAAGGCAGGTTTTTGAAGAGCAACACCTCCTAATAAATGAAAACAGAAGACTGGCCCTGGAGAAAAGATGCGGATGGTGAGAAGACAGAGGACACAGAAGAACCTTGGTCTTGGCCTGACAAGGACTGGCAAGGGAGGCTGGAGGAGAACCAGGAGAAAGAGGAGCTATCGAGAAAGACCAGGAAAGCGAGAGTTTCAAGCAAGAGGTGTGCTCAAAAGGTAAGACGATTGGGGAAAAAATCATTTCTCTTTGACAGTTTATGATCCCTGTACTGTGTAGTGTAGTGTTTAGTGACCTAAATGTCAACAAGCGTTTGAAGACCAAAGTTTAACTCAGAAAATGATGTGGCAATCGCAGCATCTTCAACAGACATGGTGACTCCGTTAACCTTCAGCCTCTACTCCACCCTTGAAGCTGAGCAAGATCCTCAACAAATGCTTCTTGTGACTCGAGAACAAGGGGAGTGTGGGACCACACAGCACAGTCTCAACAAGGCTGCCTCAGCCAGGCTGAAGCGATGCTTAACATACAAGGCTCAGGCCCAGAATCTTTGAATTTTCACTGCTGAGCCAAGTTAGACACCGGGAACTGGATGAAATGGACATGAATATGCACGAAAGCACCCCTTCCCATAACGCGTGACTCTGTATGGGAGAGGAAGTGACTCATGTTAACACTGTCAGCTCATCATGAACACTATTTCTAATTTAGTATGAAGCATTTATACCATGTACCACTGGTCGGTAAGAGTTATGAAGTAATTAGAAGTTTGCTTGTTTGCTTTTTTTTTTTTTCCTAATTAGTTTCCATTAGAAACAAATTTCAAATTCATAAAAAGTTGCAAAAATAAAAATATTAGAAATAACATCCATATACCTTTTACTGAGATTCATAGACTGTAAATATTTTATCGTGTTTGCTTTATAATTTTCAATCTACCTATTGATCGATCCATCCATCCATCACTTATCTTTTTTTTTTTAATTTTTATTTTTACTTTATTTTACTTTACAGTACTGTATTGGTTTGGGCATCCATTGACATGACTCCACCACGGTACATGGTGTGTGTATATATATATATATTTTAACATACACACACACTTTAGAAAGTCTTTTTGTGCGTCCTGAACTACCTGATGCTTACTCTTGCTGGATATAAAGATTAAATGTACTAGGACTTCCCTGGTGGCCCACTGGTTAAGAATCTGCCTGCCAGTGCAGGGGACATGCATTTGATCCCTGGTCTGGGAAGAGTCCACATGCCATGGGGCAACTGAGCCTGTGTGCATAACTGTTGCGCCTGTGCTCTGTAACAAGAGAAGCCCATACACCGCAAACAGAGAAAGCACGTGTGCAGCCAAAAATAAAATAAACCATTTTCTTAAAAGATGAAATGTACTAAATTTGCCTTGAGACTGTAAAATATTAACGCATTGATAAGATCAAAGATACAATTTAAAAGAAAATATGAAATATAAAATTGAATTATAAAACTAGTTAAATTATAAAAGCAATGTAAATGATCAGAGGAACCCACAAACCCTGCGACATGAGAGGAATGAAAGGGGTAACGCGCCAACCAGTCTGTGTATCATCAGAAAACATGTCTTTATAATTACGTGAAATCATGCTTTAAACATTCTCACAAATGTGAGAGAATGTAAATGTAAATGTAAAGAGACGGCAGGCACCAATTATCTACGTCATGAAAGAAATGAAAAGAGAAAACGTGTTTATTGGACATTTCATGTCTGTCAGCCAGGTTATATAACACCAGCAAATATGGCTAATATCACAGCAGCAAATTATGTGAAAGTGTGCTTTAAAAAATTTAACAGGTAAATTAGTGATCAGCTAAAAGTCTGGTAGAATGAAACATAGGACTTTAACTCCTGTTTTAACTGTTTAAAAATTTGTTTCATTTAGTAAATAGTAAGTAAATGTCTATTTTCAGACTCTGTTCCAGGGGCTGAGGACCCAACAATGAGGGAAACTGAGATGACCCTGACCAGGAATGTCACAGCTCAGATGGTTTATCTCATAAAAATGCTTGGGATCCACCCCAGACTGCCTCGGAGTTGCTGCAGTTTAGAAAGTAACAATTCAGGGTAGTGAGCCCTTATACGGGGATAAACAAGTGCTATGGGAGCCTTGGCAGGTAGCTCAGAAAGGCTTCCTAGACAGGAGTCCTGTGAGCTCAAAACCCAAAGGAAACACAGAAGAAATGACCTGGGCAAAGGCCTGGATGCAGGATAGGACAGTTTTCTCCAGGTGTGATATTCAGAGAGGTAAGCCTCCATCTCCTCCTCAGGATTCACGCTCAGCAGGAGCACTTTTTGTACCAGACCACAAGGACTACTGTGTGGGCCTGGGACTTCCCTTCTTCAGCCCGAATGAAAGTCCACAGGCGTGCATGTTTGCAAACCTCTTGAAATTATTCAGAATATCACCTTTTAAATTCATTATTCAAATGCAGTTGTTGCAGCAGGGACATGCATGACTCTGCCCTCCTAATTTAAACTTCCTATAAGAAAACAAGAGAGGCGAAAAGCAAAGGAGAAAAGGAAAGATATAAGCATCTGAATGCAGAGTTCCAAAGAATAGCAAGAAGAGATAAGAAAGCCTTCTTCAGCAATCAATGCAAAGAGATAGAGGAAAACAACAGAATGGGAAAGACTAGAGATCTCTTCAAGAGAATTGGAGATACCAAGGGAACATTTCATGCAAAGATGGGCTCGATAAAGGACAGAAATGGTATGGACCTAACAGAAGCAGAAGATATTAAGAAGAGGTGGCAAGAATACACAGAAGAACTGTACAGAAAAGATCTTCACGACCCAGATAATCATGAGGATGTGATCACTAATCTAGAGCCAGACATCTTGGAATGTGAAGTCAAGTGGGCCTTAGAAAGCATCACTAAGAACAAAGCTAGTGGAGGTGATGGAATTCCNAAAAAAAAAAAAAAAGTGCCATGAAAGGCAAGTCGTTGATAGGTTAAGATTTTAATAGCAATATGTTTCAAATAGTATTATTCAGTTTCACAGTGTATATTTTAAAAATTGTATTGACATATAGTTGACTTATGTTGTATTTAATTTCCCCTATAGAGGAAAGCAATTGACTTGTATGTATTTTCTACTTGTATGTATTTTTCATATTTTCTATTATGGTTTATCATAGCATATTGAATATAGTTCCCTGTGTTGTATAGTAGGACCTTGTTGTTTGTCCTTTTTAGAACAATTGTTATTGATGTTTTTTTTTCAAGTGTCAATTTTCATCAAGCTAGTACCATGAGTGGGGGCCCTAGTCTCACCTTATTTTGGTGGGATAAGCTTTGTTTATTAGTTTCAGAGGGTAGCATTTGCTGATCATGGCCTGAAGGATACGTTCTGTTTTTAAAGGAAATGTTTCACCAAGGAGCAGGACAACTTATCACAGGCACTTAATTTAATGTGGAAACCCAGCTGTTACTTTCTCTGGAACTTTCAGTAACCATAAAGGAAGGTAGAGTGCCAGCCTTGGAACCTGAGCTCTGATTTGTGGGCCAAAACTGTTCTCAGAAAAAAGACTTCCAATTGGCTAGAAAGAGAGCTCAACTCACAATGGACAACCCAGAACACAGAGCCAGGATTCACAGAGCACTTCAAACAAACACAGCCCAACCTCATCCTTGAGCTGTCGTTCGTTGGCCAATGGCCGAGGAAGATATTTGGAACTCCTGGGAAGCGTGCCCAAGGCAAGAGTTCAAAGCTCCCTTTTTGAGCAGATTGCAAGAACCAGGAGATAAAGAGCCATCATTACAGAAGAAACCGGGGATGCTTTGTTTAGTGGCCTGATCCCCAAATGTTTGGGAAGATGCTGGTCTTCATGTCTCCTTCCTTTAATCAACAGCTGTACCCAGCCTGTATTTTGGGAGTGGGCTTAGAAAAATATAATATAGCTTCAGAAATTATAGAGTCACCAAAACAAAGGTTTTAGGTAGAAAGGAGCAGTTGTATATAAACGTTCATAATGGAATTTTCCCCTAAATGATAAGATTGTAACTTGACATGTACACAGATTTCAGACTGGATGACTGGTTGGAAAATGCATGAAGTTGGGAGAAGAGCAAAGAAAAATGTATTCACTTAAATTTAACTTGATACTTTGAGAGATTTCCCCTAACTTGTCCTTAAACCTCCCTATTCTAGCTCAGTGTTTGGTTTTTTATTTTTATGAGCAATATTAGAGTAATATATGAGGGAATCAGAGCAATTCTTTGTGTATCAACGGGGAATCAGAAATACAGGAAGACAGCTGAGAGCTTTGTCCTCCAATAGGTATTACAGAAGCTGTTTGAGGGAAATGACTTTGTCTTAGTAAACAGTTTTCCTTGAGTCTAGCACAGAACCTGGCAGGCTGTAAGTGCTCAGTATGTGTTTGTTGAATTAATGAACGAACAAAAAAATTTTTATTGATATATTTTTTCAAGTGTCAGTTTTCATCAAGCCCATGGGCGGTTGCCCTAGGGATTCACAGAGGGGATTCACATTTTAGAAGGCACAATCTTTGGGGGTCTGTAAGAGGAAATCCTTAGGCTATTTTCAGACAGTATTGGAAAGACTGTATATTTGGAAAGTTCGGTATGTCATGGAGAAATTGTCTGGTTATTCTGTGAGCAGTCACAACTGGCTGTGGNTTTAGAAGGCACAATCTTTGGGGGTCTGTAAGAGGAAATCCTTAGGCTATTTTCAGACAGTATTGGAAAGACTGTATATTTGGAAAGTTCGGTATGTCATGGAGAAATTGTCTGGTTATTCTGTGAGCAGTCACAACTGGCTGTGGGTTGAGGAGAGACAGAGGATGGAGAGCAAAGAATAGTTTGAGTCAAAGCCCATGAAGGCCAGAAACAGGAAGCTGGATGGTCTGGGAGGGTCACGTGGCATCTTCTGCAAGTTGGGGCAATACTGAGAGCTTCTAAGTAAAGATAAGAGGAACTAGGTGATTATAATTTCATGGACTGACCCCTGGCAAATATGCAGAAGAACGCACATTACAGGTCAGGTCACCATCTCTCTGAGTTCAAGGCCCGGCTCCGGGTTTGCCCAGAATCCCTGCAAGATGACCTTGCCCTGCCCCCCCCTGTCCTGTTTCCACCATGCATTCTCATCTACTCTTTTCTTACCATGACTATTTGAACTGGCAACACCAACTGCTGGAGTTCTTCCAAGAAGACCTCCATCCGGGCAGCCTGGCGTGGGCCTCCATTCAGCTGATGCTCAGGCTCGGTGCTCCCTAAATATCCCATCTGCCACTTTGGGTGAGTCTCCTCATGGAGCCAATGAGGAACAAGTTAAGGTCAGCTCAGTTCATGTATCACCATTGTTGACCACCTTGTGACTGTCTCACCTCTACCACCAGCCAGGCTTAGTGTGTTGGTGGTTCTTGAGATTCACCTCATACTTTTTAGACCTGAGCTCCATCATTGCAAAGGAGGACATGGACCTGAAAAGTCGTGCCTGGCCAGGGCCAACTAATGGCAGAGGGAATGTGGGCAGGGGTCTGGGAGGGTACAAAGTAACTCTGAAGAGCCTCTGACTATATATTGATGAGCATGTTTTGTCCTGATATCCATAAGATGACAATCAGTGGTCCCCAAATCATTTTCATATATTCAACCAACTTTAGAGACATCTTTTAAATGTCTATTTCTGTTTCTTCCCATTGATGTATAATGTGTTTTTCACTTTTCAAAAACATTTTTCAAAATATTTATTTATTTACTTGGCTGCATCTGGTCTTAGTTACAGCACATGGAATCTTTGTTGTGTCATCCAGGATCTTTTGTTGTGGTGTCTGGAATCTCTAGTTGTGGCACCGGGACTCTGGCGTGCATGGACTTCAGAAATTGTGTCATGCAGGCTTAGTTGCTCCATGGCAGGTGGGATCTTCGTTTCTCAATGAGGGATCGAACCTGAATCCCCTTCATCACAAGTGGATTCTTAACCACTGGACCACCAGGCAAGTTCCTCAAAAACATTTTATCCTTGGATAACATTCAAACTTCCTTTGATGACTCCATCAGCATGTACTGATCACTTTCTCTGAGCTCAGTACAGGGCTGGATACAATACAGAACAGACCACACCACATGCCAACTTGTGAGACTCAGTCTCTTCGAAGAGATCATCATCTAACTAGAGAGAATAACCCAAGGTACTTGAAGAAATTCAGAGAAGAGGGGTGTCTGGGAGGGATGGGCCAGTCTACAAAGGCTTCATGTGGTGCTGAAGCCTGGGCTTGGAAGGATGAGAAGGCACTGGAGTGAGGATGAAGCTGGTGCCTTGGGAGAGCAGCCCAGTAATCTGAGTCTGGTGGTGTGTTGGTGGGACAGGAAGGGTTGACCTGGGTTGAGTCTCAGAGTCCAGGGAGAAGTTACTTTAGCAATTCAGGCATCTGGTGAGCAGGGCCTGGGCTAGGATGACAATGGGAATAGGGATTTAGGTCAGGTCATTGAAATGTGTGAAAGGAAACTAAATAGAAGACCCTTTTCATTGACTGAGTTTAAGAATCATGAATGATGACGCCACCTTACATTGTTACAGTCTATAGACCCTATAACATAAGGTCTTTAGACCCTGTAATGTAATGTTTTCTGAATTTCTGAGTACTTTTCAGATTCTGTCTCTTTGGATCAATCTACCAGAAGCAGCATATTAGAGAAAATAAAATGTAAATATGTGGTTTAGAGTCATAGGAATCTGTATTCTAGAACCTGGGACCTTTGTAGAGTGATTTTGGGCAAACTCGTTAACTTTTTTGAGTTAACTTTCTATTATCTGTAAATTTAAGATAAGAATGCTCCCTGAGATAATTGTGAGGATCAAATATAAGTAGGATTTCTAGACTTTCAGGTCTCTTACCCTTTTTTCCTTCCGGAAGGTCGTGAAACCCTGCAGAATCTCTGGCATGTTTAGTCCTGTGTCATAGACCATGTCAACAATTGCCAAGTAAGAGCCATTTTAAGGAGGCATTTGGCTTTCAAAATCACAATGCCTTGGGACTTCCCTGGCAGTCCAGTGGTTGGCCCTTGGCACTTCCACTGCGGGGGCACCAGTTCCATCCCTGATCAGGGAACTAAGATCTCACAGGATGTACCATGCAGCCAGGAAGAAAGTACAATGCCTTCATCTCAGGACTTATACCATCTATAAAAATACATTTCCCCAGTCCCCCTTTACACACTTAATTTTCTGTCTGCATTTCTCACCCCTGGATATTATAGTTTGTCACACACACACACACACACACACACACACACACACACAACTAAAAAGAAGAAAAAGGTGCGCACCTCTGTATCCTGATTCTCAGTGCCTCTTCTTATCAGACCTTCATTTGGCCATCCTATCAAGGATGTCTCTGTATTTGCTGCAGTTATCTTATAAGCAAATTCATCTTTTCCTAAGTGGGATTTTTTTTTCTTTAAAAAATAGAAAGCCTAGCTTCTGCAATAACAAGGTTGAGTGTTTCTCATGTCACATTCTGGAAAGACATCCAAAAGCAGTTTGATTGAAAAAATAAGACATGCTGCATTTGAGTTATTTCTTACTCTTCTGATTGTCTTTATTTCAAATGACCAGCCAGGTTTCCTATCTAAACCTTACCCACTTGCAGGCTAGGAGAGGAAGGCGGACTCTTGAAAGGGTACTTGAATTGGAGAAGAGGTTGTTTCCACATCCACTGAGAGTAAGTTCTCCTCGGTGTGAACAGTGCATCCTCAGACTTAGAAAGGGCTATGAACCAGAACAGATCTTGATGTGGAAAGCCAAGGGCCTAGGTTATAAGGAAGGATGGTTTCTGAGTTCAAATTGAACTTCTTTAATTTTGTTTACCTAAGTTATGAAATAACAGGATCTTACTGATGACTTACCATGTACTAAGTGTTGGAAATTTCAAAAATATTCTCAAAGAGCTTAAATGTTGGAGTGAGCAGAGGGAAACTCCTTTTATTGTCAAAGCTGACAGACTTCTGGACAAACTGCCTTAGAGGGACGGAATACTGCTTTTGTAGAAAAATGGTCTTTATATGGGAAAGCACCTAACAGACCTTTAGATGCTATGAGTAAGTTTCAGAGCAAGTCTGGATGAAGGAGGAAGAGGGATGAGCTTCCCAGTAGAAAAAGGAGGCATAATGTCTGGATGGAGAGAAGAGTTGAGGTTGGTGAGGAGAATCTTTCTCTGAGGAAAAAGATGGCCATTGAGAAATCTCTTTGCTACAGATGACTTGGGATTCAGAGTCAGGTGATATGCAATATTGGGTTATCGCTTGCTTTTCTAAGGCGTGTTATTACCTGTTACTGTCTCAGCTTTTCCCCTGTGTCCTGCGTTAGCAGGTCTGGGTTCTTTACACTGAGCCACCAGGGAAGCCCATTGTCTCAATTTTTAATAATCCTGGACTTCAATAAAATATAGTCGAGATAACAACTTCCTTTGGAGAATGAAGAAGGAAGAGATATCCTTCAAAATGAAAGGATAACTACAAAATGAAAGATTTTGTGGTGGGAAAAAAAGATGACTGTTTCCAGAGCATCATCTCCGTCATCACCAGCTTCCATTGTCTTAGAGCACTTTGACAAGCCTGCCAGGTAGACGGTGGCAGCAGTGCAAATGATTCTTATTCACAAACGTGCAAATTGTGGGAAGATACAGTTGATTATTGCCATGTGGTACTGACCATTTTTGCTTTGATCTGTTAAAACAAAAATTTAGCATATATGCATGTACTTTCAAAAATGCTTAGTTAAAGCAGTGATACCAGCCTATGGGTTCCCTCAACAATTAATAAGTTAAGTAAAATCCTTGGCAGACGTTCACTTTATGGTTGTACGGCCATCACAGTTTAAGTCTTTAAAATTATCCATTCACAAAGGAGAAGGAAGAGGAGGAGTAGCAACATGGGAGGATGGGGGCCACTTCCCCACTTTGTAATCTCTGTGTAGACTGTGAGCTAAAAAAGGTAAGTAGTGAGAATAGATCAGGAATTGGACATGATAGGAAGAGATGCCCATGAAGACAATCACCCTTCACTTGGATTCCCCGCAGAATTCTTGGGAGTCTGTGCTCAAGCTTTCACAAAGAAATTGTCTTAGATATTTTACCTGAGGGCTTCCCTAGTGGTTCAGTGGTAAAGAATCCGCCTACCAATGCAGGAGATGCGAGTTCCCTCCCTGGGTCTGGAAGATCCCCTGGAGAAGGAAATGGCAACCCCGTCCAGTATGCTGGCCTGGGAAATCGCTGGACGGAGGATCTTGGTGAGCTGCAGTCCAGGGGGTTGCAAAAGAGTCAGCCATGACTTACTGGCTAAACAACAACAATTTTACATGAGTGTTAAAAGAAAGAGTAATCCCAGAAAAGGGAGGGTCTGGGTACTAGCAGGTAACACAGGTTAACAGATAACTATAACACGGTGTGATAATAGTCAGATGGAGAGCTTTATAAGTTTGATGAAGTCCTAGGAAGGACCCCCTAAATCTGCTGATTATATCAGCCAAGTTTTAATTTAAATTTGCATTAGCATTTGAAAGTTAAATCAAGTTCTCAGGACTTACAGACTTACAGAATGACCTTATAGTTCCTGGTGGGAAGAATGTGGGGAAGGGATAGTTAGGTAGTCTGGGATGGACATGTACACACTACTGTATTTCAAATGGATAACCAACAGGGACCTACTGTACAGCACAGGAAACTCTGCTCAATGTTATATGGCAGCCTGGGTGGGAGGGAGCCTGGGGGAGAATGGATACACATATATGCATGGCTGAGCCCCTTTGCTGTCCACCGAAACTATCACAGCATTGTTAATCAGGTATGCCCCACTACAAAATAAAAAAGCAAGTTCTCAGGATTAGCATATAAGTATTTACATCCATCTACATCCATAATTATTTATCTGAAATATTCATCCATCTACCCACCCAACATTCTATCTGATATATTCATATATCTATCAATCATCTATTAACCTGTCATCTACCTACCTACCTACCTGCCTGCCTATCTACCTATCTACCTGCCTTCCTATCCAGCCATCTATCCACCTATCTATTACCTGTCTACCTATCATCTATTACCTATCTGTCTATCATCTATCTATTAGAACTTTTCTCCTCAGAATAAATCCTTCCATAGATTGATGGACAAGACCATTAATTGCTTTACAGGTACAGTCCAACAGTATTAGAATAATGGAGAATTCTTTACTTGCCCAATGTAAAAATACTCTCTTTGAAATAAAATAACTATCATTTCTATAATGTAGAAAAGATGCCCCCCATCTCCATGTTGACTGAAGTGACATTTGTGAAAACAGAGACAAAGATGAGTTGATTCATCAAGGGGTCTCAGTGAGGGTGATGGTCGAGGAGCAGGGGTCAGTGTATTGCACAGGAAAATCTTTCTTCAAACTCTGAGAAAAGACTCTGTCCTTTCCTTTGTGCAAACTTCATTCAATCCTCACTGAGAATTACCACCCCAAATTGGCTTCACCCTACAGGCAAATTTATGGAACACTTTACCAGAGAGATATCACCCATAGTTACCAAAGTCAGACATGCACTTCTGGTCAGGCAAAAATGACAAGAAATGTCAGGTCAAACAGATGCGTCTTTTCATCCCAGCTCAATGTTTACTGACCGTTCAAAATATGGCCAATTCTTAAGTTCCCTAGTGATTTCTTATACATGAGTTAAGTATAATACAGATACATACAGATGACATGAGTTAGCATGCTAAACTTGGAGGCTGGTAAATAAGTAAGTAGGTAGGTAGGTAGGTAAGTAGATAGATAGAAGGATAGATGAGCGAGAGAGAAAGAAAGGTAATTCACAGACGGTGGATGTTCAGTGTGACTTCCACTGCCCCCTCTCATGGCCAACTCAAGATCAAGAACTAGATCTCAGAGCCTACAAATGAATTTTAGAAAAAGGAAATATGGGATTTTCAAACAGTAACCTTTTTTCAGGGGCATAACAAAAAAAGAAAGGATATGGGGCTTGGGGTCTCCCGTCTTTCTGTAATTAGGTTTGTATCTTTCCAGGGAAAGATGCGTGGTCCCCAGTGGCCATGGACTTGGTTTCCTCTTCTCTACCTCCTTTGCCACAGTTCCATAAAATCACCCTGACTGATCCGCAGTCTGCTCCCACTGGTCTCTGACCGCCTCTCTGGAGTGGGAGTTCTAAATTTTGAGCGTCTGTGTAGAAGGATCGGAAGAAGGGTCAGTGCTGTCGTCTGTACTCTTCAAAGCCAGCACATTCTGAATTCGTGGCAGGTAGACTCAGCCTCAAGCCTCTGTCACCCCAACAGGTAGTCACGGATTTGACCCCTACCCACAAAACTGCCTTTTGCTGAGAATACACGCCTCCCCTTTCATCAGCACAGGTGACTCAGGGTGAATTTTCTGTTCTGATTATTTTCCTGGGATGTTGACTTACATAGCATAATGCCACTGCCCCACTCACAGGCCTTTTCTCTTCCTGGGACTCTCTGTAAACATTGCTATTTCAGGGAGTGGCATCAAAGCCAAGACTAGGAAAAGAATTTCCAGAATGTCCGTGAGAAGGTCACGTTTTAAAAGCATTTTCGAGCACAACCAAGAGCACTCTATATCAGTATCATTCATCCATCATGTCAACACTTCTCACAAGACCAATAAGCCCCCATTACTTCAGAGAGGTCAGAAGAGGCTTAGCTAACGGTGCTGTGGGGGCACCTGTTTGTACGAGGTTTTAAATATCCTAAAATAGCAGTATGATTTGACTTTGTTTTCTCTTCCTTCACCTGTTAGAAAACTGAGTGATCTTTGATCATGGGAAGATGCTGAATGGGATTGTTTGAAAAGAAGAAAAAGGAAAGGAAAGTGAGATTTCTGTGAGAATAGGTCTTTCACAAACAAGGTGAGGCCGAACCCTAGACTGGATGCTTCCTTGCACTGAAAGAAAGGCCACAAAAGTTGCCCTGACCTTGTTTAAAGAGGTGACCATCCCTTGCTTGTGCTGGTGAATATTTTCAGTCACTGAGATTTGAATGTTTGCTATAGGCAACGTATTTCTCAAACTGTTCAACTCAAGAGGGAGGTAAAGATTGCTCTTCTTTGCAAAATAGGAGTCTTGTCTTCATATTTGTCTTGTAGGAATCTTAAAAGCTTTTCCCCCCCTCTAAAATATTTTGAGTTCTTCAGAGAAGGAAGCTTGGGAAATAGCAGGAGGTGTTTATTTTTTTTTTAACATATTGGTAGAAAACTCTTGTCCCAGTAAAGCATATTTAAAGTACATGTAGATTTTCTCGGGTTTCAAGAGCTTATTCTCTTGCTTCTGACTATTTCCTTTAAGTGACTTTTCAGCTTATGGTAGTTTGTGAAAATTAAGGACAGCAAAAAGACTGCTTTTTCACTTCTGCTAATGGATTGAAATAGGAATGGTAATTGTGTCCACTAGAAAATACCCTACTGAGCTCATGGGAGTCACCTACATTTCTTGCATGTTTATCAACTTTACTTAGAATTTCTTGAGAACCGCCGGCACCTTTCTCTGTTATAAATCTAAGTGAATGCCCAGGATGCAAAACAAATATGAGCACATTCAGTTGCATAGTATATTGTTTTGTAAGCAGGATTTCCACTTCAAAGTACCTAAGATCCCCTACAGAAGAGGGTGAACATGATCTCATATTTCACTGTTGCATCAGAAGTGTTACAATTAACCCCTGTCTTTCAGAGACAACTCAGCTTTTTACCTTCATCCTGGAGTACTTACATGCAGTTGACAGGAATATTTCCTTTGCCAGATATGGATCCTCTATTGTATTTTTCTTTGTGCTAATTGTTAAAACTTATAGGTTAGTGTGATAAATCGTTATGGTAATTAAAATAATATCCTAGACTACACTATACATCCACTCAGTCATGTCTGACTCTTGCAACCCCATAGACTATAGCCTGTCAGGCTCCTCTGTCCATGGGATTCTCCAGGCAAAAATAGTATGAAGTAGTATGGAATGAACTTCTTGACATTGTACAGGAGACAGGGATCAAGACCATCCCCATGGAAAAGAAATGCAAAAAAGCAAAATGGCTGTCTGAGGAGGCCTTACAAATAACTCTGAAAAGAAGAGAAGTGAAAAGCAAAGGAGAAAAGGAAAGATATAAGCATCTGAATGCAGAGTTCCAAAGAATTGCAAGAAGAGATAAGAAAGCCTTCTTTAGCGATCAATGCAAAGAAATAGAGGAAAACAACAGAATGGGAAAGACTAGAGATCTCTTCAAGA
>SJYX01009748.1:157517-167979 GCA_006410675.1 Oreotragus oreotragus | reverse complement strand
AAGCTGAAACTCCAGTACTTTGGCCACCTCATGCGAAGAGTTGACTCATTGGAAAAGACTCTGATGCTGGGAGGGATTGGGGGCAGGAGGAGAAGGGGACGACCGAGGATGAGATGGCTGGATGGCATCACGGACTCGATGGACGTGAGTCTGAGTGAACTCCGGGAGATGGTAATGGACAGGGAGGCCTGGCGTGCTGCGATTCATGGGGTCGCAAAGAGTCGGACACGACTGAGCGACTAAACTGAACTGAACTGAACTGATAGGATTAGATTGAGGGCAGGAGGAGAAGGGGGCTACAGAGGATGAGATGGTAGGATGGCATCATCGACTCAGTGGGCTCACGTGTGAGCAAACTGCAAGAGACAGAACGACAGGGAAGCCTGGCGTGTTGCAGTCTGTGGGGTCGCAAAGTGTCGGAGACTCAGTGACTGAACAGGAACAGGTTAGGATCAGAGCCATTAATACAACTTTGTTCATAAGCATTTACCTTTCGTGTGGGTGTCTGTGTGCCTTAGACACGAAACCTAGATCTCATTTGAGCCCACGTGAAAATAAACTCATTATGAGCAGCAATCATTGAAGGTTTGTTCATTTTGGAGCCAGTTGTTAGGCAGACCCTGAAGCTAGGCTCTGAGGCAAAAATCCAGGTTTTCCACTTTTGGTATAGTGTCAATAGGCACAAGCCAAAGAATATAGTATACACGCTAAAAGAGGTCAAGATTGGTCCATACAGTGGCGTTCAGAATCCAGTGTTTTCAGCATCTGCATCCTCATTAGCAGCTACCATCACAGGGACAGTGTTATCTGTATCTGAATCATATCTAGAATATCTGTATCTTTTTATAAATGCATCGGGTTGCGTATGTACATACTCCACCTGAGATGATACCGTGGGCAAGCGCCGAGCACTGCGTTCCTGATGCGTGCTCTCCACACATCTCTTGTCCGACTGGCATAAAACGTGGACAAGCTTATATGATGCCCCATTAAGATTAAAGTGATTTGTAGTTTTAGGGTGCCTTGGAAGAAGAATTCGGACAGGTACAATTTATTTTTACTGCATATTTTTGCAATATGCATGAGGCATAACAATTTATAGAAATTTTAAGATGTTTTATTCTGAAAGGAACATAAATTTTCGCTTCATCTTCTTTAAAGTGCCCTTGTTTAATGATCATGACTGACCTTACTCTGTACAACCTAGAGTTACCTGAAAGGTACAAAGTGTTGTATTTCGCCACTCTCTTCACAAGCACCCAGAGCCTTTGGCTGCATGTCACCCTCTGCCACAGACATTCAAAACAAGGCGCTCATTCTTCTGCAGCAGGTTAAGTGAGAGACTTTCTCCTTTGTTAGTCCTTTGTTTTTTCTACAGTAGAAACACACACTGGTGTTTCAATCTATCTAATAAAGGTCTGATGCTGGGAGGGATTGGGGGCAGGTGGAGAAGGGGACAACAGAGGATGAGATGGCTGGATGGTATCACCGACTCGATAGACGTGAGTTTGAGTGAACTCCGGGAGCTGGTGATGGACAGGGAGGCCTGGTGTGCTGCAATTCATGGGGTTGCAAAGAGTCGGACACGACTGAGCGACTGAACTGAACTGATCTGAACTGAATAAAGGTCCTCTTCCCAGGTGGCACTGGTGATATAGAATCCGCCTGCCGATGCCGGAGACGCAAGAGTCGCAGGCTTGATCCCTGGTCTGGTGGGAGGCTCCCCTGGAGAAGCCAGTGGCAACCCTTAGATTTAAAGCTGCATCCGTCTTATCTCAAGTCACGGCCCCATCTGCATCGACTAGCCCAGGGCCTGGCACATGGCAGATGCTCAATAAGTATTTGTCAAATGAATACACAAATGAATGAGTTCCCTCATGTACCCTAACCACGGATTAAAACCTTTACTGGATTAACTTCTTATGTCCTTTATTGAATTCACCTAAAATATGTATATTACGTAAGTACCGGTTGATCCAAAGGAACAGAACTGATGAATTTCAGCATCATATGTGCATTACCACCAAGGATTCCTGAACCAAGAATCGGGATGCCGAGACAGAGGTTCAAATACCAAGTTAACCAGAACCAGATTCACGCAGTGGCAATGTCACTTTTTGCCCAATATAGATACAATGAAACTTGTAAAGCCTTGAGCTTCTGAGTACAGAGAGGGGTTAAATGCATAGCTAAATGCATAGTTTCATTGTGTTATCTTGTGAGTTATTTTCTCCCTTCACTAAAGGACTATTTCTATTGAAGACTCGAGACTCTTAATGTTAAAAATAGGCTATGTCTCTTCTGGCACAACTGGCAATAAAGTATTTATAATATGTATTTGACATGAAGTTTGATATTGTTCTTTTGAGAACTGATAGAGAATCATGATCAGGGTTTTAATCTATGAGGAACATCGTGCAAACTGCGAGATTTTTTTTTTTTTTTTGAGATAAGGAAGGCATGTAGGCTCTGGTGGAACAGTCTGAAGTTCCTTTGTGTGCAATTACACATCACAGGAAACATAATATTCACTAAATAAAAATTTAAGTAGGTGTTAAAATTTTAATGTTAAATACAAAAAGCTAGCCTATAGTAGCAATATTTCTGGAACACAAAGAAGAGCAAGACATCTTTAATTAAATTTGTCACCGTAATCATTCACTCTACTCAGATTTAGAATGATGTGGGGCTTATATATATATATATATATATATATTAATCTTTACCTGCTATGAATCACAGTAAACTATAATCTAAAAATGATATACTATATGAAGTTAGAGGATTCATTTTTAATTTGCCCTATATGCCCTGGTTCTCTCTCCGAATTCAAACGTCCAGAAAACCTCCTAATTTTTCTAATAGTATTCATGAAATATCTTAATGTATAATATGACCCTCTAATCCCTAATTCCTGTTTCTAACACAGACAGATATTGATATATCTATATATACAGATATAGCTAACAGATTTCTAACACAGATATTGACATTATACTTTTCCCCTTAAAAATCACACAAAAAAAATTTTTTAAAGTATCACTCTACAAAAGTAAAATATTTAGCTCTTATTCATTAAAATATTTTGTTACTACTGAATTCAAAAAAGAGCTAATCATTAAGATAGTTACATTGGTATAATTTTACTTAGAGATGAAACTAACAATTAAGTCCATCATAATAATTTTCTTCTCATTATTCACACTTATGACTTTTTTTAAATTAAGAACTTTTTTTAAACAATCAATTGCTCTGATTTGTATTTGTTTTTCCTTTTCTGGTCATGCCACATGGCCTGCAGGATCTCAGTTCCCTGACCAGGGACTGAAGCTGGGCCAAGACAATGAAAGCCCCAAATCCTAACCACCAGGCCACCAGGGAAGTCCCACATGGCTATTACAGTGTAATATCTCTTGTTTCAATGTTATAATATTAAGTATCAATTTTACTGTGAATATATGAATTGTGACATCGCCTCTCATCCACACTAATAGGTACAAACATCCAAAATTACATTTATCATTTCTCCAATATAAAAATGCCTCGGAATTCTAATCCACACAGTTTATGCTTTTTGTTCATACTAGTTATAACTCACAATTACATTCTAAATTTAGAATTTAAATAGTTAAATAAACCTACCTCCCATCTTAGGTAAAGTTCTAAAAATAATATCATAAGAAATGATTTAAAGCACTCAATTTAGTTACCATGACGGCTGTTGCTATCTAATAATTTGGGGGTAGGAAACTGTTCATCATCATCTTTCCTTCTAGAAATAAAAAGAGCAACAATCTTGATCTTTTTAAGTAAAAGCAGAAAGACCTTCTGATATTTTATTTCTGTGCTAGACAAGAAGGGGAAAGGCCTACAACAGGCTATGAAAGCATTTCTGTAAGATATTAGTGCACCTGCTCTACATTTGGTCCTAATCCGTCCTCGTCTGACTGTGGACTCCTGAATAGTAAAGTGATCCGATACGAACGACAAAAGGAAAAGTCGTTAAGACTCCAGCCGCCGTGCTGACTGAGGGTGCGCTTGCCTGCTGGAAGTGGCTGGCACCCTGCTCTAGACCTCTGCACCACCAGAGGGCAAGAACGGAAGGCCGGAGTTTTCACTGGAGTCTCCCCTCCCGCACGTGATGTCCCCCTCCCAGAAGAAAGTTTCAGTGTGATTCAAAGTCTCCTGGAAACGCACCTTAAGTGAGGTTCCACCTGAGCCTCGCTTTTGTGATTAACACCTATGACAGTGACCAAGGATGCTTAAACTCTACCCCCCGATGGCGGCGCCCCACATGATTTTTGTGATTTATGCTTCACCCATGGAAAAGGAAATGGCAACCCACTCCAGTGTTCTTGCCTGGAGAATCCCAGGGATGGAGGAGCCTAGTGGGCTGCTGTCTATGGGGTAGCACAGAGTCGGACACGACTGAAGTGACTTAGCAGCAGCACCAGGGAGCATGACATGCATGGTTTTTGCACAGTAAAGCAGGGGAGCTGGTAAAGGGGTAAGCTGCTGGGGGGACCATTTCTAAACTTGGGCTCTGCCTTGGGGAGGGAATGCATACACATGTTCCTTCTCATCACCATAGTTCACCTCAAACAAACCCGGGGTACCACCATCAGAAACGGACCCAGGGCTCAAGCTCCAGAGAAATGGGGGAAAAAAAGAAACTTTCAAGACTGAACAGTCGGTAAGCATTTAGCGCGGTCTTCCCAGGTGACGCAGTGGTGAGGAATCCACCTGACAATGCAGGAGACACAAGAGATGCGGTTTCGATCCCTGGGCTGGAAAGATTCCTTGGAGTTGGAAATGACAACCAGTGTACTCTTGCCTGGAAAATTCCATGGGCTAGAGGATCCCGGCGGGGCCTCGAAGAGTAAGACACAACTGAGCACACACACGCCAGAGAGAGAAAACCTCCCTGGATATATAATTATTGAAGACTAAAAAAAAAAGAAAGTATTAACAGATCTTAAGACTGGCAATCCTTTGCATTTAGTATTAAGCCCCCTGAGTGAAGGAAGCAATTATTAAACCGAATTCTGCAGAGAAGACCAGCTTTGGACACAGACCCATGTCTCCTAGAGGAAGAGGACAGGAGCTAATTCAGAACCTGCATGAGAAAAAAAAAAAAAAAAGAATGTATGGAATGAAAAAGAAGGTATTTCCCCCGTCACTTTTGGCTAAGGGTTTAAAAAATCTTCAGTGAGAACAGATCGGGGAGGTCCAGACACCACACTACCCAGGAGTTACAGCGGAAAGAGTTCTAGCTGTGTGTGTGCCCATGGGTGTGTATGTGTGTGTACATAAGCGTCACCCTGTGTGGAGGCCACAGCCCGCTTCTTCCCTCGGTTGCCATATGCTTGCGGAAGAGTTCTGACCCGCCTCTCTCCACACTGAAACAATCTAATCTGATCACTATATTTGGGGGCCGAGGGGTTCATTTGGCAGAGATTTAGGAAAAGAAACAACGAGGCTTCCGGCCAAGGCCACTTTTTGACAGGAGTGAAATTTGACGATGGTTGCTCTCACGACCAGCTGGCACTCCGTTTACTGTTTATTTATCGATTGCTCTCTCACGTGCAGACCCTCTGGCTGAAAACTCTAATAGGAAGATGGACGAGTAATAAATTCATGCCTCCACGCCCAAAGCCATAACTAATATAGGGAAATAGGAAATTACACTCCAATAGCACAGAATGAGAGGTGAATTGGCAGATAACGTCTGAGAGGAGAGATTAAAGCAGCTTGTCTTACTAATAAAAATTCTTAAAGGTAGCAACATTTTCAAGGGCAGTGGAAGCAAAATTTAAAAAAAAAAAAAAATCTCTGGACTATTTGACAACCTAGCCTTCACCTGAGCATTTTTTTTCAGTCCCTCATGTATGGCCTGATTTGTCTGATTTAGAATACAAAACAAGTGTGAAACAGTCCATTCCAATATTGAGTTTATGCAAATCCCTAAAATAATCAACGCTGCTAATCGGAGGTCTAACGTGAAAGGGCACCAGCCGAAGCACCACTCATATGGAAGCAATGACATCTGTTTCTAGCTTGGTTTCCTTTATCAGAAAGCAGGGAATTCACGTTACAAGAAGTCTAAGAGCGGTGAGCTGGCTCTGCTGTCTGTGACCAACTGCTGCTGCTGTGTGCTCGCTCAGCCGTGTCCGACTCGTTGCCACCCCATGGACTGTAGCCCGCCAGGCTCCTCTGTCCATGGATTTCCCAGGCAATAATTCCGGCGTGCGTTGCCATTTCCAGATCCAGGGGATCTTCCCAACAGTGGGCAATAACATGTTAGCTAACCTTTCTTTTCATGCACAGTGTTTGGCCAACAGATCAAGGTGCTTTAAATGCGGCCTAACAATGGCATGTTAGTCACTGAAAGCTTTGGCGCCAAATTGGGTGTTAAGCCAGTTAGTATCTAGGAGAACATTCGGCCTGTCAGAAGTTAGCGTTAACTCTTCACAGGTTGATTACAATGAAATTTAGCGCATTTTGGATTTAGTGCTTTTAATGGCATTCAGTTAGAACTGGGTATGGAAAAACAGACTGGTTCCAAATCGGGAAATCAGGAAAGGAGTATATCAAGGCTGTATATTGTCACCTTGTTTATTTAACTTAATGCAGACTACATCATGTGAAATGCTGGGCTGGATGAAGCACAAGCTGGAATCAAGATTGCTGGGAGAAATATCAATAACCTCAGATACACAGATGACACCACCCTTATAGCAGAAAGCAAAGAAGAACTAAAGAGCCTCTTGATGAAAGTGAAAGAGGAGAGTGAAAACGTTGGCTTAAAGCTCAATATTCAGAAAACTAAGATCATGGCATCTGGTCCTATCACTTCATAGCAAATAGAGTCAGTGGAGACAGTGAGAGACTTTATTTTGCGGGCTCCAAAATCACTGCAGATGGTGACTGCAGCCATGAAATTAAAAGACACTTGGTCCTTGGAAGAAAAGCTATGACCAAGCTAGACAGCATATTAAAAAGCAGAGACATTACTTTGCCGACAAAGGTCCATCTAGTCAAAGCTATGGTTTTTCCAGTCGTCATGTATGGATGTGAGAGTTGGACTATAAAGAAAGTGGAGCACCAAAGAATTCATGCTTTTGAACTGTGGTGTTGGAGAAGACTCCTGAGAGTTCCTTGAACTGCAAGGAGATCCAACCAGTCCATCCTAAAAGAAATCAGTCTTGAATATTCATTGGAAGCATGGATGCTGAAACTATAATACTTTGGACACCTGATGCAAAGAACTGACTCATTGGAAAAGAACCTGATGCTGGGAAAGATTGAAGACAGGAGGAGAAAGGAACAACAGAAGATGAGATGGTTGGATGGCACCACTGACTCAATGGACATGAGTTTGAGTAAACTCCTGGAGTTGGTGATGGACAGGGAAGCCTGGAGTGCTGCAGTCCATGGGGTCGCAAAGAGTCAGGCACGACTGAGCAACTGAACTAAATTGAACTGAGGATCTAGCTGGGGTCTAAGAAGGTCAGCTTGCTTCTCTTCACTGATGGTTTCATGCCAAAACAAATACAGGCAACATCTAGCAGTGATCTCTAATGATTTCTGAATGGACTTTACTTTAGACATTTTGACAAATTTATGCTTCCCTGCTATTGACAAGATTATATAGTTTCATAGCATTATGTCAAGAACAATTAAACAATTTCTTGCTGACCTATAATAACATACTCAGAACTAAGACATGCATATATTTGCTGAGTGAATGAAAGCGACGGTATAGTAAGAAGTGGTTCCTACCACTAAAATTTATAAAACAATGATGTGCGACCCATGTGAATGAGTCAGTCAGTATTTATTAAGTATCTATATGCACTGGGCCGGAGAAGACAATGGCACCCCACTCCAGTACTCTTGCCTGGAAAATCCCATGGACAGAGGAGCCTGGTAGGCTGCAGTCCATGGGGTCGCTAGGAGTCGGACACGACTGAGAGACTTCCCTTTCACTTTTCACTTTCATGCACTGGAGAAGGAAATGGCAACCCACTTCAGGGTTCTTGCCTGGAGGATCCCAGGGACGGGGAGCCTGGTGGGCTGCCGTCTATGGGGTTGCACAGAGTCGGACGCGACTGAGGTGACTCAGCAGCAGCAGCAGCATGTGCACTGGGCACTGCACTAGGTGCTGGAGGACCAGCAGGAAACCAGACGTGCCTTCACAGAGCACATGGTCCACCCAACTAACTGTCCACCAGGCAGCTTGATCTGCTACCTGGGAAAAAAAAAAAAGCTACTCCTGGAATTAAAAAAAAAAACCCTTGGAATTCTGAGCACTGAAGAACTGTGGTGCTGGAGAAGACTCTTGAGAGTCCCTTGGACTGCAAGGAGATCAAACCAGTCAACCCTAAAGAAAACCAGTCCTTAATATTCATTGGAAGGACTGATGCTGAAGCTGAGACTCCAATACTTTGGCCACCTTATGGAATAAGCTGACTCATTAGAAAAGACTGTGATGCTGGGAAAGACTGAAGGCAGGAGGAGAAGGGGACGACAGAGGATGAGATGGTTGGATGGCATCATTGACTCGATGGATATGAGTTTGAGTGACCCTCAGGAGATGGTGATGGACAGGGAGGCCTGATGTGCTGCAGCCCACGGGGTCACAAAGAGCTGGACATGACTGAGTGACTGAACTGAACTGAACCTGGAATTTAATATTCTTATTGATTTCTTAATAATCAAATTCCATACAAGTAAATAATACACTTAAATCAGGAAGAAAGCATAGCAAGTAGAACACTCAGACTTAGCAGTAATTACTGGAATATGACTGAGTCAGGCTTACACTTGAACTGCAAGTGACTTTACTACACATTAAACTATTTCTGTACTTTCACTTTTTAATTAACTAATTAGCTTTCAAATGTACTAATAAAATTGAGCTTCTGATCGAGTGATATTCAGGCTTTGAGGCCAAAATATATATGACAGTGAGGGATAAGGCACCTGCAATATATTTGGACACTTTCCCCCCAGATCTCTGTAAACTTCTCTTTATGCAAACTGCCCTTGGAAGACACTTCATTCTGCATAAAGGTGGGAGGATATTCAATGGGGCTCATGGTAGGTGAGATGGAAGATTGTTGTTCAGTCACTAAGTTGTATCTAACTCTTTGTAACCCCATGGATTGCAGCACACCAGGCTTCCCCTTCCTTCACTATCTCTTGGAGTTTGCTCAAATCAAAGGTGGATGCTAGGAAAATCTAGATGGCTGTATTTGCAATTTTTCTTGATAAGGCTTTCCCCAAATAATCCAATAATAAAAATTACCTGCTTGCCTCCTCTTTCCTGTGAAGGTTTCCTATAATCCGTACAAGTTTCATTATAATTTTTTACAGTAGTTTCTAATTTATTAATGTACCTATGCATATTTGTAAATAAATATAAACACCTAATTTTACGAATGTCACTGCAGTAGCAGAAGCTAGTTGATACATCCCCATTATGCTGCCCTTATTCAAGCCCTTATTCTTTCCTCCCATTCTACTGGCTTCCTACAGACTTTTCTCTTCCCTCCCCTCTCCTTTCTTGCTTAATTGCACTCTGAAAATGGCTGGCCTCCAGCTAGGGTTTACTTGCTCCTGATGTTTACTTTTCCAAAATGACACCCTCAACACTCATTTTCTTTGCAAGCATTCTTCATTCCAAAAAGAAGGTTATAGAATGATAATCTTAAGCTTGAAGGCCACCAGAACCTGTTCTGGAACCACCTGATGCCAGATGCCAGCCCTAATAATCACAGTGACTCTAGGAGGAAAGAAGAACCGCAAGACTACATCAAATGCTATCTTTATGCACAATTTTCAACCCTGAAACCTTAAGAACCTGTCCTACTTCCCAGGAACAGGGCCACAGTCTTGAGAGCAGTAGTGTGCTGTGGCCCCCTTTGCCTGGCAAAGTAATAAAGCTACTCCTTTCTACTCCACCAAAGCTGTCTCCAGGCTTCTGTTAGGCACAGGTGAACAGAGGCCTGGGTTTTCGCAAACATAACCATGTTTGCTATTTTTTTTTTGTCAAATTAAAAAAAAAAAGGTAGATACAAGAAAGCTACATGGTATCTCACTCAAATTATGTATACATTATTATTTGTTTAAAGCCAAAAGACTGAGCAGGAAAGAAATCTCTGAAAACGGGCAGTTGCTTCATAAGCAAAAATGGGAATGGTATACTTAAATATCTTCTTCCTTCTTGATTCTCAATTCAACATGATTAATTTTTCCTGGTATGTTGGAATATTAATTTCTGTTTGTAATATTGATAGCATTCTAGTGTTCAATTATTAAAAATAATATTTACCTATAATTAAAAGATGCTTACTCCTTGGAAGAAAAGTTATGACCAACCTGGATAGTATATTACTTTGCTGACTAAGGTCCGCCTAGTCAAGGCTATGGTTTTTCCTGTGGTCAAGTATGGATGTGA
>SJYX01009748.1:124441-140437 GCA_006410675.1 Oreotragus oreotragus | reverse complement strand
CTAAAGCTGAAACTCCAGTACTTTGGCCACCTCATGCGAAGAGTTGACTCACTGGAGAAGACTCTGATGCTGGGAGGGATTGGGGGCAGGAGGAGAAGGGGACGACCGAGGATGAGATGGCTGGATGGCATCACGGACTCGATGGACGTGAGTCTGAGTGAACTCCGGGAGATGGTGATGGACAGGGAGGCCTGGCATGCTGCGATTCATGGGGTCGCAAAGAGTTGGACACGACTGAGTGACTGAACTGAACTGAACTGAACTGATAGTTTAGCCTCAGGTCAAACAACAGGGAAGGAACACAGCTTCACCCATGAACAGAAAATTGGATTAAAGATTTACTGAGTACAGCCCCGCCCATCAGAACAAGACTCAGTTTCCCCCTCAGTCAGTCTCTCCTGTCAGGAAGCTTCCATAAGCCTCTTATCCTTCTCCATCAGAGGGCAGACAGAATGAAACCCACAGTCACAGAAAACTAACCAAACTGATCACAAGGACCACAACCTTGTTTTATTCAATGAAACTATGAGCCTGTCATGTAGGGTCACCCAAGAAGGATGGGTCATGGTGGAGAGTTTCGAAAAAACGTGGTCCACTAGAGAAGGGAATGGCAAACGACTTCAATACTCTTGCCTTGAGAACCCCACAAGCAGTGTGAAAAGGCATAAAGATAGGACACTGAAAGATGAACTCCCCAGGTTGGTAGGTGCCCAATATGTACTGGAAATCAAT
Source organism: Oreotragus oreotragus (assembly GCA_006410675.1). Classification (NCBI taxonomy): domain Eukaryota; kingdom Metazoa; phylum Chordata; class Mammalia; order Artiodactyla; family Bovidae; genus Oreotragus; species Oreotragus oreotragus. The sequence continues at coordinate 139,705 of SJYX01009748.1, read as the reverse complement.
GGAGAAATAACTCCAAAAAGAATGAAGAGATGGAACCAAAGCAAAAACAACACCCAGTTGGGGATGTGACTGGTGATGGAAGTAAAGTCTGATGCTGTAAAGAGCAATACTGCATAGGAACCTGAAATTTTAGGTCCATGAATCAAAGCAAATTGGAGGTGGTCAAACGAGGTGCCAAGAGTGAACACCAACATTTTAGGAATCAACAGACCAAAATGGACTGGAATGGGTGAATTTAACTCAGATGACCATTATATCCACTATTGTGGGCAAGAATCCCTTAGAAGAAATGGAGTAGCCATCACAGTCAACAAAAGAGTCCAAAATGCAGTACTTGGATGCAATCTCAAAAACGACAGAATGATCTCTGTTCACATTTTAGGAATCAACAGACCAAAATGGACTGGAATGGGTGAATTTAACTCAGATGACCATTATATCCACTATTGTGGGCAAGAATCCCTTAGAAGAAATGGAGTAGCCATCACAGTCAACAAAAGAGTCCAAAATGCAGTACTTGGATGCAATTTCAAAAATGACAGAGTGATCTCTGTTCGTTTCCAAGGCAAACCATTCAATATCTCAGTAATCCAAGTCTATGCCCCAACCAGTAATGCTGAAGAAGCTGAAGTTGCCTGGTTCTATGAAGACCTACAAAACCTTCTAAAACTAACACCAACAAAAGATGTCCTTTTCATTATAGGGCACTGGAGTGCAAAGATAGGAAGTCAAGAGGTACCTGGAGTAACAGGCAAATTTGGCCTTGGAGTATACAACAAAGCAGGTCAAAGGTTAACAGAGTTTTTCCAAGAGAAGGCACTGGTCATAGCAAACACCCTCTTCCAACAACACAAGAGAAGACTCTACACATGGACATCACCAGATGGTCAACACCAAAATCAGATTGATTATATTCTTTGCAGCCAAAGATGGAGAAGCTCAATACAGTCAACAAAAACAAAACTGGGAGCTGACTGTGGCTCAGATCATGAACTCCTTATTGCCAAATTCAGACTTAAATTGAAGAAAGTAGGGAAAACCATGAGATCATTCAGGTGTGACCTAAATCAGTATATTTCTACTTATCTATTTATTGATTCTTATATTCCTAGGATCAACAGGATACGTATTAGCACCCAGAATCATGCATGGTTTGTGATCAGCAGATAGGTGTTGAATGAAAAAGTATCTGTTTATCTTAGAGTTTTCTTTTTAGCAGTACTCAGTGGCACCCCACTCCAGTACTCTTGCCTGGAAAATCTCATGGATGGAGGAGCCTGGTAGGCTGCAGTTCATGGGATTGCGAAGAGTCGGACGCAACTGAGTGACTTCACTTTCACTTTTCACTTTCATGCATTGGAGAAGGGAAATGCAACCCACTCCAGTGTTCTTGCCTGGAGAATCCCAGGGATGGGGGAGCCTGGTGGGCTGCCATCATGGGGTCGCACAGAGTCGGACACGACTGAAGCGACTTAGCAGTAGCAGCTGCTCCTTTAATAAACTGATTTCTTTTTAGAACAATATCTTTCATGTCAAACTATGATTTCATTATGAAAATCAAGCAGCATATATAACTGGCAGTCAAAAATGTTAAATGTAAATGTTTTATTTCAAGGAGCATGTATAAAGGACTTAAAAAAATGCCAACAGGGAACCCAACACACAATTTAAAACAAAAAAAGAAGACAGACTTTAAAACCATGATGATTTGAAAGTGAGATTTAGACATAAGTAGATTGGCACTGGGATTTAAGAAGTATAGGACTTCTGTACCCCCAGGAGAAAGGGAAGGATTAAAAGCATCTTGGCTCAACAGGGAAAACAGATGCATCACAGGATAAATTTGAAAAGGAATAATGGGAGAGTCAAGAGGAGGAAAGTAGCAGAAGGCCCGAGATAAGGATCACGCCAAGTAAACATACAATAAAAGGAAAGGGAAGTGAAAAGGTAGAAGTCTTCGAAGTGAAACATTAAGTAGGCCGGCATAAAAGCATGAACAATTAATCAGGCTTACATTCAAACTCTTGCTCTACACATTCATCATCTATATGTCCTTGAGCAGATTAAGACATCTCTGAGCTTGCATCGCCTTATTTATTAAATAATAATACAAACCCCACTGCCTTCTTAGGGATTTTATAAAATAACATGTGTGAAAATAGCTTGGTATGCCACAGCATAGGGGCTCTCTATGGGTATTAAGCTTTTGCTCATTCACAAACGTGGTTTCCAAGTTTGACATTCAGTTAACTTGTTTCTCAGTAAGTACCTGGCTGGTGGCTCAGCCTCTTCTATGGAGGGCCATCCTCCCTTGTTTGGTTGGGAAAGAAATGAATCTATTTTAATTTTCAGGGGAAAAAACGGACCCATTGGCCCAAATAATCTCAAAACTTTTCAAAATGATAATACAGTGTTTTTAAATATATCAGTGAGGATCTAAGGCTTGCATGCTCTCCAAAGTTCAGCGTAAGTGATTATGGTATACCCAGATCCTTGTACTAGAACGAACCCAGCTCTCTGATTTTATAAACAGAAGAAACCGAGGCTCAGAGAGGTAATGCTTGTTCATGCATTTATCTGCTTGTTCATTCACCTCATACGAGTCGGGCGTGTAGCACCTACCAGGCACGACAGCGGGCAAGAGTGTACACAGATGGCAGGACCCAGCACGCTTTGGGGCCTTGAGGGCCTGTGTCCTGTCCAGGACAGTGTGGCTGGTGAGGGGCCTTGCACGGCTGTGTCACTCATTAGGGGACTCAGGGGGACCTCCCAGGCCAGGTTTTCCATCACGCTGAACACTCTGACTGTGTCTAAGCCTGCTTTCATGTGTGACACAAACCTGGACTAAACAGGACAAACGTGGGGCTCTACACTTCCAGTTAACTGTTAACCTGCTGAGAGTAGCAGGAGAAGAGGGCTTCAGATTCATTTTCAGCCAAAGTCTGAGCCAGGAAAAAGGACACAGAGGCTTCAGAACAGCTGGCCTTGGAGGTGGGCAGAGATTCAGTTTTCACACATGCCAGGCAAGGAACGGGCAGGAAACAGCGTGGACCAGGGGAGGAGAGAAATGGCTCCAGGACATGACAGCCCCACCTGAAAGAGGCTCTGCTCAGCCCAGCACCTGTTCTGTGTCTTGCTCTAGATTGTATACCCTCATTTTATGTGTGCAAGAAAGTACGGATGAGAGCTGAGAAACACGCAAGGTAGATAACCATCCTTTGCTAGTGATGTGGAGCCACTTTTTGGACTGTTCTTAGATCTTTGTTCTCTGAGTCTAGAAAGTGTAAATATTCTAGTTTATCAAGATGCCCCTTTAGCCACCATCACCTGGCACATTGAATAGAAATTCTACTTTGAGTTGATGGAATTCAGGACACACGACTCCAAAATATGGCAAACCTTGGCATACGGAATGATTTAAGCTGACGGGATTTGAAAAACGTCAGGTGCAGGAGGGACTCACTCCCCTTCCCCCAAAGCAGGTCATAAGGACCTCATGGGAGGAATATCCACTCTGTTCCCAGAAGAAAGGAGCATCTTCTTCCCTATTATGGGCTGTGTCCCCCTAAAATTCATGTTGAAACCCAACCCCCACAATGTGATGGTGGGAGGGTAATTAGGAGGGTAACTAGGGATGAGGTCATGAGGGTGGAGTCCTCATGAATGGTATTAATGACCTCTAAGAGCCACAAGAGCTCGCTGTTCCTCTCTTCCCCTCCATGTGAGGATACAAGCAGCAGCGGCCTACAGCCCAGAAGAGGACCCCCACCATGCATGCCCCCTGGTCTCAGGCTTCCAGCCTTCACAACTGTGAGCAACAAATTGCTTTGTTTATAGCCACTCGGGCTATGATATTTTTGTTATGGCAGCTGGAACTAAGACAGAGTCCCAGGAAGCTCCTTCAGCCTGCGTTGTCCTCTCATTTCCTGGTCTAACTACATGGCCGAGGCTTTGCCCATCTCTCTCTTGTGATTCTGAGTCCTGTGCAGCATATTCAGGGGGGAAGTGGAGTTCATTCTGGAGACCCTCCAAACCTGGCTCTTGGGCCTCCCCTGCAGGTCATGAATGCCCAGCCTTTGCCCAAACAGCATGTGCCCAAATTAGGCAGAGTCGGGTCTTGTTAAAACCAAAGATCCTGATACAAAAATTTCTTTATAATGCAGGCTACCTCTGCAGCATTTCAGCTCCACAGCTCATGACTTATGAAAACTGATATAAATGCAAAATTTTAGGGTTGTACAACAGAAATGTAAAGTGGTTTCACCAACAGTTATAATTAGCTTACTTTAAAAAGATTCAGTACAAAATGAGCTTTGTAACACGTAACTCCCCAGAACTTTCTGCCAGCACCTCTGCATATCCACGGTGCGGTGGAAATTTGTGTTTACAGTAAGCGACAGTCTAACAGGGAGAGAGACTTGCATTCTGGCTACTCCTTCGCTTCTCTTCAGTGAACGGGCTCAGGTTAATCACTTCACTGCACGCCTTACTTGGTTCTCCTTTGATGAATAACTAGGAACACTTGCCCTACTATTCTTGAAGAGTTTTGTTTTTTTTTTTTAATTTCAAAATTAGAAGAAATAATACACATTTAGGGAACCATATAGAGCACTATGGGTTTCTCTGGTGGCTCACTGGGTAAAGAATCTGCCTGCAGTGCAGGAGACAGATCTCCCGGTCAGGAAGATCCGCTGGAGAAGGAAATGGCAGCCCACGTCAGTATTCTTGCCTGGGAAAATCCCATGAACAAAAGATCCTGGTGGGCTACAGTCTACTGTGTCACAAAGAGTCAGATACAACTGAGCGACTAAGCGCAAGAACACACACGCATGAGGCACTGTGTGTGCATGCTAAGTCGCTGCAGGCGTGTCCGACTCTTTGAGACCCTACGACAGCAGCCCACCAGGCTCCCCTGCCCATGGGATTCTCCAGGCAAGAATACTGGAGTGGGTTGCCATGCCCTCCTCCAGGAAAGTGAAGTCACTCAGTCGTGTCCGACTCTTTGTCACCCTGTGGACTGTAGCCTACCAAGCTCCTCTGTTCATGGGATTCTCCAGGCAAGAATACTGGAGTGGGTTGCCATTTCCTTCTCCAGGGGATCTTCCTGACCCAGGAACCGAACCTGGGTTTCCCACATTGAGGGCAGACGCTTTAACCTCTGAGCCACCAGGGAAGCTCTCCTCCAGGGGATCTTCCCAATCTAGGGACCGAACTTGCATCTCTCAGGTCTCCTGCATTGGCAGGCAGGTTCTGTACCACTAGCCCCACCTGGGAAGCCCCAGAAGGCACTATATATGTACAATATGTAATATCATATGTAATTACATATTGTACATATATGTAAGATATTACATAATATCTTAATAGAGCCTAAAACAAGATTAAATAAAGTTCTGATTAGTTACATTTCCTTATATTCACATTCTTAGGAAATGAGCAATCTTTAAACAATCTGTTAAATTTTTCTAAGACTCACCTATGAGTGAGAATTAGGAATATATAGTGGGCAATTGAATAGGACATCAGACCAACACACATTAATGCTATTACACAGTCACTAAGAAATTCTATTAGTCCTCTCAAATTCTACACTTCAAATTGATTTCTTTCACACAGTACACTGGATGCGTACAAAGTTATATTTTTAAGTGTTCTCTGCGGCCAGCTCTGAGGGCCATAAATATTCTTCTTGCAGAGGAATGGCACAGCCTCTATAGGAAGCAGCGCTCCTTGTTCATTGTTTTTCTCCCTGATACAGGCTGACAGCTGATTTACAGGAAGTGGCCTCACCTTATTTGCATCTGTATTGATGTGTTTGGTGAGTGGGAAGGGAAGCAACAGATTCAATTTTAATCAGGGGGAAAAAATGGACTTTACTCATTCACACAAGCAACTGCTAGGACTCATCAGATTTTTTAACCGCCTTTTCTTATACTTGAAATGTAAATTCTCCACAAGCAGAGCCAGAACAGCAGCCACTCACAGTCTGCACAATTCATTTTGGAGAACATAACTGTGTCTTCTCTCCCATGACACACATGGCCTCATTTCAGATTTATATTTCTTGATAAAAATTTAAAAACCGACAACAATATATTTACCAGTGAATTAGGAGTTTGAGATAGATCATTAACTATTATATCTTAGTATTTTAAAACAAATGCTTTTAAATTGGCAAATCCCAGAATATCTGTATTTTTAGTAGGTAAAATAAAAGTCACAATTATTTTAATACACACATATTATAGGTCAAAGACTCAAATCAGTAGCTAATATGAAACAATGAGAATTTAATATGGTGAATGGAACCCAGTTTTGCATTGACCTTGGCCAATCAAGTTGGCGAGTTGTACTGAGAGCATATTTTCAAAATAATTAAAACAAGGCTCTAAAACTCATTTTTGTCCCCCTGCATTGCTTGTTATGTAATTTGTCTTCATTATAAGTAGAATTCATTTGGTGAAACCTAGAAGAAGGCTTCTAATTATAAACTACCAGTCTTAAGGTAAATGAAATATAGAGCTTTATAGATATGTAAGAATGGAATTATTTCTCCCCTAGCTACAAGCATGTTTTTTCCTTCACTTATCCTCATGAGGAAACTTACAACTTTTAGTATTTGCTTCTCTTTATAAATGACATATGTTGTAAATTATTTAAGATGATATCAATGTCAAATTCATTTTGTCCCCCTTTTTGTCTTCCTCTCCTCCTATCCTCCTCTTCCTTCGCACTTATAAAGAACAGCCAAAGTTGTCAGATGACTTTCCATGGATACTTAGGTTACAGATTGTGCTGAGTTTAATTTTTAGCCACGTCAGTTCAATTAAGAAAAGGGAGCTCCTTTCGGTTCATATATAGAAAACAAGGTGAAAATAATAAAACTCCTCAACTGATTGAGCAGAGTTCATTCTCTGGGCATTTTGGAGAATTAATGCATTTAAAAGCTTCACTAGATGATTTTTTTATCCCTGCAAATTTCTTGCAGTAACTCTGATCATTTTATGAACCTATTTTCAGATAAGTAAGCAAAGGTACAAAATAGCAAAATGGAAAAAGAGTCGTGCTTAAGATGTTCTCAGTTCAAAAATATTTTGAAAAAAATTATGAGGGGAGTCATATAGTTCCTACATCATAGTTTCTTTATAGAGGCCTCCAATTACTTAAGGCAGAATGTAGTTAGGTATTACTCAAGGGCCAGATACCACAGACTCAGAATACTCAGAAGTTAGCATGCATCAGCATTTTGATGATACCAAAATGCTTAATTAATAGTTAATATTTTACAATAACTTGTCATAATGCATTTTCCTGCTGAATAATAAGAATATGTACGTGTTTATTTTTTAAAACCTTCTGTCAAGTTACATTAAAAGCAGGTTGTGGCATGACTGGCAGAAGAGAAGCTTGCTAACAGGTGTCAGACTTGCATTCCTTCAGCAAATGGAAATGTGGGCACCAAGGACATATTCGATAACTTATATCTAGTTTATTAAAGGGACCCTAAGGGAAAAAAAATAGACCAAACGGATCATCTGGAGAATTCAGAGCCTAAAGTGATTAATTAGACCTTATTTTGTCTTGAACAGATTTACTAAGCATTTTTCAAATAGCCACATTGTTTGTAATTACCAAAATCACACCTCCATTGGCTGGCCTTAGTTGCTTCATGCTCGAACAGTAATCTGATTGAGCACTCTTGTTAGGACTTCATTCTTCATTGTAATTAGCCATAATCATAGCCTTCCTGGGTGCATGAGAATGTGCAAGCAACTATTCACAACCTCAACCCATTTGAATATGAATCTTCTCGGTAAGGGAGCAATGAAATGGGAGAAACAAAGCAGTTTCTCTAGGGAATTTTGCAAGCATCTCGACTCTAACTCTCCCCCCTTCCAACTCTCCCCTTCTCCAGGATCTGGATTTTATTTGCTAAAACAAGGCTGGCTTAATGAAGACAATGGCTTATTATTTCTTAAGTGACACAGGAGGCCCAAGTATTACAGGCTGAGTTCTTTCAGTCTTTGCCAAGGACACAAGGAACAAAAGAGCAAGCGTTTGTGTGTGGAAAAGAGAAGTCGGACGAGGCCGGACTTTCTGAAGGCGCAGAGTAAGGATGCGGGCCTTTTGCTATTCTAGATCTCAAAGGCTGCTGCTTTCTTTCTCTTTCTTTTTTTAAACTCCCCTTTTCTTTTCCCTTGTAAATGACTCAGACGTTATAGAAAAAGGCTCAAAGAAGCCGGGAGTGAAAACAAAGGCCGAGTGGAGGAGGGGTGACGTGCCTGCTCGCCTCCCAAGCACATTCAGAGTGAGCCACCTACTGGCAAGAGGGCCTCTCCTCTTTCTCTTGTCTAATCACCTAACCTCTTGGGGAAGACCCAGGTAAACCAGCTGGCAACACCTCAAATGCCAAAAACGGGGAAAATAAAATTCAAAGGAAGAACAGCTTCCAGGGTAGTAGAAACGCATTAACAGAAACCCCGATCCCTCTCGTTAAACGCTGTCTAAACATCAGCTGTGAAGAATTATCACTTAAAATGCTACGTGTTTTGTAGGAAAATGAAAAGACATTCAAATCACTTTAAAAAAAATAATCATTTGACTTATAAAGGTAAATCAGCTAACTACTTCAACAAATCAAAAAAGGTATTTAAAAGCTTGATGGGACATGTGCAAAAGACTCTCGGTTCTTCTAAGCCTTTGCCATTTTTGTGTAAAGGTTTTTTTTTTTTTGGAAACATGACAGATACTTAATGAAATGCCGGCTTACGTTACGTATGGTAGATACGCAGGGGTGGCTGTGTGACACCCGATCATTCTCTGATAACCCTGCAGGTTTACATCCTTCATCCTCATGCTGGGATGACTTTGCTAAAATCACACAGCCAGCTGAATGTATCGCTATTAAAGTACTAGATGACAATGCAATTTGCCATTTTGGTATATGGAAATCCCCGCTTTAGAACTGAACAAGGCTGAGGGACCCTCCAGATTAAGTGCGTGTAAGGTTTCGTTCCTCTTGGGAGAGGTGGCCCAGAGCGCTGCTGAAAGAACATCTGAGAGAATGTGAACTCCGAGAGAGAGGGACAGACCTGATTGACAATATGTGTTATGGTGCCCTCGGAAGACCAGTTCCATTATCTGCCTCCTACCAAATGTCTGTTGCATACAAGGAGTTGTGCTAAGTGCTTTCCCAGGCACCTCAAGTGAAAGAAAACACTACAAGATCTGCTGTAAGAATGCGTCACCCTGTCGGACAGCAAAGCCTGCTTGTACTGGATTCCCGAATAATTACGAGCTCTCTTCCAAACTCCCTTAACACGTTGTTGTTTAGTCACTAAGTCCTGTCCAACTCTTCTGCAATCCCATAGACAGTAGAAGGAAATGGCAACCTGCTTCAGTATTCCTGCCTGGAGAACCCTATGGACAGAGGGGCCTGGCGGGCTGCAGAGAGTCCAACAAGACTGAGTGAGCACACGCAAACTAGAGCCCTCCACGCTCCTCTGTGCATGGGATTCTCCCAGCAAGAATACTGGAGTGGGTTGTCATTTCCTTCTCCAGGGCATCTTCCCCACCCAGGGACTGAACCAGCATCTCTCGCTTGGCAGTCTGACTCTTCATCACTGAGATACCAGGGAAGCCCTCTCTTAACATACAACACATTCATTACATTCGTGTTGATAGGAGGGCTTTTTCTTGGTTATTCATTCACTGATCTCTTTATTGATTCCTGCACCATATTTCGGAATGATTTTATTTGTAAATCCATTTTAATACTTGGTAAATCAAGTCCCTCAACCAGTTTTTCTTCCTTTTCAATTTTTTAAGTTATAATAATAATGACCTAAAACAGACACCTGTCATAATTTCTTCCTCAGAGAATAATATATGATTTAAAACAAAGTTATCAAAGATATTACACATCTTTGAAAAACAAAAAGAAGCGTCTCTATGGCATTAAGAATTGGTCTGAACCAAAGAGCTGAAGGAGCCACAGGCCAATATTCCTAACAATTTCTTCCGTGTTATAAGTGATGAATAATTATAACATGATCATCATTTAATGCATTTTAGTTGTGTATCAGATAGGGTGCTGAGTGTTTTACCTGCATTGATTCATCTAATCCTCACAAGAGCCCTACTGGGTTATGACATAATTATCCCCACTTTAATAAGTAATCAGAGACCCTGATGCTGGGGAAGATTGAAGGCAGGAGTAGAAGGCACGACAGAGGATGAGCTGGTTGGATGGCATCGCTGACTCCATGGACATGAGTCTGAGTAAGCTCTGGGAGTTGGTGATGGACAGGGAAGCCATGCAGTCCACGGGGTCGCAAAGAGTTGGACACGACTGGGTGACTGAACTGAATCAGAGACCAAGGAAGGTCCAATAACTTGCCCAAGATCAAACAGCTAATAAAACAGCAGGCCTGGATGCCACACTCACAAGACTCACAGCAGCATGGCGTGCTATAGTCCATGGGGTTGCAAAGACCTGGATGCCACTGAGCGACTGAACGGAACTGAACTGGGTGCAACACTCGCAAGACTGAATCAGGGGTCATTTGCCCCGAAGATCCAGGTATCAACACCAGCTACACCTGCCTCCAGAATCCAGGATTTGGCCACACAGTGACAGCTCTGCAGCGACTCGACTGCCTCTCCAGGAAGCCTTCCAGAATACGATACAGTAAGGAGAACGGGTTTGTTGGACACCACACCACCTGCAAAGGGACAACCAGTACAGATTTTGATGGCAAATCGACCCTTGGGTCAGGAAGATGCCCTGGAGAAGGAAATGGCAACCCACTCCAGTATTCCGGCCTGGGAAATCCCATGGACAGAGGAGCCTGGCAGGCTTTATTCCATGGGGCCAAAGAGTTGGACATGACTTAGCAGCTGAACAACAAACAGCACAGTGGTGGACCGGAAATGTTTTCATGCTAAACGCCAGCTGCGGAGTGGGGCCTTTCAACCATATCGCCAGGCGTGTGTAGGTGAAATCAGAGTCAGATACATTTCGTACCATCCTGAGATGGTCCTGGTCAAAGGTAGAAGACTTTAAACATCACTAGCTGAACAGTGGCTTTTAAAGTCATGCTCTCATGTGTACATGGCAATTAACGTCAGTGACATTATCTATCAAAACAAATATGTTATAAAACCACAGACACAAAGAACATTTGCTTTAATATCTCTTTGGTGAAAAACAAAGCCAGTCTCAAACCAAACGGAAAAAAGAAAAGAGAGAGAGAGAAACAAAGATTAACGTAGGATCTGGAATGCTTGCTTTTTAATTCCTTTGCCACACTGTCTCATTTTGTGACAAATGGCATTTATCTGGGGGTCACGTAAACCTCTAATGCCTGAAGCAAAGTCAAAACATCTTTCAATTCCACTGGTTAAACAAACATTACAGAAGTAATTCTTTTGTGGACCTATGCTGCTAGAAATTTCTGTTACCAACTTAATAGACTATTAGCCACCCATAGGCATTTACAGATAAGAAAATATGAGCTTTTACATAATTCAGTTCCATAATTATTAAATGCTTATTACACGCAAGGCACTATATGAGGTCAAGAAAGCAACAAAAAAAGAATCAGATAAAAATCATCCAAGTTCTTTTAAACCAGAAATGATTCTGTAACTCTAAGAATTCACAAATGAGTGAGAATTAAATACTTAAGTGCAGATACAAAATAAATAACTATAGTTTAAGGCAAAATATGTGGGAGGTAAAACTTATAAAAATATATTAATATGTTTTTCTACTTTGGGCATTAGAATAAGTTAATACATTTAGATACATAACAATACTAATGATAATAAAAATAGCAGTTAATATTTATACCTGCCACAGACCACTGATCACTGTTCTAAATTCAACATGTTACCACTTCATTTAATCCTTAAAACAAATGACAACTCTATGAGGTAGACAAACAGATATAGCTAAGGAAACTGAGCTCAGAGAGGTTAAGTGACTTGCCCCAGATTCCAGGCCTGTTAAAATAGTTTTAGGCTTCCGAGGTGGCTCAGTGGTAAAGACTCTGCCTGCCAACGCAGTACATGTGGGTTCAATTCCTGGGTCGAGAATATCCCATGGAGAGGGAAATGGCAACCCACTCCAGTAGTTTTGCCTGGAAAAATCCCATGGATAGAAGAACCAGGCAGGCTACAGGCCATTGGGTCACAAAGAGTCAGACATGACTTGAGCACACAGGCACAATTTAGTTTTATATCTCTTTTTTCTTACTGAGAACATGGATCAGCTATTATTTACTTTCATATAGTAAACAGAAAGTACACCTTTTCCCTTTGACGTATCTTAAATCTACCTTAATTACTCAGGTATTTTATTAACCTAACATTTATAAGTTATAGTTCTAAACTTACGGTGTTTTAATCATTACAGATACTATAATGCAGTTCTCCACGGGCTCCGCAGTCTTAGAAAGATGACAAACGTGAATCCATGGGCTGAGTCAGGAAGAATGAGCACAGACTGACAGACACGGATACATGGATGGAACTGGAGATCAACTATAATCGCAGAACTTTGACCGGATCGACTCTTTCCAGTCTTCTCTCTCCCCTGTCCTCACACCTTATTACACAAGAGATATCCCAGTCCTCTGTGTGTGTAGGTGGTGTGTGTGTGTGTGTGTGTGTGTTAAACTAAAGCTCAATAGCTTTCTCAGTCAGTCAGTTCATTAGCTCAGCCATGTCCGACTCTTCACGACCCCACGAACTGCAGCACGCCAGGCCTCCCTGTCCATCACCAACTCCCAGAGCTTGCTCAGGCTCATGTCCATCGAGTCGGTGATGCCATCCAACCATCTCATCCTCTGTCGTCCCCTTCTCCTCCTGCCCCCAATCTTTCCCACCATCAGGGTCTTTTCCAATGAGTCAGCTCTTTGCATCAGGTGGCCAAAAGATTGGAGTTTCAGCTTCAACATCAGTCCTTCCAATGAACACTCAGGACTGATCTCCTTTAGGATGGAAATAGATCCTTTTTCCACTCCTTCATTTTTTCCCATTGCTGATGCATTAAGTTTCCTTGTTCCCCAATAACATCAATTTCTTGGATATTCTGGTGTGTCTATAAACACAGTCTCATTTGCCTGGATTCCTCCCCCAAATCCCTCTCTTGTTTTTCTCTCTGCAAACTTGGCAAACCGCTAGCTCCTATTTGGCATCCACTTGATTTCCCCAAAGTTGCTCTTTCCTGTATGTTTCCATAGCATTTGGATTTTTACATTTCTGTTAAAATGTATACTCTTTTCTTGGTCTTTTCTTTTTCTTGCACATCACACGTGTGTCTTTTTCCCCAAGTCACTCAACTTTCGAAGGCAAAGACCATTCTGTGTTCAGTATCTGTACTTCTGGCACCTAGTACGCTACTGGGCCTAGAGCACACGCTCAGTAAGTGATTATTATCCAATCGATTTGACACAGATTAGCCTTAAAGGCAACATAGCTACCATCCACGAATCTTAAATAAAGTCACAAAGAATGGGGATAAGGAACTTTCAAAATTTCCCCATTTCTTCATAAAAATTGGCTTAAGGAAGCCCTTGTAGTAATAAAGGTGGTTATCTTGATATGAAAATAGGAAAGAAAATATTTGAAGTATTTTTTCAGTGCTTTTCTTGATATCCTTTTACAGGGCAAAGTACTGATTACCGATGTATTTTGATAGATTTGGAGAAGCACTGTATTCATCTCGAGGGAGAACACCAGGGATTTTGTGATATTTTCAATGCACGTCTGTGCCCCGCCGTGCTCACTGTGATGTCCCTGATCCCAGCCTTAGCTCTCTGGACCAGCTGGCCAGATGGATGCTCTCCTTCCCTTTCCTGACCCTGAGCCCTGCCGCAAGCTACAGGACACGTGGCTGTAGAAGGTAAGGAAGCAATTGTGTCTCCCTGCTAGTGCAGTTTGCGGGAAGGCAGAAGCTGATGTGTTTGCCATAGTGAGGGATGAGATTTGACTGCTTGCTAAGTCCAAGGGCCTGTGCCCTGACTCACCACCAACCCACCTCCCCCAAACCTGCCTTCCTGACCTGACAACAGCTTGCCTGCTTCCTGCAGTAACTGGCTGGGTGCTACAGAAGCTGACTCGCTGACAGCCCTTTGTCTGAACCTCCGGTTGCTTTCCACCTCACTATTGCCACCTTTCTAACTCAAGCTCTCCCCCTTCCCACCTGTAGTTTACCAAAAACTACCTGAATGGGACTTTATGGCTGGAGCTAAGTCCTCTAAGTTCTCCTCCCTGTTACTGGTGAAACTTTCTCTCTAGAAGGAAAACCTGCTCAGGTCTCTCTCTCCTTGAAACCGTCTCAAAATTTTTTCACGTTGAGTCCAAATCATTTAACTTGTTACATAAAATATTTCATGTGGATAAAACTCTAATTTGAAAAGATATATGGACTTCAATGCTCTTTGCAGCACTGTTTACAATAGCCAAGACAAAGGAGCAACCTAAATGTCACTCTACAATGAAAGGATAAATATGTGGTACATACAAACTCATACACACACACACTGGAATACTAAGGAGCCATAAAGAAGAATGAAATAATGCCATTTACAGCAACAATGGGTGGACCTAGAGATTATCATATTTAGTGAAATAAGTCAGACAAAGATTGTACATCACTTAAACGTACAATCTAAAAAAAAGGGGGGGGTACAAATGAACTTATTTGTGAAACAGCAAAAGACTCACAGACATAGAAAATAAAATCACAGTTACTGAATGGGATAGAGAAGATGGGTTCTGGGATGCGCGTGGAGAGATAAACTAGGAGTTTGAGATTAACATATACATAAATGAATAAATGAGGTGATGGAATTCCAGTTGAGCTATTTCAAATCCTGAAAGTTGATGCTGTGAAAGTGCTACACTCAATATGCCAGCAAATTTGGAAAACTCAGCAGTGGCCACAGGACTGGAAAAGGTCAGTTTTCATTCCAATCCCAAAGAAAGGCAATGCCAAAGTATGCTCAAACTACCACACAATTGCACTCATCTCACACGCTAGTAAAGTAACGCTCAAAATTCTCCAAGCCAGGCTTCAGCAATACGTGAACTGTGAACTTCGTGATGTTCAAGCTGGTTTTAGAAAAGGCAGAGGAACCAGAGATCAAATTGCCAACATCCGCTGGATCATGGAAAAAGCAAGAGAGTTCCAGAAAAACATCTATTTCTGCTTTATTGACTATGCCAAAGCCTTTGACTGTGTGGATCACAATAAAC
>SJYX01009748.1:16823-105536 GCA_006410675.1 Oreotragus oreotragus | reverse complement strand
GAAGGCAATGGCACCCCACCCCAGTACTCTTGCCTGGAAAATCCAATGGACGGAGTAGCCTGGTGGGCTGCAGTCCATGGGGTCGCTAACAGTCCCACAGACTGAGCGACTTCACTTTCACTTTTCTCTTTCATGCATTGGAGGAGGAAATGGCAACCCACTCCAGTATTCTTGCCTGGAGAATCCCAGGGATGGGGGAGCCTGGTGGGCTGCCGTCTATGGGGTCACACAGAGTCGGACACGACTGAAGTGACTTAGCAGCAGCAGCAGCAGCTTGAATCATGAAGGCCTACCTTAGATGTAAGTGCAGCTCTGAAAACAGCAGTGGAAAGACCCTGTCGCTCTAGGTCTCGCTCATTGTCTAGACTGTCTGTCTACCGTGGTGCACTACAGTCACCCTCTTTTAGGTTTGAGCAATGAATGACATTCAGTTTGGAAGAACAAGAAGCTAGTCCTCTATGGAAATTAACACTGAACAGGTGAGTTTTAATAGTCAGCAGAGTAAGACAAAGTGAAGCAGTTTAAAAATAAAGCAGGAGAGATCACTGGAACAGTCAATGAATGTTGCCTGAATAAATGAGTAAGATAATGAACAAAGGAGAGAGGAGAATGAAAATGTTGCAAGTGATGGCAGAGAGAAGGAGTCAGTGGCAGCTAGACAGGGAGGCTTTCCATGTTATCAGCCTCTCTTCCCAACTTCATCTCCTCCATAGCCCTCCTCCAGCAAAGCAGTGCAAACAACCACATGCTTGATAAGTAAAAGTTCTTTTAATATAAGACCTCCAGTTTCCCCTCATCCCTATATTGCTCTCACACTTTCATCTGTATTACCATTCTTCAGTCCTTCCTGTCTAAAAAATGTGGACGGCGTAGACATCACAGACAAATGGTCTCTCCTAGCTAGTCCCCTGCTTCTCCCGGGACAGGCAGGAGTACTGCCTGGTACTGAGCTTTGGAGAAACACCCCATCCCTGGAGCACATGGACAGGAAGGGGTGCCGTTTCAAGGAGAATGACCGAGGATGGCTGCTTTGATGAGCCAGACAGACCACACCCCGAAGGTGAGAACTTGAACAAGAGTTAGGGGAAAAGCATCCTGGTGGAGCCCTGTGGGTGACTGGGAACAGAGTCCAGGGTCACAGGAAATGAGTATTCTGATGAAATGAAAAGCTTTACACCCATCAGCGACTCCACGTGATTTCCAGTCTGGCTGCCTGACTGAGCTCAGGCATCTCCCCATGGACCCATGGGGGTTTGAAATGTTAATCCCTGATCATCCAGGCACTTGAATTTGGTCTCCTCTCTTTGAACTTTGCTTTCAGTTTAAGTCCATCAGAAGTAATCCAATCAAACCAGAAAATGCATTAGGGTTGCTATATGGAATAGGGGCAAGGAAGTGGGAGAAGAGGAAAAAAGTGATTTACAATGTTAATCACGCAGCTGTGAATCACTGGGGCTTCTGAAAGCACATTCGTCCTTCCTTCTATTTACTCTTGTCACAGAAACGATACTCACACCACACAACCCCCCAGCTTTTTAGCATTCCACACTCTACTGATTTTGTATTAAAGTCCAATCTGAATAAATAATTAAAAAGAAGCATAAGAGAATCTCAGGTCCAAACTATGGCTGAAGTGACAAAGGTGGCTTTCTATTAAGCTAAAATTTGGACTCCATCCTGTTTTCTTTAAAAAGTAGGCTGAAGTCATACATGTAAATGTCTATTAAATATTCCATTATTCTTTCAATACCAAATAGATTTAATATGTTTATACTCCATCTGCTAGAAACTCTCATCAGATTTTGATTGAGATGGATGAACATTTTTGTGCTGATAAAATAATCTTATAAAGCAAAATATATTACAAAATATGTGCATTAATTACACAAAACTTAGACTTCTGATAGAGTAGTTCGTTACCCAATTGATTTCCCAAGCACATTTTCTCTACTAACTTTATGGCTCACAGTGGGGCAGGCTTTAGATTTATGGTTTCAAAAATACAGGTAATTTTGCACTATTGTAAGTTACTTTCTACTTCACTCCATTTGTGACTAATTGTACCCACTGCACAAAGGACTCTATCACCGACTTCCACGGCGCCTAATAAATTGCAAACTTCCTAAGTGTGATGGATGAAAGAATGCTCGGAATAAACAAATGACGAGAACACGTGTATAATACCCAGTTTAACCCACTTTTATTCAAATGTATTAATTTCTGAGAAACATTATATTGTGTAACTGTCAGAGTAGATACCTTGATATGCTTATATGAAAAAAAAAAAGTATATTATGTGGTAAGTCCATCAGATTGTGTCTCCAAAGGCATCTAAGCAAGTTTTGCCTCCAGTCCAGTCTTCACCTGCATTGGAAGCTCCTATTTTGTGTGACTCATGTAAAGACAATCAAGACAGGGCATTTCTGGACCCAGATATGTCTGCTTATGTGTATCTCATCATTTCTTGTTTGTTTTTCTCAATCTGCTGACTAGTACTGATTTTATTTTGAGAAGAAAAGTGAAAGGGGGCATAAAAAACAGGCATGCTCTGTTATTTAGGCTTCCTCTTATGTAAAATGTGAAAAGTACTTTTCATAAAGGAAATACTCATTTGCATATGCTCATAAAATATTTATGCTGAAATATACAAAACACAGTCATTTATGATCCCTTAATTAGCCTTAAAGTAGAATAAGAACTTAATTAAAATATAATCTGTTAATTCATTAGTGTTGGATTATAACTTTGACACTGATTTTTAGTAATTAATAGGTCTTGAAAGTACAAAATTTATTTGGTTGTTTTTACTGTATTTTTTTTCTTTAACATTTCCTTCTTTTTGATATTGCTACATTTTAAAAAGGGGAAAGCATCAAGTTAGGACTCTTATTCTAAAAAGAGTCCTAATAATATTGACAATATTATCAAATGGCCTCTGCTTAAATGTTACTTTTTAAAGGAGTGTCCCCTGACCATCCCATAAAATTGTATCTTATCCTCCTATGATTATCTGTATCACCTGGCTTTATTTTTCTTCATAATATTACCATTTAACAGTTTCTGTATTTGCTTGTTTGATTGTTTATTTCCTTACTACTATAATACAAGTTCCATGAGGACAGATAATCTGTCTGCTTTCAGTTCAGTTCAGTCACTCAGTCGTGTCTCTTTGCAACTCCATGAATCGCAGCACACCAGGCCTCCCTGTCCATCACCAACTCCCAGAGTTCACTCAAACTCACGTCCATTGAGTCCGTGATGCCATCCATCCATCTCATCCTCTGTCGTCCCCTTCTCCTCCTGCCCCCTCCCAGCATCAGAGTCTTTTCCAATGAGTCAACTTTATTCACTGCTAAATTTCCAGATTCTAGAACAGCACCTGATACATAGTAGGCAGTCATGTAATGTATATTGAATAAATGGATACTTCTTACCAAGTTGCATGGATATGAACTGGATGATACACAGTTAAAAACAATACATACATAAGAATACAGCTTCGAGACGACCAGACCATTGGAGTTTAAATAAACTAATTCTATTTTCAGAAATAAGCCATGTTCATTGTGCTGATCCAAAACAGGTCCCCAAAGAACTGCAAATCACATTCTACAAGGAAATACAAAAATAAAGAGTATGAAAAGATCTTTGTGGCTTGTAAACAAAATTAAAAATATGGCTAAGATCTTAACTCTTGGGTCTTGAGATGAGTAGATAAAAATTTTAATTGCAAGTGTATTAAAATAAACAAAAGGTGTAAAATGTAAAAATATACTTTTTAGTGAAATATTTGAAACATCAGCTTTAAAATATTTATGCGTGATATATCAGGGGCTCCGGTAGGTGAAAGTTAAATAACACTCTGTCTCTGTCCTTTCAAAATCCACCATCGCAAAGTGAGATATGGAAATAGATTTCTGTCTTACTCAGCTTTGAGACTAGTAATAGGACATGCTGGTTTCCCAGAACTGGGTTCTAAACCACGAGTAAAGGTTAAGAGGCAAGAAACAAGATGACATGTCTGAGCCCTCTGAATGGGAGAAAATAATAGCAAATGAAGCAACTGACAACTAATCTCAAAAATATACAACTTATACAGCTCAATTCCAGAAAAATAAATGACCCAATCAAAAAAATGGCGGATTCATGTCAATGTATGCCAAATGCAATACAGTACTGTAAAGTAAAATAAAGTAAAAAAAAAAAAAAAAGATGACTTATCTGGGAATCCACAAGAGGAAAGGTTTCTGATGTATAAAATGCAAGACAGAAATGATGAGAAAAACCCGAGTTAATTATTTAAGAAGCCAAACTGTAATACTTTACTTTAATAACATGCAACATTTCTTACCAAAAAGTTTTGTACAATACTAGCATATTCTGTAGAGGATTCATTGGGTATAGACATCATTATTTCTGAAAACTCACCTAAATTCTATCATTATTGACCAGAGAAAACATTACTTGTAATACTGCAACTAACCAGTGCATTTCCCCAATGATACAGAAACTATCATGAGAGTTTACATATCTTTTCCACAAAATGAACCATCTGCTAAGTTGCTGTTTGAGATCTGAAGCTAGTCCCAATTGTTAGCTTATTAAATGTAGTAAGTTACAATAATGAAGCGTTAAAATTATAATGAACACTGGCAGAAAAAGCTAGATTCCCAAATAGAATTATAAAAATCTTAACTTTTGCATTTTTTGACTTGTGGTTTTAATATTACCAGTCTAGTACACTACCACTTGCTATGTTGCACTTTAAAAAATATAAAGCAGAAAGAAAAACGTCATAAAAGAACAATCTATCTTGTGCATATACAAATACTTTACTACTGAAGCAATTCTTCAAAATAGAAATCAATAACTCTAATGTGACTCATTCTGTGGAGGAAGATTTATTAAAAAAATAATAATAAAACTAAATCTCTTTAATAAATGTTATACTACATCGATTTTTAAAACATAATTATGTTTAGTAAAATTTTATGTAACTTACTGCACATGGAAAGCATTTAAAAGATGTTTGATGGACTAATGCTTCTCAAGAGACTTAGTATTGCAGGTATAAACAATAAGAAGATATAAGTCTTCTTAGACTCACCACAACCCCTTTAATTTTCTGGTTAAATTTTACTGAATGAAGATGAAATACTAACTCTAACACTTAAATAGAAGCAAAGTATCTATATAAACATACATATACATGTATATATATACATTACATACAAATATGAGTATTGGGGTTGGGATAAAATCTTCACAAATTTTTTCCTTGTGATTTTTCCAAGTCCAAATTAAACTGGTTTTAAAATAGATGTAATATTTGTCTATGTGTGGTTATGTGCCAACACAAAAACCACACACACACAAAGTCAGGCAGTATAACTTGGTTCATTGCAGTTGGTTTAAATAAAAGACTTCCATGAGAAATATAAAGAGCACTTTATTTCATTGATTTTTTTTTTAAGTGGGAACATTTAAGATTTGATCTTACAATGGAAAAAGATTGTATCTTAAAGTAGTTCTTTCTCTAAGATAAGATATTAGGCTAATTGAGAAAACAATCCTATAGAAAGGCCTCTGATCAATATGACCAAACCTAGCTATAAAATCTGGATGAAGGATTATGCCCGCCTCAAAAGTAAGAAAGGCAAATATCAAGTTCTCAGAAGTGAAGAGGAAACTCAGATCTTGAGTGGTGAGCAACAGACTGGTGCAGAAACATGGAGTCTAATTCACATAAAAATTACTCCAGAAGCCATGCCGGTGGAGAGACACACTTGAAATCACATCCACAGGGATGCCCCCATACCCCACGCAAGCACGACTCCCAAGGCAAATACAGTCCACAAAAGCAGAACTCCGCGTTCAACTGAAATATCCATAAAACACTCGAGGAAACAAAACAGCTGAGAATAGGAGAAAGCGACAAAACCAAACTCACACACCTGGAACTGGACTTAAGAGATGGATGCGAAAGAGACTCTAAATAAATACATCTAAAATACATGACTTGATAAAGACTATAAGAAAACCCAAAAAGCAAGAAGATGCAACGGAAGAAATAGGCAGATCTTTCAAAGAGACCAAAATTAATTTTAGAATTGATGTTCACTGAAACTGAATTTTAAAAATTTAACACACAAGTTAAGCAGTAGATTTCTGCTAACTGAAGAAAGTGAAGTATTTGTTTGAAAGACAGATTTCAGGCAATCATGTAGAATGAAACACAGTGGATTAAAGAGACAGGAAAAAGGGGAAAAGAGACTAAGAGATGTGAAGGTTACAATGAGCAAGTCCAATCTGTACTTAATATGAACTTCAGAGTTTTCTAATTTAAATCAGAATTAACACCAAACAGGATACATCTTAAAAATTCGTATCTAGGTAAAAATATGAATAACAGTATATGTTTCAAAATACAGTGTAGAATTTTGGAGTCAGGAGTGTCTCAGTGATGCTTGGGAATGCTACAATATCTAGATATATAGGCATGTGGATTGATCACCTCAAGGTCATTTTAAAGGTTCAGTTCAGTTCAGTTCAGTAGCTCAGTCGTGTCTCTTTGCGACCCCGTGAATCACAGCACGCCAGGCCTCCCTGTCCATCACCAACTCCCGGAGTTCACTCAAACTCACGTCCATCGAGTCGGTGATGCCATCCAGCCATCTCATCCTCTGTCATCCCCTTTTCCTCCTGCCCACAATCCCTCACAGCATCAGGGTCTTTTCCAATGAGTCAACTCTTCGCATGAGGTTGCCAAAGTACTGGAGTTTCAGCTTTAGTATCATTCCTTCCAAAGAACACCCAAGGGCTGATCTCCTTTAGAATGGACTGGTTGGAAAATTTATTACTTGTCTACATCATAATATACATGTTGGGAAAGATTAAGGGCAAGAGGAGAAGGAGGAGACAGAGGATGAGATGGGTGGATGGCATCATCGACTCAATGGACATAAGTTTGAGAAAACTCTGGGAGATAGTGAAGGACAGGCAGGCCTGGCAGGCTGCAGCCCATGGGGGTCACAAAGAGTTGGACACAATTGAGCAACTGAACAACAACAAATAATAATAAATAGACAACTATGAGGAAAAACCAAAAGGGTCAGCCAACTGCATTCATGGGAAACATATAAATTTATGATCTGCTAAACAGAAGGAAATGNAAGGACAGGCAGGCCTGGCAGGCTGCAGCCCATGGGGGTCACAAAGAGTTGGACACAATTGAGCAACTGAACAACAACAAATAATAATAAATAGACAACTATGAGGAAAAACCAAAAGGGTCAGCCAACTGCATTCATGGGAAACATATAAATTTATGATCTGCTAAACAGAAGGAAATGGCAACCCACTCCAGTGTTCTTGCCTTGAGAATCCCAGGGATGGAGGAGCCTGGTGGGCTGCTGTCAACGGGGTCACACAGGGTTGTACACGACTGAAGCGACTTAGCAGCAGCAGCAAACATGTTGTAGAGTCTCTCATCTTTTTTAATGTATTTTCAATTGGAGGATAATTGCTTTACAATGTTGTGTTGATTTCTGCCACACATCAACATGAATCAGCCATAGGTATACACATGCCTCTTCCATTGAACCTCCCTTCCACCTCCCACCCCATCCCGCCCCTCGAGGTTGTCACAAAACCCTGGGTTTGAGCTCCTTGGGTCACACAGCAAATTCCCGTTGTCTATCTATTTTTATGCACAATGACGTACTTATTCTAATGTTACTCTCTCAGCTCATCCCACTCACCCCTTCCCCTACTGTGTCCACAGTCTGCCCTCTGTATCTGCATCTCCACTGCAAACAGGTTCATCGGTACTATCTTTCTAGATTCCATATATACGTGTGTGTGTTAATATATGATATTTGTTTTTTCTCTTTAACTTAAAAGCTTTCACACAGCAAATGATAAACAAGATTAAAAGACAACCCTCAGAACAGGAGAAAATAATTGCAAATGAAACAACTGACAAATAATTAATCTCCAGAACATATAAGCAGCTCATACAGCTCAATATCAGGGAGACAAACAGCTCAATCAAAAACTGGGCAGAAGACCTTAACAGACATTTCTCCAAAGAAAAAGTACAGATGGCCAATAAACACATGAGAAGACGCTCAGCATTGCTCACTATTAGAGAAATGTAAATCAGAACTACAATGAGGTATTACCTCACACAAGTCAGAATGGCCACCATCAAAAAGTCTAAAACAATACTTGCTGAAGAGGGTGTGGAGATGTGAATTGATCCAGCCACCATGGAGAAGAGTATGGAGATTCCTTTAAAAATTAGGAATAAAACTACCATAAGACTCTCTCTATTTCGGGGGGCTCCAAAATCACTGCAGATGGTGACTGCAGCCATGAAATTAAAAGACACTTACTCCTTGGAAGAGAAGTCATGACCAACCTAGACAGCATATTGAAAAGCAGAGACATTACTTTGCCAACAAAGGTTTGTCTAGTCAAGGCTATGGTTTTTCCTGTGGTCATGTATGGATGTGAGAGTTGGACTGTGAAGAAAGTTGAGCACCGAAGAGTTGATGCTTTTGAACTGTGGTGTTGGAGAAGACTCTTGAGAGACCCTTGGACTGCAAGGAGATCCAACCAGTCCATTCTGAAGGAGATCAACCCTGGGATTTCTTTGGAAGGAATGATATTAAAGCTGAAACTCCAGTACTTTGGCCACCTGATGCATAGACTTGACTCATTGGAAAAAACTCTGATGCTGGGAGGGATTGGGGGCAGGAGAAGAAGGGGACCACAGAGGATAAGATGGCTGGATGGCATCACTGACTTGATGGACGTGAGTTTGAGTGAACTCCAGGAGATGGTGATGGACAGAGAGGCCTGGTGTGCTGCGATTCACTGTGTCGCAAAGAGTCGGACACGACTGAGTGACTGAACTGAACTGAACTGAAGACCCTCTCATTTTAAATTTGTCTACACAAATGCTAACAAGTATGAAAGGGGAAATTAACAATAACACAATAATAGTGGGAGACTTTAATACCCCACTCACACCTATGGATAGATCAACTAAACAGAATATTAACAAAGAAACACAAACTTTAAATGATGCAATAGACCAGTTAGACCTAATTGATATCTATAGGACATTTCACCCCAAAACAATGAATTTCACCTTTTTCTCAAGTGCTCACGGAACCTTCTCCAGGATAGATCACATCCTGGGACATAAATCTAACCTTGATAAATTCAAAAAA
Organism: Oreotragus oreotragus; assembly: GCA_006410675.1. NCBI lineage: Eukaryota > Metazoa > Chordata > Mammalia > Artiodactyla > Bovidae > Oreotragus > Oreotragus oreotragus. Next base: position 96,297 of record SJYX01009748.1, on the reverse strand, counting down.
ATCGAAATCATTCCAAGCATCTTTTCTGACCATAATGCATTAAGATTAGATCTCAATTACAGGAGAAAAACTATTAAAAATTCCAACATTTGGAGGCTGAACAATACGCTTCTGAATAACCAACAAATCACAGAAGAAATCAAAAAAGAAATCAAAATGTGCATAGAAATGAATGAAAATGAAAACACAACAACCCAAAACCTGTGGGACACTATAAAAGCAGTGCTAAGAGGAAAGTTCATAGCAATACAGGCATACCTCAGGAAACAAGAAAAAAGTCAAATAAATAACCTAACTCTACACCTAAAGCAACTAGAAAAGGAAGAAATGGAGAACCCCAGAGTTAGTAGAAGGAAAGAAATCTTAAAAATTAGGGCAGAAATAAATGCAAAAGAAACAAAAGAGACCATAGCAAAAATCAACAAAGCCAAAAGCTGGTTTTTTGAAAAGATAAATAAAATTGACAAACCATTAGCCAGACTCATCAAGAAACAAAGGGAGAAAAATCAAATCAATAAAATCAGAAATGAAAATGGAGAGATCACAACAGACAACACAGAAATACAAAGAATCATAAGAGACTACTATCAGCAATTATATGCCAATAAATTGGACAACGTGGAAGAAATGGACAAATTCTTAGAAAAATACAACTTTCCAAAACTGAACCAGGAAGAAATAGAAAATCTTAACAGACCCATCACAAGCACGGAAATTGAAACTGTAATCAGAAATCTTCCAGCAAACAAAAGCCCAGGTCCAGACGGCTTCACAGCTGAATTCTACCAAAAATTTCGAGAAGAGCTAACACCTATCCTACTCAAACTCTTCCAGAAAATTGCAGAGGAAGGTAAACTTCCAAACTCATTCTATGAGGCCACCATCACCCTAATACCAAAACCTGACAAAGATGCCACAAAAAAAGAAAACTACAGGCCAATATCACTGATGAACATAGATGCAAAAATCCTCAACAAAATTCTAGCAATCAGAATCCAACAACACATTAAAAAGATCATACACCATGACCAAGTAGGCTTTATCCCAGGAATGCAAGGATTCTTCAATATTCGCAAATCAATCAATGTAATTCACCACATTAACAAATTGAAAAATAAATGCCATATGATTATCTCAATAGATGCAGAGAAGGCCTTTGATAAAATTCAACATCCATTTATGATAAAAACTCTCCAGAAAGCAGGAATAGAAGGAACATACCTCAACATAATAAAAGCTATATATGACAAACCCACAGCAAACATTATCCTCAATGGTGAAAAATTGAAAGCATTTCCCCTAAAGTCAGGAACAAGACAAGGATGTCCACTTTCACCGCTACTATTCAACATAGTTCTGGAAGTTTTGGCCACAGCAATCAGAGCAGAAAAAGAAATAAAAGGAATCCAAATTGGAAAAGAAGAAGTAAAACTCTCACTGTTTGCAGATGACATGATCCTCTACATAGAAAACCCTAAAGACTCCACCAGAAAATTACTAGAGCTAATCAATGAATATAGTAAAGTTGCAGGATATAAAATCAACACACAGAAATCCCTTGCATTCCTATACACTAATAATGAGAAAGTAGAAAACGAAATTAAGGAAACAATTCCATTCACCATTGCAACGAAAAGAATAAAATACTTAGGAATATATCTACCTAAAGAAACTAAAGACTTATATATAGAAAACTATAAAACACTGATGAAAGAAATCAAAGAGGACACTAATAGATGGAGAAATATACCATGTTCATGGATTGGAAGAATCAATATAGTGAAAATGAATATATTACCCAAAGCAATCTACAGATTCAATGCAATCCCTATCAAGCTACCAGCGGTATTTTTCACAGAACTAGAACAAATAATTTCAAGATTTGTATGGAAATACAAAAAACCTCGAATAGCCAAAGCAATTTTGAGAAAGAAGAATGGAACTGGAGGAATCAACTTACCTGACTTCAGGCTCTACTACAAAGCCACAGTCATCAAGACAGTGTGGTACTGGCACAAAGACAGAAATATAGATCAATGGAACAAAATAGAAAGCCCAGAGATAAATCCACACACATATGGACACCTTATCTTTGACAAAGGAGGCAAGAATATACAATGGAGTAAAGACAATCTCTTTAACAAGTGGTGCTGGGAAAACTGGTCAACCACTTGTAAAAGAATGAAACTAGATCACTTTCTAACACCACACACAAAAATAAACTCAAAATGGATTAAAGATCTAAATGTAAGACCAGAAACTATAAAACTCCTAGAGGAGAACATAGGCAAAACACTCTCCGACATAAATCACAGCAGGATCCTCAATGATCCGCCTCCCAGAATACTGGAAATAAAAGCAAATATAAACAAATGGGATCTAATTAAAATTAAAAGCTTCTGCACAACAAAGGAAACTATAAGCAAGGTGAAAAGACAACCCTCTGAATGGGAGAAAATAATAGCAAATGAAGCAACTGACAAACAACTAATCTCAAAAATATACAAGCAACTTATACAGCTCAATTCCAGAAAAATAAACGACCCAATCAAAAAATGGGCCAAAGAACTAAATAGACATTTCTCCAAAGAAGACATACGGATGGCTAACAAACACATGAAAAGATGCTCAACGTCACTCATTATCAGAGAAATGCAAATCAAGACCACAATGAGATACCACTTCACACCAGTCAGAATGGCTGCGATCCAAAAGTCTGCAAGCAATAAATGCTGGAGAGGGTGTGGAGAAAAGGGAACCCTTTTACACTGTTGGTGGGAATGCAAACTAGTACAGCCACTATGGAGAACAGTGTGGAGATTCCTTAAGAAATTGCAAATAGAACTGCCTTATGACCCAGCAATCCCACTGCTGGGCATACACACCGAGGAAACCAGAATAGAAAGAGACACATGTACCCCAATGTTCATTGCAGCACTGTTTATAATAGCCAGGACATGGAAACAACCTAGATGTCCATCAGCGGATGAATGGATAAGAAAGCTGTGGTATATATACACAATGGAGTATTACTCAGCCATTAAAAAGAATACATTTGAATCAGTTCTAGTGAGGTGGATGAAACTGGAGCCAATTATACAGAGTGAAGTAAGCCAGAAAGAAAAACACCAATACAGTATACTAACACATATATATGGAATTTAGAAAGATGGTAATGATAACCCTGTATGTGAGACAGCAAAAGAGACACAGATGTATAGAACAGTCTTTTGGACTCTGTGGGAGAGGGAGAGGGTGGGATGATTTGGGAGAATGGCATTGAAACATATCATATAAGAAACAAATCGCCAGTCTAGGTTCAATGCAGGATACAGGATGCTTCGGGCTGGTGCACTGGGATGACCCAGAGAGATGGTATGGGGAGGGAGGTGGGAGGGGGGTTCAGGATTGGGAACATGTGTACACCTGTGGTGGATTCATGTTGATGTATGGGGAAACCAATACAGTATTGTGAAGTAAAACAAAATAAAAAGTAGGATATGAAAAATAAATAAATTTGTCTACAAAAATCATTTGAACCAGATAATTAAAGCAGCAAATGTTAAACACATACTGAATAAAGGATTAGGAACATACGAGCTACCCAAAAGGAAGCACTTGACATGGAGCGTTTCTTTGTCGGACAGTGACTCTAAACGTCTTAGGACCAGAGGAAGACGTCAACCCAGCTACAGAAGCTACCACTCTGTCTCACCAGTTGTTAAGTATTCACTTCCTTTAAGAGTCCATGAGTCACTGTTGCCTGGGCATTGATGGGATCATGTAACTTCTCTGTAACAGAACACAGTCCAATAATGGACACAACTAAATTGGACTCAGCTATTTTAAACAGCTTCTGGACAAGAGTCTCTGACACAGTGTCTCCCAACATGCTACCAAATTACCTATGAAGATGCAGAAAAAGATGAGAACATAACATGCAAGAGAAAACCAGGTATAATAATGAGTGCACATACAGGAAGAAAAGGGATTTCTGCAGATGAAGAGGTCTATGGAACTGGCAGGCAAAACCACAGTTCATGATCAACTCATATGATGCAACCAGAGGCACCCATTCTAAAGTTGGTAGGTTGTGGGTTTGTTTGTTTTTTTTTAATCCCTCCTACACTTTCTGCTCCCTCAGAAACATAAGACCTGGAACAAACTCCATCGCGGGGCGGGCGTGGAGTAGGCCCGTATTCTGCAGCTGTGAAGAGGTGCTTTTTAAGACAAAGTGTGCTCCTTTCCATTCTCATCCCCATAACCATCACGCCCACATCCATTCACAGCCAACTCTCAAAAACAAGTGAAGTGGGGACGCAGGCCCCTGGTAGCACACTGCACTGCATTCTGGAAAGTGGTATGCCCCACAAGCAAGTCTGTAAGATGATATTCTGTTTTCTTTTGGGGCAGGATATTGGGCTTCCCTGGTGGCGCCAGTGGTAAAGAGCCTGCCTGCCGGTACAGGAGATGTAAGAGACATGGGTTCAAATCCCTGTGTCAGGAAGATCCTCTGGAGAAGGAAATGGCAACCCACTCCAGTATTCTTGCCTGGGGAATCCCATGGACAGAGGACCCTGGCAGGCTACAGTCTGTGGGGTCCCAAGAGTTAGACACAATTTAGCATCTAAACCACATGTTCAAGCGTCCAAGAAGCCAGAAATCTACATGGTGAAAATGTAGCTAAGTTGGTAAAGAATCTGCCTGCAATGCAGGTGACCTGGGTTCAAATCTCTGTGTCAGGAAGATCCTCTGGAGAAGAAAATGGCAACCCACTCCAGTATTCTTGCCTGGGGAATCCCATGGACAGAGGACCCTGGCAGGCTACAGTCTGTGAGGTTGCAAGAGTTAGACAAAACTTAGCGTCTAAACCACATGTTCAAAGGTCCAAGAAGCCAGAAATCTATACGGTGAAAATAGGCTAAGGCTAAGAAAACGAGATTTTTACCATTAGGGAACAATCAGATATATTTGCAAGATTTAACATATGTGAAATGTATAATAATGCTGATAATAGTATTGCTTGTAATAGCAAAACACTGAAGAAAAGCATTAATACCTAAGGAAAACATTACTATCCAACAACACGGAGTTGGTTAAATTATGGAACTGACTAGAACTTCCCAAAATAATTTTTAAAGTGCATATGCAAGTTATGACTTGTAATTACTTTTAAAAAGTTATGAAGTATGAACAAAACATTTTTTTAATTTGTATATATACATATATTCACATATAGTGAGAAAAGATCTGAAAAGTTAATCCTAATAATGTAAAAGAGGCTACCTGAAGGTGGGGTGGATTATAGTTGATTCATATTTTAATTTTTGCTTATCTGTATTACAAAATATAGATTAAAATATCAGAAAATTTCCTATGATAAACCTATTTGTACAATAATTTTTAAGCCAGTATGTACAACAATATCAGTCAACAATATAAACATTTGCAAGGTTAACTATAGCAGTGTAAGTTAAATTTGAATTTGAGGTACTAGTAGACAAATTGATACTAAAGAAAATAGAAAACAGAAGAAATCTCTTCCAGAAGTTATTTTAAAATGAATAAAGAGCTAAAAATTCAGCATGGGAGACAATGATAGAAATGACAGGATGAAACACAAGGATGAAACTAAATAATAACTCAATAAAAGAGAGGCTTAAAGGTTTTATAGCTTGCAGATTTCATGAGATTTCCCTAATTCAGGCTGGAATGCAATCTTGGAAATTCTTCAGGACTTTTTTCCTATAAGAGATATGTCTTAGGTTGAAGGGGGAGACTGGCTCATAATAATTCTATCAACTACCTTTGTTCACTTTTTATACTTTACTCAATAGCAAGAAATGTGTTTCATATTTAATAAACCATTTTCCTAATATCTCTTGCTATTCTCCAAAACTATGCTACCAGCACGTTCATAATGATGAATCCACTTATGTGGTTGTCACGGCAGCTTAAGATTTGCTTAAGGAGATACTGCATGCCTGCCAATGCAGGAGACACGGGTTCAATTCATGGTCTGCAAAGACCCCACATGCCAAGGAGTTAGGAAGCCCATTTACCAGCAATATTGAGCCTGTGCCCCAGAGCCAGGGAGCCGCAACCACTAAGCCCACGTGCCGAAACCGCTGAGTACCGCACGCGCTGGAGCCTGTGCGCCACAACCGGAAAAGCCACCCCTGCGAGAAGCCCGCCCGCCACGCGGGACGCAGCCCACGCAGCCCCCGCCCGCCACGGCGAGAGAGAAGCCCCGGGAGCCGTGCGGACCCAGCACAGCCAAAACTAAAATAGGTAACAGAAAAGCGCACGTGTAGAAGACAGCTGAGCCCAAACAGCACGCTACAAGGGGCTACCTTTGGGTAAACGTCACCCTATGTATACACTTTATTCAATTTCAAAATTTTCAAAAACAGTAATACTTTCAAGTTAGAAGAAAAGTTAGAAAATCTAAGAATAAGGGCATACAGATTTGATATACCATATAATGACAAATATTTCTTCACAAACTATTATGTATACTACGCTTTCAACTGAGGAGATGATAAGACAGAAATACTTTGGAAAATGTTAACAACTGCCTTCAGTGAGTGGTGGAAAGATGACTGATTCATTTATTCCTTCTACTTTCCAGTATCTTTTATTTTATAAGATAAAATCTATACATTTCATATGGAGAATAAAACTTTATAGGTAATAATAAAGATAAAAATTTACATTTTTCACTTCAGTTCAGTCGCCCAGTCGTGTCTGACTCTTTGCAACCCCATGGACTGCAGCACGCCAGGCCTCCCTGTCCATCACCAACTCCTAGAGCTTACTCAAACTCTTGTCCATTGAGTTGGTGATGCCATCCAACCATCTCACCCTCTGTTGTCCCCTTCTCCTCCTGCCTTCAATCTTTCCCAACGCAGCCCCCGCCCGCCACGGCGAGAGAGAAGCCCCGGGAGCCGTGCGGACCCAGCACAGCCAAAACTAAAATAGGTAACAGAAAAGCGCACGTGTTGAAGACAGCTGAGCCCAAACAGCACGCTACAAGGGGCTACCTTTGGGTAAACGTCACCCTATGTATACACTTTATTCAATTTCAAAATTTTCAAAAACAGTAATACTTTCAAGTTAGAAGAAAAGTTAGAAAATCTAAGAATAAGGGCATACAGATTTGATATACCATATAATGACAAATATTTCTTCACAAACTATTATGTATACTACGCTTTCAACTGAGGAGATGATAAGACAGAAATACTTTGGAAAATGTTAACAACTGCCTTCAGTGAGTGGTGGAAAGATGACTGATTCATTTATTCCTTCTACTTTCCAGTATCTTTTATTTTATAAGATAAAATCTATACATTTCATATGGAGAATAAAACTTTATAGGTAATAATAAAGATAAAAATTTACATTTTTCACTTCAGTTCAGTCGCCCAGTCGTGTCTGACTCTTTGCAACCCCATGGACTGCAGCACGCCAGGCCTCCCTGTCCATCACCAACTCCTAGAGCTTACTCAAACTCTTGTCCATTGAGTTGGTGATGCCATCCAACCATCTCACCCTCTGTTGTCCCCTTCTCCTCCTGCCTTCAATCTTTCCCAGCATCAGGGTCTTCTCACATGAGTCAGTTCTTTGCATCAGGTGGCCAAAGTACTGGAGTTTCAGCTTCAGCATCAGTCCTTCCAATGAATATTCAGGACTGATTTCCTTTAGGATTGACTGATTGGATCTCCTTGCAATCCAAGGGACTCTCAAGAGTCTTCTCCAGTACCACAGTTCAAAAGCATCAGTTCTTCGGCGCTAAGCTTTCTTTATAGTCCAATTCTCACATCCATACATTACTACTGGAAAAACCTACATTTTTACATGAGTTTAACTAATTAATCTACCAGAATTAATTTTTGCAGAGAATTTTCAGTCAGCATAACCTTCTTTTTATGAAAGTAAAACATTTCCTGAAGTTGTTGCCTCAAATATATATTATAATTGATATGATTATTCATTAATACTATGTTTAGATTTTACCTGAAAGTAATGGAGAAACTTTAATATAACTTAGGGTAGTTGAAAATTTACTTAGTATCCAGAAGCCTCAAATATAAAGACACTGATCACTTTAAATAAAAGCATCAAACAAATACTGATTATTTTTAACCTATCATACCCTCAATCTGTTCCTGAGTCATCTGCCAAAAAACTTTTGATCCAAAAAATACTTCAGTAAAGAGAAGGAATATCTGACAAGTGATAAGAGAGAGGGAAATATTCACTATATCACTAATTGGAATAGAACTGGAAATTCACTCTTCGGGGAGACATAGAAAAATCACCAAAAGTCTGACTTGTGTCCCCAAACAAAACTTTCTGAAAAACAGCAACACTCATTTTTTGTTTAAAAGATCGTTATTGTTCGGTCACTTGGTCGTGTCTGACTCCCTGAGACCCCATCCTTTGCCATCTCCTAGAGTTTGCTCCAACTCGTGTCCATTGAGTCGGTGATGCCATCCAGCCATCTCATCCTCTGTTTAAAGACTGAATGTTTCTGAGATGGCAACATTTATCTCGGGGAGGGTGGCAGCAGCCCCATTTCTTCAAGGGATAGTGATAGAGCATCTCAGCTGTGGTACCCTGGCTCCACCAAGACCACTGTTACTTCTCAAGAGCAGGGGAGCTGTGTAACTTGAGAAACGGAAGCCATTTGTGTTTCCTCTAGCTGTCAGCCCACTGAGATGAAACTTACAGCATCGCTTGTTCCCCCTGGGCCCCTTGTAATGTGTATTGTCTTTAGCGTATGCTTACCAAATCACTGTCACGTAACAGCGGCCGACCTTTCTTTTCAATCTACGCACTTTCCAGGAGTTATAAATCAGTTGACTTTCAAGCTCGATGAGACGGCATATGCCCTAGTTTGAAGAACAGATGGAGGCTTGGGGGGAAATTGTTTCTGCAGGCTTGCTACACGCAGCACTGCTCCATAAAAGTGAACCATTCGCACTAATTTCTCACATAAATTACACAGGCAGCAGGGAGCACCAGCCCATTCAGCAGAAAACCTTCCATCGAGCTTTCAGAGGTCATCTGATCAATTTAAATTAAAGTTATTTCTGATACATGGCTGTATTTTCATGCCGTACACTTTTAAGACAGAGCAATTCACATCAAATAAAAGGATGGCATTAATTGTGCACGCAGTCTCTTCCTTCAGAAAACATCAAAAAGCACTTTAATTGCCGGAGGATTTTTTTTTTTCAAGACTCTGAGAAAAAGCTCTATCTATTAATTAATCACAGAGGAATTAATAGCAGAAACGCAGCAGCCTTTCTTGTACAAAAATTAGGTAAATTGTCATTTTTCTTGCAAAATTTGCCTTACAAGTTCTACTAAGGCCTGTTATCCAAACTCAAGCTTTGGCAGTTATCAAAAAATATAGAAGCCCAGGACAATTCAAAGAATATATTCGTTCTTTCTTCATGTAAAACAAATTATTCAATTAAAATAAATTTGCTTATAAGATTTTAAAGATCACTATCAATTTTGCCTGGGGTAACAGATAACAGTGTTAATTTTTTGAATCCTATAGAAACTGAAACATTAAGAAACTGAAGGCACCAGAGGACTTATTAATCAAAATTACAGAGTTTTGAGAACTATATACTGATGGTTAATGGATCAGATATCATATCACAGTAGGATTTACTTTAAAATGCGGTTGTATTTACAGATAATGAGCTATCATGGTTTGGAATGATTTTAATTGTAAGAAAATTAGTGTACATTTTAATAATAATTATATTCAATAAATGTTTTTCCTGGTAGAAATTATCAGTCATGTCAATGAAAACAGTCACACTGACAGAGTTGTTTATGTTTCATGAATACCAATGCCTCTACGAACTGAAAAACAGAAGAGAACATGCTGGAGAAGAAATTCACAGAGTCATATATGAATATTAAAAACTAGGGGGCTGACATGGAATTGAAGGCACGGTCCAGACACCATCAGTAGGCACTCTTTTAAAAATGTAGGCATCCAATTATCTTATGCACAGGATTTTCTTTACTTGAATGTTCAGACTGAACATACACTTTCAGTCATTTGTAAAGAAAAATAAACTTACATTAGAATTTAAGAAATCGAAAATCATTGGGAAAGCATTACATATAATTTAAGCATTTTCAAGGTAAAATTCAACGTACAGAAACTGTTGCATACAGCTCTGGACTGTGTGTTCAAATTAACTTGCTGGTGCTTATCTTAATTTGCTACCAGAAGACTTGGTTTCTACAGCTAATTTCTAATTAATTGTTTGTTCTTTAAGCTATTTCATGAATATCTTTAAATACGGCTATTTTAGTAACTGTGAAACAAATTTTATTAGCCCCCAATTAAAAAGGGCCATGCCAATCATTCAGTACATGGTCGTCACCAAAGAGAGTAAGGCCTAGAGGGTGAGACGAGTGTTCATGAAACAGTGTCCTGAGAAGTGGAACCTAGCGGTAACCAGTTGCTGGATGTTTTATATTCATTCAACATACATTGCTGGGCCTCAGCTCTGTGCCAGACACTCCTTCAGGGACTGCACTGGCTTAAGGGAGGGAACAAGCTAGAAATAAAGAAGGATTTAGGGTAAGTCATTTTTATTAGCCTTGTTACTGGCTCCATTGTAGGTCCCTATCTGGTTTTCATTTTCTCTCATCTTCCCTGTTATATGCTAAATTTCTGTATTTTACAGTTCTTTGTAAAACAGCTTAAAATCTTTTAGTAAAATGTTAAAGTGGACTAAACTTTATAAATGAATATACATATAACTCATTGATTAAACTACAGAAAGATGTGTGTTTTAATTACATAATTAATGTTGCTTTATGAATTAATTTTTAATCAAAAAACAAAGTTGCATGATCCAAGTTTTAATCAACAAGTAATGTATAATTTATAACATTAACCTCAAGGAACTATGCTTCAATGGTGAAATTCTATGTACCTCCAATAGGCCAGGGAGGGAGATGCATTTTTGGCAAAGTGGAGGGGCCACCTAAAGTCCATTCTCACTTGGACCTACCTATGTGCATCACAGGCATACAGTTCTGGCTTTATTCATTTAATTTCAACAAAACTGGCTACCAAAGATTATTTACATATCAAAGAGTAAGAAAACAAGAATGTGGAAATGCCCCAGGTTGCTATGCTAATTTGGACAATGCCACTATGCAGTTTCTATGACTTAAGAAGGCAAGTTTGAAAAAAAAATTGAGAGGAACAAACTGAGTAAGATTCCTTTTGGAAAGACTAAAAATAAAAAGTATGTGTGGTTCAGGACAGATTATATAAGGTGCTGAAAAATAAAATGGTATACAGTTTCAGACAATGTTTATGCCTGTCTGCTGTATGCAGTTTATTTTTTTACAACTTTCCATTTTAAAGAAGACCTCAAAATCTTCTCCAGTTAGGCACGTAGGTTTCCTGTTGCATCTCTGCTTTTTCTGTCTTAAAGACTTCTATAAGTAGAACAGTGCAGAGCTCTTAGGGACCAAAACCAGACTTATTTTCATTTGTGTTAAGACTAAGCGTAAGAGTAGTAGTATTGCTTGAGACTGATGATGCGTCGTATTTAGAGACAGCAAAGAGAGAACACACGATATACAGTCTCAGGAAGAAATGTTTGATTAGAAAGGTGAGACTTGGTTAGACAGATTTAAGATGACTGTGGTCATCAAACCTTATAAACAAAAATTAAAACTTTAAGAATCTGTTTATATTATCTATGTCAAAAGGATACTAAAATCCTTTTGACAGATAAAATTTACACCTAAATTTTTAACAAATCAATAGGACATAGACTAACTCTTCACTAGAAAGCCGTACAATTTAAGAAGAGGGCTCAAAAGGCAAGCAAATTAGTTAAGCATATAAAAGTGTTTAACAATCCTAATAATCAACAAACAAAATGAGATGCTTTACCCATCACTTTAGTGAAAGTGAAGTCGCTCAGTCATGTCTGACTCTTTGTGACCACATGTAATGCAGCCTTCCAGGCTCCTCTGTCCATGGGATTTTCCAGGCAAGAGTGCTGGAGAGGGTTGCCATTTCCTTCTTCAGGGAGTCTTCCCGACTCAGGGATTGAGCCCGGGTCTCCCGCATTGCAGGCGGACCCTTTACCCTCTAAGCCACCAGGAAAACCCATCACCTTAGCAGACTTTTATTTTAAAGGAGGATTCAGTGATGAATATGGTTCTGTGGAATGACTGCTTTTAAAATATTACTTTTGACCTACTAATTCCTCTTCAGAGAATTTAACCTAAGGATGCAATCAGAGGTGGAAACAAAGGTTTATGTATCTGGGTATTTCATTTAATATTATTTAGAAATTACATCCCTTCTGAAATTGAAATAATCCTATAATATCTAACAGTTGGGAAATAGTTGATGAAGTATGATTTTAAATTGAACAAAGCAGGGAAAACCACTGAGGCATTCAGGTATGACCTAAATTAAATCCCCTATGATTATACAGTGAAAGTGACAAAGAGATTCAAGGAATTAGATCTGATGGACAGAGTGCCTGAAGAACTACGGATGGAGGTTCAAGACATTGTACAGGAGGTGGTGATCAAAACCATCCCCAAGAGAAGGAAATGCAAAAAGGCAAAATGGTTGTGTGAGGAGGCCTAACAAATAGCTCAGAAAAAATGAGAAGTGAAAGGCAAAGGAGAAAAGGAAAGATATACCTATCTGAATGCAGAGCTCCAAAGAATAGCAAGGAGAGATAAGAAAGCCTTCCTCAGTGATCAATGCAAAGAAACAGAGGAAAACAACAGAATGGGAAAGACTAGAGATCTCTTCAAGAAAATTAGAGATACCAAGGGAACATTTCATGCAAGTTCAGTTCAGTTCAGTCACTCAGTCGTGTCCAACTCTTTGCGACCCCATGAATAGCAGCACGCCAGGCCTCCCTGTCCATCACCAACTCCTGGAGTTCACTCAAACTCATGTCCATCGAGTTGGTGATGCCATCCAGCCATCTCATCCTCTGTTGTCCCCTTTTCCTCCTGCCCCCAATCCCTCTCAGCATCAGAGTCTTTTATATGCAGAGTACATCATGAGAAATGCTGGGCTGGAAGAAGCACAAGCTGGAATCAAGATTGCTGGGAGAAATATCAATAACCTCAGATATGCAGATGATACCACCCTTATGGCAGAAAGTGAAGAGGAACTAAAAAGCCTCTTGATGAACGTGAAAGAGGAGAGTGAAAAAGTTGGCTTAACATTCAGAAAACGAAGATCATGGCATCCGGTCCCATCACTTCATGGGAAACAGATGGGGAAACAGTGGAAACAGTGTCAGACTTTATTTTTCTGGGCTCCAAAATCACTGCAGGTGGTGACTGCAGCCATGAAATTAAAAGACGCTTACTCCTTGGAAGAAAAGTTATGACCAACCTAGACAGCATGTTGAAAAGCAGAGACATTACTTTGCCAACAAAAGTCCATCTGGTCAAGGTTATGGTTTTTCCAATGGTCGTGTATGGATGTGAGAGTTGGACGGTGAAGAAAGCTGAGTGCAGAAGAATTGATGCTTTTGAACTGCGGTGTTGGAGAAGACTCCTGAGAGTCCCTTGGACTGCAAGGAGATCCAACCAGTCCATTCTAAAGGAGATCAGCCCTGGGTGTTCTTTGGAAGGAATGATGCTAAAGCTGAAACTCCAGTACTTTGGCCACCTCATGTGAAGAGCTGACTCATTGGAAAAGACTCTGATGCTGGGAGGGATTGGGGGCAGGAGGAGAAGGGGACAACAGAGGGGCACAGTAAAGGACAGAAACCGTATGGACGTAACAGAAGCAGAAGATATTAAGAAAAAGTGGCAAGAATACACAGAAGAACTAAACAAAAAAGATCTTAATGATCCGGATAACCACGATGGTGTGATTGTTCACCTAGAGTCAGATATCCTGGAATACAAAGTCAAGTGGGCCTTAGGGAGCATCACTACAAACAAAACGTGTAGAGGTCAAATCCTAAAAGATGATGCTGTGAAAGTGCTGCACTCAGTATGCCAGGGAATTTGGAAAACTCAACAGTGGCCACAGGACTGGAAAAGGTCAGTTTTCATTCCAGTTTCAAAGAAGGGCAGTGCCAAAGAATGTTCAAACTATTGCACAATTGTACTCATTCCACCTGCTAGCAAAGTAATGCTCAAAATCCTTCAAGCTAGGCCTCAACAGTACATGAACTGAGAACATTTAGCGATGTTCAAACTGGATTTAGAAAAGACAGAGGAACCAGAGATCAAATTGCCAACATCTATTGGATCACAGAAGAAGCAAGAGAATTCCAGATGTTTGAAAAACACCTACTTCTGTTTCACTGACTATGCAAAAGCCTATGTGTGGATTATAACAAACTCTGGAAAACTCTTAGAGATGGGAATAACAGACCACCTTACCTGCCTCCTGAGAAACCTCAGGAGGTCAAATGCAAGTCAAGAAGCAACAGTTAGAACCAGGCATTGAACAATGGACTGGTTCCAAATTGGAAAAGGTATATGTCAAGGCTGTATATTGTCACCCTGACTGTTTAACTTAGCCCAGCATGCCGGGCTGGGTGAAGCACAAGCTGGAATCAAGATTGCCAGGACAAAATATCAATAACCTCAGATATGCAGATGACACCACCTTTGTGGCAGAAAGCAAAGAGAAACTAAAGAGCCTCTTGGTGAAAGTCAAAGAGGAGAGTGAAAAAGTTGGCTTAAAACTCAACAGTCAAAAAACAAAGATCATAGCATACAGTCCAACCACTTCATGGCAAATAGATGGGGGAACAATGGAAACGGTGACAGATTTTATTTCTGGGGTTCCAAAATCTCTGCAGATGATGACTGGAGCCATGAAATTAAAATATGCTTGCTCCTCGGAAGGAAAGCTATGACCAACCTAGACAGCATATTAAAAATCAGAGACATTACTTTGCCAACAAAGGTCCATCTTGCCAAAGCTATGGTTTTTCCAGTAGTCATGCATGGATGTGTGAGTTGGACCATAAAGAAAGCTGAGTGCTGAAGAAGCACTGATGCTTTTGAACTGTGGTGATGGAGAAGACACTTGAGAGTCCCTTGAACAGCAAGGAGATCAAACCAGTCAATCCTAAAGGAAAGCAGTCATGAATATTCACTGGAAGGACTGATGCTGAAGCTGAAACCCTATACTTTGGCCACCTGACTCATTTGAAAAGACCCCGATACTGGGAAAGATTGAAAGCAGGAGGAGAAGGGGACAACAGAGGATGAGAAGGCTAGATGGCATCACTGACTCAATGGACATGAGTTTGAGCAAGCTCTGGGAGTTGGTGATGGACAGGGAAGCCTGGTGTGCCACAGTCCATGGGTTCCAAAGAGTTGGACACGACTGAGTGACTGAACTAAACTGAACTGATTCGTCTTTCATAGATCATTAACTTGTCCCTGATAAGTATATAGAAAATTTTGCTACAAATATCTTGTAAAAGTTTTTTCATATTTACCAAGGAATGTATGAGAAGCATAGCCATCTCAAAGATGCATATACTAGTCTTATTTTTTCATTTTAATAATGATTCTCAGATAGTTATAGTCTCCTATCTGGCTAGCAGGTTCAAGCATTTATTTTTGACTGCATTATCTTATCTTAATCTAGAGCAGCACTGTCTAATATGGTAACCATGTGGCTATTTAAATTAAAATTAATTAAAATCTAAAATTTAGTTCCTCGGGCTCACTGGGGACATTTCAAGTGCTTAATGGCCACATATGGCTACTTGTAATGTATTAGACATTACAGATGAAGCACATTTCCACCATTGCTGAAAGATGCATTAGACCGTGTTTGGATCTTTAGTGATACCACGAGGGATACACTAAACTGCACAGATTCTGGTATTTGGTTTGCCCTCTTGTTTTGACATGTGGAAGAAATGATCATTTCATGTGCTCTAAACTATGATGGCAGTTCAGGATGTGGGCTGAGAAACCTAACCTTGCAAAGACATTTCTTGAAATTCTGATAAAGGAAATGGATCTCCTTACCACTTAATTACACACACCATTTCAGGTCTCACCACCACTCTTGGGGTCCCAGGGGTGTCACAAGGACTGTGGAGAGAGGACAGGTACTTTCCTGGGAATCAGAGCTACTCAGAAGTGTTCAGCAAGGGGCAGGCTAGGCCATGAGGTGAGAAGTTCGCTTGACCAGAGCTCTATCCACACAAGGGAGTATAGTGCCGGGTCTGGGGCAGTTTTTAGTGTGGTTTTTGCAGAGTGCTTGAGAGGCCCTTGGGCTGCAAGGAGATCCAACCATTCTGAAGGAGATCAGTCCTGGGTGTTCACTGGAAGGACTGACGCTGAAGCTGAAACTCCAGTACTTTGGCCACCTCATGCAAAAAGTTGACTCATTGAAAAAGACTCTGATGCTGGGAGGGATTGGGGGCAGGAGGAGAAGGGGACGACAGAGGATGAGACGGCTGGATGGCATCACTGACTCGATGGACATGAGTCTGAGTGAACTCCGGGAGTTGGTGATGGACAGGGAGGCCTGGCGTGCTGTGATTCACAGGGTCGCAAAGAGTCGGACACGACTGAGCGACTGAACTGAATTGAACTGGGGAGTCCTGCTTTCTTCAACATTCAGTGTCCATTCCTTAGAAATGTTATCCTAAAAGAAGGCCTCTGGTCTTACCAAGTATCAGACGTTCCCAACAGTATATGTGCCAAGAATACAGATGCATATGAGAGATCGCTCACAAGCCTGTGCTTAATAAGTTTAATGTTTTATCTTCAGCATTATAGTAGTACAATTGAAATCTGGTTGGCAAAGCTTTAAAGGATAGAAGTCTACCTTCTATCCTAGTTATAGGATAAGATGTCTTTTTAAATGTATGCTATTATCCTACCAGAAGCAGCAAATAAATTGCTTCTTCTTTAATCTGACTTTTTAGCTTGCTGAATCACTACAATAGTCAATAGTAGCTTAAAAGAATTAATATAGCTATAAAAAAGAAAAGCAGTTTATATGCCATCTGACTGCTGGAGTACCAAAGATAATGCAAAATGATTCATCCTATGCTTTTATTATTTTCAAGATAAACTTTTTTTTGTCTCTTGACATTTCTAGAAGTTACTCAAGATTATTCAAGCAGGTCAAAAAAAATCTATGGATTCTTTTAATGATACAATTTTTATGTGCTAAAATTATGTAAAACACCAAAATCCACTTGTTTTTCATAAGGAAATATGGCATATTCTTTTACTCAAAGGGAATCAAGTTCTTAAGAATCTCTATGTTACCATGCATGAATTGGTACATTGACACAAACACTAAATCCATGTAATTAATCAAATACAAACCAACCCCTAGTTAAAGTTTTTAAGATCGAAATATCTAAATTAGTTATATTGCTATATATTTTTCTCAT
This sequence comes from Oreotragus oreotragus, assembly GCA_006410675.1. NCBI lineage: Eukaryota > Metazoa > Chordata > Mammalia > Artiodactyla > Bovidae > Oreotragus > Oreotragus oreotragus. Next base: position 78,859 of record SJYX01009748.1, on the reverse strand, counting down.
CATGCACATTTTCATATAACAAATGCAAATTTTAAGACAGATGATTAAAACCAAGATAATAATATTCTTCATTTGCCTAAAATATATGACAAAACTTAATAACGTGGACAACTTCAGATTTCCCTTGCCAAATAACTTTTTAATAAGTTCAGTAACTGGATATTATTGACTGCTCAAGATCTAGAAATGTCTGATAATTATGTGAAAACATTTAAAGACATACTAGATATAATACAATCAATTCTTTCAGTTTTTCCAAAAAAGAAGGAAAAGGTTAATTTTAATGAATCTTTGTAAGCTGTTTACTCTGATGAATTTTTCACTTTGATCATTCTTATTTTTTAACATAAATTTGTTACTAATTATAAACAATCCTGACATTTGCCCTTCAGACAATACTGTGGGACTTTTTTGCTACATGGATCAATTGCTAAATTCAAAACATTTGGCAAAACCTTTTGTGTTCCTTAACCTGATGCTATGCTCACACACGTGCAACTGCTTTCCAGTCTTCAGGCAGAGAAGCCCTTTTAGCTGATAAATATCACCCAAAGCAAAGTCCTTGATAACAAAAAATAATTAAATAGCAGAAGCTGGTTAGAGATCAGCATTCATTTTTCAAATTAAATGTAAAAGCCTTCTCCAGTTGAGAGATTGGCAAGTTTTTACAAATAACACCAGCGAGCCTTTTAGAAAGAAACACAGCCACATTAGAATGGAGTCATTAGGCAATACATTTATTTTGAAGCCAATTAACCTTTTGTCAGAAAAACGGCGGTGCTATAACGCTTTCAGTGGTGGAGGTCAGCCTCTAACAGAGCTCGGATGACAGCCACTGCATCGGCTGACACGCGCTGCAGACAGAGGAGAGGGCCTCCGTCAGAGCCCGCCTGCTTTTGTATTCCACTCGGCATTTCCAGGGAGCAGACAATCTTGACCTATCCATTTAGGTAATTAAAGCTTCCATTTGGAAGTGTCCTGCAGGAAGGTGAAATTTGGGGGGAGATAAATGGCTGTTGCTCTCCACACCCAGCCACCAGTTCCATCATTTGATGGACTGCCTGAAACGGGCTGGAATGCTAGGTTCTCATAAAAATAGAGATGAATCAGTCAGCACACAATTCTCTAAGGCAAAGCCACTCTGTCATTTTCTTTTCCTGCAGGCTGTAATTTAATTGTTAGTCAAGGTGGGCAGCTGACACAGAGGGGCTTCCTCCAAGAGCTTACCCACCATCCTCCACTCACCGAGAAATCACTGCACCTTATTTACGCATCAGTTGAGTGTGTTTGGCACTGGGAGACACCTCTTCCACGGCGAGCACAGCTGGTTCTCGCAGCTGCACAGGGACTTACCTTCCACGCTATTTTGTTTCCTTTCGAATCATGTTCAAGGGCAATTGGGAAGTCTCCTCGTTCATAAAATTTTCGAAACGCTGTGGGTTTGGTGGGTCTTTCTTTGAATGCTCCTGCACTTGGAGGGCCTCTCACCTTCAAAGGAAAAAATAAAAAAATAAAAGTAGGAATCAGGTTTTAAAACACATCGGAAAATGCATGATGGAAAGACTGTGGCTTTTATAAGTTTCATTTTGTACAAGACGTTCTAGAAGACAAATCAAATTATCTTAATAATGGGCAAAAAAATCTCACAAACATTTGGAGAAAAAAAATTTATAACACTGTTAAGGATTCACTTTATTTCAAGCTATCTTACAGAGTATTCCTAGAAAGTGTCACTTTAAAAATATTACTTTGTAAGGAAGAAAAGCCTGAACTTTTGTTTAAGGAAAATAAGTTAATAAAAGCAACTAAGTTCAGAGTGTTAAAACTTTTAAGATTCCTAATAACTGCAAGTTCTAATCCAAGTCTGATATACTTTGTGGAATATTCTAGAAATAAATTTAAAATATCACCTTCAAATCTTTCTATATAAATAAAATAAAAATAATATGTTCTCAAGGTATGAATATTAACCACAAAACCATAAAAGGGTGACAAAAATTTTGTTGTTGTTTAATTGCTAAATTGTATGCAATTCTTTGGGACCCCATGGGTGGTAACAGACTAGGCTCCTTTGAAAATTAAGTAATGATAAATGAGAGAGTTTAAAAAGAAAAATGGTGGTCTACATTTGATAACATGAGTTTCAAAAAAATGAACATTAAAAGAGATTATATAAGAATCTTTCAACTTGTCAAACTGTGACTTCTATCAGTGAAGAAATATCTCATTTTGAGCTATTCACATTGAGCACAACTTTAAATCTGCATTATTTACATATGAACTAATTCATTAGGTTACAAAATTCAAAGTGATTAATGAAATGTTTAGGAAGGTATACTCCATTGTATTGTTCCATACATATAGTCTAACATTATTTTTCTTATGCCTCTTTATTTTAAAAAAGATAAATTATTATTCATTTATTAGGTTAATAAAAATAATTATTTTGTCAATTCTTAATATAAACAAGATAGCAAATAATTTACCTACTATCTTAATATTTTAAATTATTTGAAAGTGAAGTAGCTCAGTCATGTCCGACTCTTTGTGACCCCGTGAACTGTAGCCTGCCAGGCTCCTCCGTCCATGGGATTCTCCAGGCAAGAATACTGGAGTGGGTTGCCATTTCCTTCTCCTGGGGACCTTCCCGACCCAGGGATTGAACCCACATCTCCCGCATTGCAGGCAGACGATTTAACCTCTGAGCCACCAGGGAAGCCTTTAAATTATTTGACATCATATTAATTTTTAACATGTGTGAAAATTTTTAACTTTAACAAACTATATATAAAAATATATCTAATATAAAAAACAGATAAAGACAAACACATTTTATCTGAAGCTCACATAAAGACTAATGTTGGAAACTGAGTGGGATACTAAGAAATATTAAGATGATTAAATGCGGAAGTGGAATTGAGGAGTGTGGTGACACGGAGGCCTTCATTAGAGTTTAAAATGATCTTCACTACACAGCGCACTGTCCCCAGCAAACGGTTACATAGGTCACTGAGAAGACACTGGGCAGTGGGGAAATAAAATTTCCTTTTGTTCATTAAAGATTTGAAGTTTGGTCTGGTATTGGAATTATTAGCCACTGTTTTCAGCCAAGTTCATTCAACTGTTAAATGAGCATGTGCCTAGGGCAACTGCTTTGTCCAGAGCTCTGAGCTGGATGCCATACAAAAGAGGATGTCTTCAACAATATTAGTATGATGGAAGCTGTAGAGATGTCATTCCCAGACTTTTGGGATTCATGGAACAATAAATTTTGAATCACATTTGTGGGAACTGATAAAGAATTGACAGATTTTTATTTTGCCAGGAAGTTACATGTACCAAAAACATTACTATCTACCATCATGTCACCGTTCTAGCATAACCTCCAAAGGTAGCAGAACATAATCTAAGGAAAGAAAACGTAGCCAGCATGCATGCGTATTTATAGAAAGTTATAGAGCTTCCCCGGTGGCTCAGATGGTAAAGAATCTGCCTGCAACGTGGGAGACCTGGATTTGATCCCTGGGTTGGGAAGATTCCCTGAAGAAGGGAAAGGCTACCCACTCCAGTATTCTGGCCTGAAGAATTCCATGACAGTACAGTCCATGGGGTCGCAAAGAGCCAGACACAACTGAGCGACTTTCACTTTCACTGTACTTCATAGCACAATAGTGTGTGTGTGTGTGCATGTGCACGTGTGTTTATTATACAGTACTGATTACTGGTCATTTCTATGGTTTTGAAAAGTTAGCTTTTTAATGGATAAAGAAAACAGCTTTGTGTGTGTGTGTATGATGGACATTGTGTTTGCTGTTTAGTTGCTAAGTCACGTCTGACTCTTTTGTGACTCGCTGGACTGTAGTTTGCCAGGCTCCTCTGTCATTGGGATTTCCCAGGCAGGAATACCAGAGTGGGTTGCCATTTCCTTCTCCAGGGGACCTTCCCGACCCAGGGATCAAATCCGCGTCTCCTGCATAGGCAGGCAGATTCTTTACCACTGACCCACCAGGGAAGACCTATATTGGAGATCATTCAACCATAAAAAGAAGGAAGTCCGGCCATTTGGAACGACCGGAGTATTCGTTAAGGTCTAAGTGAAATAAGTCAGACTGAAAGACAAATACTATGTGATAACACCTTCTGGAGGAATCTAAAAGAAACACAAGGAAACAATGAGTAGAATGATGCCTGCCAGGGCCTGGGGGTGGGGGGTGGGGGTGTGTGGCTTATGTTGATTGTCTTTTTTTATTCACTCTACAACCTTCCTGATTCTTGGTGTGACAACTGATTTCTTTATTGAAACCTGGACATTGGCGCGTTGTGAGACTCCAGATCTTAAACCTTCTGTTTCAGCTGGTTGATGCTGGTATCTCTCTAGCAGAAAGAGCTGAGGGATGGAAGTACTGGTGTCCCAGCTGGCCTTGGCTGGGGTGGGTGGAGAGAGCGCATCACTCTGGGTGAGGGTAGGAGCTTCAGCACCTCGGGCTGCATCACCAACGTCCTGGCAGAGAAGGGGAGCAGTGCCCACCATTGCTCTCCACCCTGACATCACAAATGGAGCGGTCTCACTACCAGTGCCTGTCCCTCTGACACCACCCCAGTAGGAACGGGGTGGTGTCTTATTACAGCTGGCTGGGGTGGACACACATGACGGTTCCAGTAGTCATGTATGGATGTGAGAGCTGGACTATAAAGAAAGCTGAGCACCAAAGGACTGATACTTTTGAACTGTGGTGTTGGAGAAGACACTTGAGAGTCCCTTGGATAGCAAGGAGCTCCAACCAGTCCATCCTAAAGGAGATCAGTTCTGAATATTTATTGGAAGGACTGATGTTGAAGCTGAAACTCCAATGCTTTGGCCACCTGATGTGAAGAACTGACTCATCGGAAAATACCCTGATTCTGGGAAAGATTGAAGGCACGAGGAGAAGGGGACGACAGAGGATGAGATGGCTGGATGACATCATCAACTCAATGGACATGAGTTTGAGCAAGGCAGTTGGTGATGGACAGGGAGGCCTGGCGTGCTGCAGTCCATGGGGTCTCAAAGAGTCACTGTGAGTGCTAGGGAATCTTTTTTCAATTCCAGTAAAGATCCACTCAGAGAAGGCAATGGCAATCCACTCCAGTACTCTTGCCTGGAAAATCCCATGGATGGAGGAGCTTGGTAGACTGCAGACTCAATGGACATGAGTTTGAGCAAGGCAGTTGGTGATGGACAGGGAGGCCTGGCGTGCTGCAGTCCATGGGGTCTCAAAGAGTCACTGTGAGTGCTAGGGAATCTTTTTTCAATTCCAGTAAAGATCCACTCAGAGAAGGCAATGGCAATCCACTCCAGTACTCTTGCCTGGAAAATCCCATGGATGGAGGAACTTGGTAGACTGCAGTCCATGGGGTTGTTAAGAGTTGGACATGACTGGGCGACTTCACTTTCACTTTTCACTTTCATGCATTGGAGAAGGAAATGGCAACCCATTCCAGTGTTCTTGCCTGGAGAATCCCAGGGGCAGGGGAGCCTGGTGGGCTGCCGTCTGTGGGGTTGCACAGAGTTGGACACGACTGAAGCGACCTAGCAGCAGTACCAGCAGCAGCAGAGATCCACTACAATCCCTCACTTAAAAAATACAGCTACAACCATGATTTAGATTTCTTTGTCTTATCATCATCTCCTAACCATCTTTTTCAATTTTTTAAAAATGCCAATTTATCATTTCTGCTGTTGAAAGCATGCCTCTCATTTGTTTATCTGGCCGAAAATTTGTTTGAGATTAGGCATCTTTCTCCTTTTTCTTTGTATTTATCTTAAAATCAATTTCTCTTCCTTTTTATCTCTTATTCTAAATATACTTTATTTCTTTCTGGTTCAGAACTCAAAGTTCTAAATGTCCAAACTTTTCAAATAATGAACATATTGCTAAGATGTCCAGAAGGCTTTTTATAAACTGTAACAGACAACTTATACTTCCTCTTTCTGCCCATAAATATTCATGGGCTCTCTACAAAATGATTCCATACCTACAATTTCATGGAAATCTTTATTTATTTTTATAAAAATTGTCCATGCTAATATGCAATGACTCAGCAGTGACAGAATTCTATTATGTTATCTTCTGTTTTCATATTTCTGCCATTTATTTATTTAAAAACACTAGATTCTCTGAAGTCCTAATTAATTAATTAATTAATTCCAAATTAATTCTTGGAATCTCAAGAGTTACAATTTGTAAAACCGATTAGAATATTCCCATCTAAACTTGTTAATGCAAAGGGACATTACCTAATTTTATGCAAATGCTCTGTCATTATATCCTTAGGTAATATTTTTTCTGTTCCAAATATACACCCACTTAAACCTTACAGAAAGATATACTATTTTTAATATTCCATGCATAATTCATTCCAACTAATTCTAAATATCTATACATTAAAAAAACAAGTGAAATATAATTAATCTCTGGAAAGGTAATAAAGGTATTATTACTGGATACCACACAGTTAAATACAACTTGACTAAATAAAAACAAAGCAAAAAATATTGTTAAGGATCCTTATATGTCTCATACAAAAACTACTCTAAATTTTATTTAATGTCTTAAGAATTTAATCTCTATTTATATAAATAATATAGAGCAAATAAGGAACCATAAATCAAACTAGATTTGTGGGAAAATGCAATTAGGATTTGCCCAAATGGTGGGGGCTATCCATAAACCAATTAGGAAGAGTGGATGTTGCAGCCGAATTCTTTTAATAAAATCTAATGCACTTGGGAACTGAGATATTGAATGCACTTTGAAGCGACAGATGACAGCGTACTTTATATGCCTACATTTATTGAATGTGCTGTAATGGATTTAGGACTTAGATCACAGTTTCTGTCGTAAGGTCAGAAAACTAATAATAATTAGTAGGAAGGGACTTAAGGTTCTCTAAAATTCCTGATCATATACTTTGAAAGTTTCTTTTCAGTAGATCTGTTTTTTAGCATAAACTGAAAAAGCTAAAAAGAAAAAAAGAAGACTTTTACTTCAAGTGCAGAAGCTACATTGTGTCTCTCTAATGGTCCATTTGGCCAACTCACTAACATTGAAACAATAAAATGCAAAGACATTGATTTCCTAATTTCATTAGGAAATATTTCCACATGAAATTTTTTTTAATTTATTTATTTTAATTGGAGGCTAACTACTTTACAATCTTGTAGTGGTTTCTGCCATACATTGACATGAATCAGCCACCAACATGAAATTTGGATTCATAAGATCACGGTGATTAAGCAGCTGGTGGGCCAGAATTACAGTTTCCCAGCTACTCAGGCAATGGGATGTTGGCCCCAGGACTGGTGATTTCGTTGCCGTCAGTCTAGATTTCTGAGTAAGGAGTAATGTGATGCAGTGTCTGTTCTATTTGCCAGTCATAACTATTTCAATATATCAGAAAAATGCAATACCTCAGGTCTCCACATAACCAGAAAAACACTTGGAAAAGACTGCGTACAAACTAAGTCACTTCAGTCGTGTCCAACTCTTTGAAACCCTATGGACCGTTAGCTCTTCCAGCTTCTCTGTCCATGGGATTCTCCAGCCAAGAATACTGGAGTGGGTTGCCATGCCCTCCTCCAGGGGATCTTCCTGACTCAGAGACCAAACCGGCATCTCTTATATCTCCTGTATTGACAGGCNAGCTTCTCTGTCCATGGGATTCTCCAGCCAAGAATACTGGAGTGGGTTGCCATGCCCTCCTCCAGGGGATCTTCCTGACTCAGAGACCAAACCGGCATCTCTTATATCTCCTGTATTGACAGGCAGGTTCTTTATCACTAGCATCACCTGAGAAGCCAAAAGATTAACAGTTAACAAATCTGATTGTAATGGTAGGTATGGGACCATAGCATTAACAAAAGTGAGCTCTTTTATCAGGTTCACTGGTTAAAAAAAAAAGTCTTACCTGGTAAAGTTTTTATAAGTTTTACCAATATAACAATTTAACAATATAACAAAACACTGTAATAGTAATGAGTTTTGTTAGTAAGAGCCAAGAAGGATAACAAGTGCCTTGCATTGTAAAATATACATATTTCAATAATTATTCAATATATATGGACACACTGTGGAGTCCTTTAAAGCCAGGCCCGATGGCAACAGTGCTTCCCCGATAGCTCAGTTGGTAAAGAATCTGCCTGCAATGCAGGACACCCAAGTTCGATTCCTGGGTTGGGAAGATGCCCTGGAGAAGTGATAGGCTACCCACTCCAGTATTCTTGGACTTCCCTCGTGGCTCAGCTGGTAAAGATTCCACCTGTAATACAAGAGACCTGGGTTTGATCCCTGGGTTAGGAAGATCCCCTGGAGAAGGGAAAGGCTACCCACTCCAGTATTCTGGCCTGGAGAATGCCATGGACCAGATAGTCCAGGGGGCTGCAAAAGGTCGGACATGACTGAGCCCCTTTCCCTTTCACTTCCATGGCAACAGTGAGTTTTAAAGAAAACTTCCAGGTGACTTGNGTTAGGAAGATCCCCTGGAGAAGGGAAAGGCTACCCACTCCAGTATTCTGGCCTGGAGAATGCCATGGACCAGATAGTCCAGGGGGCTGCAAAAGGTCGGACATGACTGAGCCCCTTTCCCTTTCACTTCCATGGCAACAGTGAGTTTTAAAGAAAACTTCCAGGTGACTTGTGTGTTTAGTTGCTCAGTCGTGTCCAGCTCTTCGTGACCCCATGCACTGCAGCCCGCCAGGCTCCTCTGCCCATGGGATTTTCCTGGGAACAATACTGGAGTAGGTTGCCATTTTCTCCTCCGGGGATCTTCCCCTCCCAGGGACCAAACCTGCATTGCCTGCATCTCCTGCTTTGGCAGGTGTCTTCTTTAACACTGTTAGTCACTGTACTGGAAGGCTGGGTTTGGGAAAAACTTAAAGGGGAATTACCTAGGTCACATTACTAATTGAATGAAGAGGTCTGGAAGCAGAGATGAGACAGGATTCTGACTATGAAGATACAAATAATTAATTTAAGTTACATAAATAATAAACTGCCAAATGGAAGGAAATCTTATTAAATCACTTACTGTCTTATCACCTATTAATATGTTTACACTTTCTCTCTAGACTTTTTCCAAAAACATATATGCAAATACCATTTTTTCATTCTTATGGCCTTTCTATTTAGTGTACTTTTTCACTTAGTATAATATGTTTTGATGTTGCTATTGATATCAAAATGTCATTTTTTGTGACTAAGCAATATTCTAACTATCTGCAATTATACTTGGAGTTTATATTATTTCTATTTATTTTGCCTTTTGTAATTACATTATTATAAACTTTTCAGGTGTATCACTTAATCTACATTTTATATTACTTCCTTCAGATAGAATCTTCAGTATGAGATCAAAATTTGTATTTTATGATTCTTGATAAAGTTATTTGCTAGTTAAACAGGAGAACAGGTCTTCTGTTTTAGTCTCTTCAGGATGCTATAACAAAATGCCACAGACTGGGTGACGTAAATGAGAGGAGCTTTATCCTCTCAGTTCTGGAGGCTGGACATCTGAGCTCGCGGTGCCAGAAAGGTCAGGTTCAGAGAGCGAGCGGGCTCCGGGCTCTTCTCCTCTTACAGGAGTGTGACCCCACTACAGAGCCCTAACTCTCGTGAGGCCGTCACCTAAACCTAGGCTTTGTTGTTGTTCCTTGCTCAGTTGTGTCTGACTGTGATCCCACGGACTGTACAGCTCGCCAGGCTCCACTGTTCATGGAATTCTCCAGGTAAGAATACTGGGGTGGCCAGCCATTTCTGTCTCCAGTGGATCTTCCTGACCCAGGGATCAAACCCTAGACTCCTGGCTGCAGGCAGATTCTTTACCATCTGGGTCACCAGGGAAGCCCAAGCTAAACCTAATTTCCTCTCAGTGGCCCCGCCTACAAACGCTATCACCCTGGGGGTTGGGGGCTCAACATAAAAATTTGGGGGGACACAAGCATTCAGTCTATAACATCAATTTGAATTATGATATTTAACAAGTGAGGATGAACGTTTTCACACTGTAGTACAAATGCTCCATGAATATGTTTGTGAATGTATGTTCATGTATTTTCTATATCAAAATCAATTTGTGTGAGTGTTTTATATTAAAAGATATGAACCATATTTGCATTTACAACAAATATCTCCTTATTGTTTTATTTTCCATTTTTACTTATTTAGCATTTAAAAGCTGTAAATTTTTTACAGGAAGCTCTTTTTCTTTACTTGCTCTTCTTGCCTCCAGCTTTGCCTTGTTTAGATCACTCCTTTGCCTGCTACACAATGAATAGTTTAATTGACTAATTAAATCATATCTCTCATCTCCTTAAAATCCATAAATGATTTCCCATTGACATGCTACACAAAGACCTTTGCAAGTGGACTGTTGCTCTCCCCAGCATTCCTCTACAGGTGCCTGGGCAAAAATTAAAGTAAACATTGGCAGCCCTCAGACATGCCCAGATCTCGTGGGTCTCCATCATTCTGCTTCTGATCAACCTGTATTCTCTCTCCACCCTTGTTTACTTGTTCTTATCCTCCTTTTTCTCCTGAAACTACTAACCAACTTCATGACTAAGCACCAGCCTCATCTCTCCTAAGAAACCTTTCCAAATAAACCATATTTGACCCTGTGGTAGGATTAGGTTCTTCTTCAACTTATGGTTGAAATGCCGGGGGGACAAACCAGATATGGTCATTGAACCAATGGAACAATCTGTATGGCAATTATTAGAGAGATCTAGGCTGTCAACAATGTTGGTCTATAATCAAGTGTTTGAGTTAAGTCGATGGAAACTGGCAAACATTTCCAAAGGGAAAGTGTGTGTGCGGGGGTGGGGGTGGGGGGCAAATGTGTGTGTGCACATGTGTGCTAAATTGCTTCAGTATAGTGAGGAAAAGGCTGGGGACCCAAATTGCTACTTGGAGATTTTAGATTCTATAGGAGAATAGAAAAAAACAGTCAAAAGGGTGGCAAGTAATTGGGGAAAGTGAGTAAATCAGAGAAATCAGCAAATGAGAGGGACATGTTTTGCTTTGTTTCAATTAAGAAGAAGACGGGAAAGACCTCTCAAAATTAAACAGCTGTAGTGACCTGGGAGGGTGGAAGCCAGAATATGTGTAATGCACTGAGAAAGCATAAGGAATATGAAGGTATATGTTTTGGGAGTTTTGCTGCACTGCTACTGCTGCTGCTGCTAAGTTGCTTCAGTCGTGTCCGACTCTGCGACCCCACAGATGGCAGTTCAGCAGGCTCCGCCGTCCCTGGGATTCTCCAGGCAAGAACACTGGAGTGGGCTGCCATTTCCTTCTCCAATGCATGAAAGTGAAAAGTGAAAGTGAAGTCGCTCAGTCGTGTCCGACTCCTAGCGACCCCATGGACTGCAGCCTACCAGGCTCCTCCACCCATGGGATTTTCCAGGCAAGAGTACTGGAGTGGGGTGCCATTGCCTTCTCCTATTGGCTGTCAAAACATGAGCTGCTAGCAAGACGTCACTGTTAAAGCAGGGTAAAGTTAGTGGTAATTGGAAATGAAGAAAGAAAAGAATATCAATAGACTATAATACTGGAATTCATAAACTATCTAATCATTTATGGAACCAGAATGGATTTTAAACTAGAAGATATGCTGCTGCTGCTAAGTCGCTTCAGAAGATATATGTATAACTAATACACATATCTAAAATGGCCAGAGGAAACTATAAAGTAACATATGGATTTTTCAGCATTAGAAACACAAATCTGAATTCAAGAACTTATGGTCAAATAAACTAAAATATTAATTAGAAACAGAGTTTAAAAAATGGCTCTAAAATAGATATTAACTATATCATCCATTCACTGAAAAATTCACTGAATACATAGTGTTTCCCAGTCACTAGGATTGGTATCATTGGGGACAAAAAGATATGTCAAACGTATTATCCTCAAGATGTATATCATTTAGGGAACGAGATAAGAATATCCTCTAGAATCTTATATAGAAGTAAGAATGTGATAACTGTCACTGAAAGATATATAGAATTCTGAACACTCATAAGATAAAACATTTGGGTTTTAAGGCATTGTTCCTTTTCATTAGAAAATGTTATTTAGCCTTTCAGGGTACCCATACTTTTCAGAGGAACTATGCAGATACATATTATAGTTTCCCACAAACCTGAATATTAATCAGAAATAACTAGAGAATTATGGTTGCTGTACCAGAGATTTGTCTGTTCATAACCATGTAGTTAATAATTCTTAAATCAGAATTAATTTGCTTGGATTTTCTGTTTATTTTTACATATAAGTAATTATCAATTATTATCACAATTTTATAACCAAAAACTCAACACTGATTAAACCAGTATGTATTCTTTTCTATGTAACATCTGTTACATTAAAATTCACATATTCTATTTTGAAATTCATTTCCATAAATGGGAAAACTTTACTTAAAATATGCCTTGTTGGTTTCTTAAAATTAAAGAACTTAGTCTAAAGTATTTGCAGAGATTATTATATATATAATTAGCATAAATAAAAGTAATATTAGCATTGCAAATATTAGAATAAGTTGCATTTAAATTAGCACTGTCATATGAGGATTATTAAAAAACCCAAATAACTTATAATACATTTTTTCAGATAGGTCGCATAAGAAAGATTGTCAGTGAAAAGAAAAAGAAGAAATAAAATGACAAGTACTCCAATTAAGAAACTTTGAAGACTTTGGTACTAGACTTAACTTTTCAGCTTGGCAACAAATTATATCTTGCCTTGTTCCCATGAAAAGGATCATGAAGACAGTGAGGTAGAGAAGGAGCTTAAACTTGGAGAGGGTGGGCTGTCTCACAGCCAAGGCAAGTGACTGGACTCTCTGGAGCCTCAGCCTCCTCATACATCAGATGAAAATATTACATGGGCTGATCTCTAGGATTCTCCCCACACCTCTATAAACAAAGATGAGTATTTATTAATTCAACAGATATGGAGGATAACATTATCAAAGAACTTACCTACTCAGAGAGCTATGAGGAATCTCAAACCACACATGGATTCCTTGTTTTACTTTTGACAAACTGAAATTCAGAAGGGCTATGGAAACACATCCAAGTTTACCTTTCAAGGCTTATTTTTCTCAGCTCTATCATCTTAACAAGCTCAGTTTCATGGATTCTAGCTTTTTCATTCTAGGATCCAATAACTTGATTTCAAAATTGTTTTGCAATAACTGTGTGGCAAAAGGAAGTCCCGAAGATTGCTGAGCACATTACGGTTTTGTTGTTTTAATTTTATAACTGAACTACAATGCAGTTGGAACTAAGAGCTTATTTCAAAATATTGTCTCTGTTGTCTAAAATAGTTCTGAAAAGAGTGGTTGGACTACATGATTTCCTGTAAACTGCTTCGTTTAAAGTAATAGTCACTGGTGGCTCTTTAAATTCCTTGTTGTGTGTGGAAAAAAAAAAAAAAGATTGATCGGCTTTCCTAACAAAATGAGATGCAATAATCAGATGATGAGAAAGAAATCTTGACAGTTGAAGGCTAAAAAACTTTACCCAAAAGTTGTTCTCTTAATGCAGCTACGTATAGGAAAAGGCCAAATATCTAAGTACCCAAGTGTGACTCTTGTTTTCAAATTGTCTCCAGAGAGTCATCAGAAATTTCAATTTAGACTGTGCCATTTACTGTCTGTCTTGCAGAACTGATGAAATGACTGAATGACTGCGACAGCCTGGCTAATACACTGTCACACCTAACACTAAGGCCAAATAAATGAGTGAGCTAAATGTGAAAGGAGAATATAAATGGGCAAGGGTTTAAAATACATTCTATTTCTCTTACCTTTAACGTTGAAGCAATAGTAAAGAGTTTATATCTAAACATAAACCTTCATTATCTTGCAACAGATTATTTCTTACTGAATAATTAGAGTAAAAATGTTATTTTTGTATAGTGAAGAGGCTATAACTATTTGCATCTTACATATCATGAATATTTTAATAGAAAATTTGAAAATCCTTGTGTCTAATGATGCAAGCTGATAGTCTCCAGAAAGAACTAGATACTTAATAGAAAACATTTTTAGAACTGTCTACAATAAAATTAAATTTACATTGGTTAAAAACAAACAGCCCAATCAAAAAGTGGGGAAAAGACCTAAACAGACATTTCTCCAAAGAAGACACATAGACGGCTAACAAACGCATGAAAAGATGCTCAACATTGCTCATTATCAGAGAAATGCAAATCAAAACCACAACGCACCAGTCAGAATGGCCATCACCCAAAAGTCTACAAACAATAAATGCTAGAGAGGATGTGGAGAAAAGGGAACACTCTTGCATTGTTGGTGGGAATGTAAATTGATACAGCCACTATGGAAGATAGTATAGAGATTCCTTAAAAGACTAGGAATAAAACCACCCTATGACCCAGCAATCCCACTCCTAGGCATATACCCTGAGGAAACCAAATTGAAAAAGACCCATGTATCCCATTGTTCACTGCAGTACTATTTACAATAGCTATAACATGGAAACAACCTAGATGTCCTTCGACAGATGAATGGATAAAGAAGTTATGGTACATATACACAATGGAATATTACTCAGCCATAAAAAGGACTGCATTTGACTCAGTTCTAATGAGGTGAATGAACCTAGAGCCTATTATGCAGAGTGAAGTAAATCAGAAAGAGAAAGATAAATAATGTATTCTAAGGCATATATATGGAATCTAGAAAAATGGTACTGAAGAATTTATTTACAGGGCAGCAACGGATAAATAGACATAGAGAAAAGACTTATGGACATGGGGAGAGGGAAGGAGAGGGTGAGATGTATGGAAAGAGTAACATGGAAACTTACATTAACATATGCAAAATAGATAGCCAGTGGAAATTTGCTATATGGCTCAGGAAACTCAAACAGGGGCTCTTAATCAACCTAGAGGGGTGGGATGGGGAGAGAGATGGGAGGGAGGTTCAAAAGGGAGGGGATAAATGTATACCTATAGCTGATTCATGCTGAGGTTTGACAGAAAACAACAAAAGTCTGTAAAGGAATTATCTTTCAGTTAAAAAAAAAATATATATATATATATAAAGTTCTGCTTTCCCATCAGTCTACTGGTTTCCTCTGAAATAAAGTACTTTGGAAGTTCATGCAATCTGCAGAGATATTAAATGCTCTGATTATAATTTATAAACTCTAATGTTCAGATGAAGGAAGAAAGAAATGTGCAAAAAACATGTGTGTCGTCACACATGGAAAGCATGCATACTACAAATTAGCTGGAAGATAACATAATAAGAAATACAAGATTAGAACTTTAACAGTCTGAGGTTTTTCCACCACGGTTTCTACTATGGTTCATTCAACCATGAAAGAAGTATTAAAAATGTGAAAGGAAAACAAGAAACGAAGACCTATCTAAGTAGTAAGTTATCTATCCTAGGTAAAGATACCAATGCATCATTACCTGTTTAGGTGCAATATGTTTTTACTTTTATCTACTTTGTATTTTTATTTTTTCACTAACAAAGTGCTTCTTTTTAAGCCAAAATCTTCATCTGCGAAAGCTAGGTGATATTAGGTCACCTTGTGGCCAAAATAGAGTCAAGTCCATGTGGAAAATAAACTCTTAAACTCTTCTCTATTAGCAACATGCCAGTCTTGGCCATTAGTCTAACCAACCCTCACTAGACACTCACAAATCACAAATCAGAATATTTATTGATGACTTTTCTCTACACTCAGAAGTGTTTATTCTTCCATAAAGTTTACTTTAGATGAACATATATAATTACATTTTGAATAGAATTTATAAGTATGATTTGAAACACATTTGATATTAGAATTACATATAAGCATTCTATATCCAATTTGGATTGGTTCCAAATTGGGAAAGGAGTACGTCAAAGCTGTATATTGTCACCCTGCTTATTTAACTGCTAGGCAGAGTACATCATGCAAAATGTTGGACTGGTTGAAGCACAAACTGAAATCAAGATTGTCGGGAAAAATATCAATAACCTCAGATATGCAGATGGCACCACACCAATGGCAGAAAGCAGAGAACTACAGAGCCTCTTGATAAAAGTGAAAGAGAAGAGCAAAAAGGCTGACTTAAAACTCAACATTAACAAAACTAAGATCATGAAATCCAGTCCCATCACTTCATGGCAAATAGATGGGGAAATGATCGAAATAGTGACAGACTTTATTTTCTAGGGCTCCAAAATCACTGCAGATGGTGACTGCAGCCATGAAATTAAAAGATCCTTGCTCCTTGGAAGAAAAGCTACGACCAGTCTAGACCAACCTAGACAGCATATTAAAAATCAGAAACATTACTTTGCCGACAAAGGTCCATCTAGTCAAAGTTATGGTTTTTCCNTTCTAGGGCTCCAAAATCACTGCAGATGGTGACTGCAGCCATGAAATTAAAAGATCCTTGCTCCTTGGAAGAAAAGCTACGACCAGTCTAGACCAACCTAGACAGCATATTAAAAATCAGAAACATTACTTTGCCGACAAAGGTCCATCTAGTCAAAGTTATGGTTTTTCCAATAGTAATATATGGATATGAGAGTTGGACCATAAAAGAAAGCTGAGCATTGAAGAACTGATGCTTTTAAACTGTGGTGTTGGAGAAGACTCTTGAGAATCCCTTGGACTGCAAGGGAGATCAAACCAGTCAATCCTAAAGGAAATCACTTCTGAATATTCACTGGAAGGACTGATGATGAAGCTGAAGCTCCAATACTTTGGCCAGCTGATGAGAAGAACTGACTCATTGGAAAAGACCCTGATGCTGGAAAAGACTGAAGGAAGGAGAAGGGGATGACAGAGGATGACATAATGGATGGCATCACCAACTCAATGAACAGGAGCTTGAGCAAGCTCCAGGAGACGGTGAAAGACAGGGAAACCTGGAGTGCAGCACTCCATGGGGTTGCAAAGAATCACACACAACTGAGCAAGTGAACAACAGTGCCCTTGATTAAGCAATTACACACACACACACATACACACACACCATACAACATGAGTCAGTGAGAAGTTTCCTCGTCTGTGTTTCCTTTAATTTTGTCACTATCTTTGTTTTCATTATACAATAAAATATGAAATAACCTTGACTTAAAAAGAACTACAGGAGTTGAGAAAATGCTTTCTTTCCTAAACTACTTTGCTTCCTTGGTATCTGTAAGTATAAGATCTTGAAAGTTAAAATAATTTCTAGAATGGTCATTTCTTCCTTCTTTTTATTCTAGAATCATACAAATACACTATGAATTCCATTTATTGTAAAACTAGGAGAAAAAAATACTGCCATCAAAAGGTTAACAAGGTAAGACAAAAGTCATGTGGGAGAAATAGACAAGATGAAATATGGTGAGTGATACGAGATCAATGAGGGATTAAAGAAAATAACACAAAAATAATTTGGAGTGAGGAAAATCCCATGAAAAAAATTTATTACTTGTTTGCAAAAATTGGGGGCAAATAGAACTCATAGCAGAAAAGTTATGACCAACCCAGACTGCATATTCAAAAGCAGAGACATTACTTTGCTGACTAAGGTCCGTCTAGTCAAGGCTATGGTTTTTCCTGTGGTCATGTATGGATGTGAGAGTTGGACTGTGAAGAAGGCTGAGCACCAAAGAATTGATGCTTTTGAACTGTGGTGTTGGAGAAGACTCTTGAGAGTCCCTTGGACTGCAAGGAGATCCAACCAGTCCATTCTGAAGGAGATCAGCCCTGGGATTTCTTTGGAAGGAATGATGCTAAAGCTGAAACTCCAGTACTTTGGCCACTTCATGCAAAGAGTTGACTCATTGGAAAAAACTCTGATGCTGGGAGGGATTGGGGGCAGGAGGAGAAGGGGACGACAGAGGATGAGATGGCTGGATGGCATCACAGACTCGATGGACGTGAGTCTGAGTGAACTCCGGGAGTTGGTGATGGACAGGGAGGCCTGGCATGTTGCAATTCATGGTGTCGCAAAGAGTTGGACACGACTGAGTGACTGAACTGAACTGAAAACTCATAGCAGATCTATCATGCTCATTTGGAATCAGACAAGCAGAAGAGAAGGGCCACCTAAGTAAAAACATAAACAAATAATACTTGTAACTTTCATTCTTTTTGACAGCAGAGATGGAGAGGAATTTTAGATTAACAATCCCAGAAGAATGCTACCCTCTATATGACCCAGAAACCTCCTTCACATTACAGTCTAGGAAGAGTCAACTTATACAATGATGAGTATTTAAGTAAAACCTAGCACAGCACCAAGACAAAAAATACCCTAAGAAAGGAAAATATAAAAGAGCAAAAATACAAACTAACAATTGAAGAAAACTCATGCAAAGGGAAACATTCTTATGCAATAGTTGGCCAAGAATTTTGAAAACCTGATGAAGCGATCAGTCCTGTGGAAGATGATAAAAAAAAAAAAAAAACTAGAAATGCAAGAATTATGAAAGAAAAGAGATGTGATCTATACAGAGGAAATATATATCAACATAATAAATGCCATATGTGACAAACCTACAGCTAACATCACACCAACCTCTAAAAGCCCTAAGTTCAGGAGCACAAGAAGGATGCCAAGTCTCATCACTTTTATTCAACATAGTACTGGAAATCCTAGCCACAGCAATTAGGCAAGAAAAAGAAATAAAAGACATCCAAACTGGAAAGAAAGAAATAAAACAGAAACTATGTGTAAATGACATGATGCTATATAGGCAAAATTCTAAAGACTCCTCAAGTAACTATTTGAACTAATAAAAGAATTTAGCAAAGCTGCAGAATACAAAATTAATATATGCAAATCATCTGTTTCTATACACTAATACAAAACCAACAGAAAGAGAACATAAGAAAACAATCTCATTTACAACTGCATCAAAAAGAATAAAATACCTAGGAATTAATTAAAGCAAGAAGATGAAAGACCTGTACACTGGAAACTGTAACATTAATGAAATAAATTGAAGAAGACAGAAATGAATGGAAAGATATTTTATGTCCATGGATTGGAAAGATTAATATTGTTAAAATGTCCATACTACCCAAAGTAATGTACAAATTCAATGCAATCTCTGTGGCATTTTTCACAGAACTAGAACAAATAATTCTAAAATTTGTATGTAATCAATCACAAAAGAACCCAAACAGTCAAAGCAATTTTGAAGAAGAACAAAACTGGAGGTATCATGCCCCTGTTTTCAAAGTAGTCTACAAATACTTTGGTAATTTAAAACAGTATGATACTGGCAAACAAAAAGACACTTCAGTTAATGGAATAGAATAGAGAGCACAGAAAAAAAAAATGCCTACATGGTCAGTTATTTCAGACAAAGGGTCAAGAATATATAATAGAGAAAGAACAGTCTTTTCAATAAATTGTAGTAGGAAAACTGGACAGCCACCTGCAAAAGAATGAAACTGGATTAGTGCTGCTGGTGCTGCTGAGTCTCTTCAGTCGTGTCCGACTCTGTGCGACCCCACAGACGGCAGCCCACCAGGCTCCACCGTCCCTGGGATTCTTCAGGCAAGAACACTGGAGTGGGTTTCCATTTCCTTCTCCAATGTATGAAAGTGAAAAGGGAAAGTGAAGTCGCTCAGTCATGTCTGACTGGATCACTATCTTAACTCAAAAATTAACTCAAGATGGATCAGACTTGAATGTAAGACCCAAAACCATAAAACTCCCAGTAGAAAACAGGAGACAGTAGGCACTTTGAAATCATTTTTGATGCTGAATTTTCCAATCTGATTCCAGAAGCAAAGACAACAAAAGCAAAAATAAAGAGGTGAGACTACATCTCAGTAGGAAGCTTCTGTGCACAAAAAGAAAACCATCAGCAAAATGAAAAGGCAATCTAGGTAATCGCAGAAAATATCTGCAAAATCATTTATGCAATAAGGGCTTAACATATATGTAAAAAAACCAAACAACTCAATAGCAACAACAACAACAACAACAACAACAAAAAACCCCATAAATGATACAATAAAAAGGGGGCAGAGAATCTCCAAAGACGTTTTTTCAAAGAAGACATTTGGATAGCCAACAAAGTACGTGAGAAGATTCTCAACATCCCAAATTATGAGGGAAATGAAAATCAAAACCACAGTTATACATCACCTCACACCTGTTAGAATGGCTATTCTGCAAAAGACAAAAGGTTACAAGTGTTGGTGAGAATGTGAATAAAAGGGAACCCTAGTACACTGTTGGTGAGAACGAAAATTAGTGCAGTCACCATGGAAACCAGTATGGAGACTTCCTTCCAAAATAAAAATACAACTACTGTATGCTCGAGTAATGCCACTTCTGAGTATTTATCCAAAGAAGATAATAGACTAACTCAGAAAGATACATAACTCCGTGTTCAGTGCAGCCAAGACATGAAAGCAAAACGTCCATCGATGGATGGACGGATAAACTGTGAAATGCATATATAAATATGCACTGAGCATACACGCAGGCACATACACACACACACTGCAATTCAGCCATAAGAAAGGAGATCCCGCCGTTCACGACAACACGGATGGCCCCAAAAGGTATTACAGTAAAATAAATAAAATAGGTCAGACAGAGCAAAGACAAATACCGTTGATTTCACTTAATATGTGGAATCTGAAAAATAAAGCAAACAAATAAAAGAAAATAAGTAAAAATGATAGATAGAGAGAACAGATTGATTGGTGGTTACCAGAGGGAAAGGGCATTGAGGCGTAGGCAAAACAAGTGAAGAGGGCCTCCTATCTGGTGATGAATGATAACTAGACTGACCGCAGGGATTGTGGTGCATGTAAATATCAACTTAGAATGCCATATACCTGAAACTTACGTTTTATTCCACTTTTTCCTCAAAAAAGTCAAAACAAATGAATATTAAACAAAAACAAACAAAAATCTATTCTACCATCTCTTTAAATATATATGTTTCCCCTTTGAGAAATTTTCCTGGACAATATACTAACACAAGACCGAGGTTTTCTAAGTGATAAATCTTGTCCTTTTATTAAAGCTACCCAATAAAATGTAACTCAGTATTTCAGAAGTGCAAAGCAATTTAAAAGACTTATTCAGATCTTATCTGGTTTTAAGTTGTCTTTTGATACATAGGCAGATCAACGCAGATCTAGATAAGACTACTCTTGGAGACATTTTAATGTTAAAGCGTCATTCCTCCAAAAAGCAATTTATATCTTCTGCCTACTTAAGAATGTATAATAAATTTTGTGCAGAGGGAAAGTCAGGCTTACAATGTATTGGGGAAAGGAATATATATGATAAGATTCGAAAAGGGCAGTACAGATGATTAATGAGCCAGAAAGACCGATTTATGAGGAAAGATTAAAAGAATTAACTATGTATGGACTTGCTAAGTAAAAAAATATATATATAATGAAGAAAATTAGTTTACTTGTTACAAAACATTAGAATGTTCAATTGGACTGAAGAAGGGAAAACAATACAAAAATATTTGAAGTCTATGAGCATGCTTGTGGCTTCCCAGGTGGTACTAGTGGTAAAGAACCTGTCTGGCAGTGCAGGAGACGTCAGAGATGTGGGTTGGATCCCTGGGTTGGGAAGATGCCCCTGGAGAAGGAAATGGCAACCCACTCCAGAATTCTTGCCTGGAGAATCTCATGGACAGAGGAGCCTAGCAGGCTACAGTCCATACGGTTGCAAAGAGTTGGACATACCTGAAGTGACTTAGCACACACATGCGTATGTGAATTATTTCATTTTAATTATATAGTATATATTCCATTCCTGTGGTAACACATCACTGCCAATTCAGGAAAATTTAGTTCATGCCAATATTATACAAAGGAAACAAGTAAAAATTTTTTCTAATTGTGTAATAGCTAAAAAGACTAAAACATCATTTATATACACGTTATTACTTAAAAATAATATGAAAGCAGAATCTCTCATACAGATAAAAAAGAATTGCCTACTACTTGAAATCTGATTCTAATATTAGTATATCAGTACTGGGAAATGATAAACTATCAATGTTAAAGGCTAACTTTATGTTGAAGTTTTTATTTCATTTACAGATAGAAATAGAGGTTTGAAGGACTTGATTCAAATTCAAATCATGCAAATTATAATCAAGCTCTCCTATGATAGTTTTAAGAATGGTCTAAATGAATATGCACTCTCTGGCTAATCATTTTGGAACAGTTATCTCATCCTGATTTTATAGGGGGAAATAATGTAAATTCACAGGAAATTATTTTCTATTGAAGAAGTCCAAGAGATTTAAGAGAATAATCTAAATTAATATCTGATGATATCCTGAAAGATAATTAAAGTAATTTATGTAAATTAATGCATGATATTCATATGATTTGAAATGAACTATTTAATTTTCAAATAGCTAAATATAAGAAACTTCATCCTATAACTTAACCAATAATAATTTGAAATAGTAGACATTTATTTTTCATCTCTATAAGGAAAAATATGTTCCTTAAGTAAAATTTATACCTTGAAAAACAATATGATTATGGATTTTTGCAGTAAACTTATTTGATTTTTACCTTTCAAAAGATAACTTTTTAGTTCCCTATAAATGATAAGCATGGTCAGCATCTGATGTATCAATAAGCACACGCATGCTCAGTCATGTCCAACTCTTTGTGACTCCATAGACTGTAGCCCATCAGAGTCCTCTCTCCATGGAATTTTCCAGGCAAGAATACTGGAATGGGTTGCCATTTTCTTCTCCAGAGGATCTTCCCAACCCAGGGATGGAACCTGTGTCTCTTGTGTCTCTGGCATTGGCAAATAGATTGTTTACCAGCTGAGCTACCAGTGAAGCCCCTATGTACCAATACAGATATACTATAAAATTAAATAAAGGAAATTTAAATATTTATCAATACTTTGTTACCTAATGCTATAGGAACTAACAACTGTTTGACAGAAATATTATAAAATGATTATAGCACAGTTCAGTCAAGTTTCAATTATTCTGAAAATTGTTCCAGGCTTTTAAGAGTCATTAAATTACTACTACTAGAGGAGAGTGAAAAAGTTGGCTTAAAGCTCAACATTCAGTAAACTAAGATCATGGCATCTGGTCCCATCACTTCATGGGAAATAGATGGGGAAACAGTGGCTGACTTTATTTGGGGGGGCTCCAAAATCACTGCAGATGGTGATTGCAGCTGTGAAATTAAAAGACAAGCTTACTTCTTGGAAGGAAAATTATGACCAACCTAGACAGCATATTGAAAAGCAGAGACATTACTTTGCCAACAAAGGTCTGTCTAGTCAAGGCTATGGCTTTTCCAGGGATCATGTATGGATGTGAGAGTTGGACTGTGAAGAAAGCTGAGTGCCAAAGAATTGATGCTTTTGAACTGTGGTGTTGGAGAAGACTCTTGAGAGTCCCTTGGGCTGCAAGGAGATCCAACCAGTCCATTCTAAAGGAGATCAGTCCTGGGTGTTCATTGGAAGGACTGATGCTAACACTGGGCACCTCATGTGAAGAGTCGACTCATTGGAAAAGACCCTGATGCTGGGAGGGATTAGGGGCAGGAGGAGAAGGGATCGACAGAGGATGAGATGGCTGGATGGCATCACCGACTCGATGGACATGAGTTTGAGTGAACTCCGGGCATTGGTGATGGACAGGGAGGCCTGGTGTGCTGCAATTCACGGGGTCGCAAAGAGTCAGACATAACTGAGCAACTGAACTGAACCGAACAGAAGTTACTCCTTACTAACTGAAAATCAAATGAAGGAAAAAAAAAATCTTTTGCATTGTTTTAGATTCCTTACAAATAAATGATCTATCTTAAAAAGTTTTACAATAAAATAAAAGATTAAAGATTTACTTCAATTAATCTTTTAAAATTCTCTTCTCCAGATTTTCAAAATTCTGGATACTTGTCCAACACTTACATTGAACTAGTTTTAATTTCAAAAAATGAAAGGACAAGCATCCCTATGCCTCCCAACTCTAGAACATTAAGATTTGTATTTTCTTTCTAAATCCTGTTCTTGGTTTTAAATATATATCTTTTACAAACTTAATAACAAAGACAGCAATGTATTGATCATTGATCATCATAGACAAATTTTTAATATCTGCTTCAGACAAAGGTTTGCCCAGGAAGAGAAAGTGATAGGTCATCAACACAGTGTGCATGTGTTGAGGGCAGGAGGAGAAGGGGACAACAGGATGAGATGGTTGGATGGCATCACTGATTCAATGGACATGAAACTGGGTATACACCAGGAGATACTGAAGGACAAGGAAGTCTGGCGTGCAGCAGTCCATGGGGTGGCAAAGAGTCAGACTGAGCATGGCACAGCACAGCGTGTGTGTGTGTGTAAATATACATGTATATGACTATATACATGTTAGGCCTCCAGCTAGATTTTTTTATAAGCAGTTAGAGAAATTGGAACCTTAAAAAAAAAAAGCTCAGTACAGTTCCATCAACCAAATGCAGACTATTAATCTAAGAAATTTGCTGACATAAGGAAACATAAAGTGCTCGTTATTAAAGACTGCCAATATTTTGTAGCTTCTCCACCAGGTAATAAAACTATAACTGCAGAGTACATCAGCAGCCCTAATAAAATTGGTAGGTCTTCTCAGTCTGACAGGATAAGAAATAAAACACAGATGAGCTACCTATAAATGAATAACCTATTATCAATCATTTTTTCTTCGCTGTCATGCAAAAGCTAAGGGTAGGTCACATATTTATTTTTCTTCCTATTATAAACTATTTCATGGCAGAAATTTTAGCATGTCTATGCTTATAAAACCACTACAGTTTTGCATCAATTAAAGAGTCATTAGGAAATTATAACCAATATAATTATAACCAATATATAAATTATGTACATTATATATATAACCAATATATAACCAAATTATAACTAATATATAATTCATTCTACATTCTATTTGACTTAAGAGAACTCTGCTCTAACAAAGAATTTGATTTTTTTTAATGAAGTCTAAGTTAAACCTAAGTAATACAATGCAAGTGAAAAAAATTTATGGATTTTACTGTTTAATTTACTGCTTATACTGGATTCTTGAACAATTCACAAGAACAACCTTCAAAACATTGTTTTAAAATGGGAAGGAGAAATTTAAAAACAAAATAAAAATTGGATGAATACAAAAAATGCTTGCTACTATAACAACCAAAGGCCCCAATCAATTTTTATTGTGTGTGTGCTAAGTCACTTCAGTCGTGTCTAACTCTTTGCAACCCTATGGATTATACCTCACCAGGCTCCTCTGTCCATGGGATTCTCCAGGCAGGAATACTGGAGTGGGTCGCCATGCCCTCCTCCAGGGGATCTTCCTGGGCCAGGGGTTGAACCTATGTCTCATGTCTCCTGCATTGGCAGTCAGGTTCTTTACCACTAGCATCACCTAGGAAGCCCTTTTATTGTGTGAAATCCATTAAAATTGTGTTTATTCTGATCAAAGTTCAAAGCGGATATTCCTCTCCTCTCCTTGGTCATTCTGGGAATCAGTTTCCTCTACAGTGTGGCTCCTATTCTTGCCCAGGTCCTGGAAGTTTTCCCCATTAAGTCGGCACATGCGGATTTTATGGGCCACACTAGGATTGGCATACATTTTTGCCACACACATTCTATTGGCTGGAACTCAGTAAAATAGTTACTTCTTGCTGCAAAAGAGCATGGGAAATGTAGGTTAGCTATGTGTTCAGGAACATGAGAATACAGGTTTTGTAAGAGTCTAACTAGTTTTTGCTAAAGTCTACCAATCTCATCACCAAGTCTCCATTCTACTTTTTTCACCCGTACATTATAGTCTCCACAGACAACTGAAAGTTCCACACAAGCATCTTATATAAAGCTCAAAGTGGAGCATCTCTGAGTGATGTGACACGTATGAACTCAAAGGGCAGTTTACCCATCCCTTTGTTCCCTGGTGGCTCAGAGGTTAAAATGTCTGCCTGCAATGCAGGAGACCTGGGTTTGAACCCTGGGTCAGGAAGATCCCCTGGAGAAGGAAACGGCAGCCCACTCCAGCGTTCTTGCCTGGAGAATCCCATGGATGGAGGAGCCTGGTAGGCTGCAGTCCACGGGGTTTTGAAGAGTCAGACACGACTGAGTGACTTCACTTTCTTTCTTTCATACGGTGGTGGAACAGGACAAGGTAGCCATAAGGAATGCTTCCATTTAAGAAAGGAAAAACTGATGTAGATGTCCCTGCCAGGAAGGCACGGTGAGAGCCCTCTCAAGGTGGTAAGTCCTTGATTAGCATCTGATCCTACTCTCCAGAAGGACCTCCCTCCTACAATATTCTGCATAGGTTCTGGCTTCACCCTTAAGGAGTTTCCTACTTAACATTATCCTGTATGAGATATTGGGTATCCACCATCAGAATTGGGGGTTTAGCAACACTGGGAAATACACAGCTTCTTGCTTTTCAAGTTTAAGAATCTAAGGTTTTGTGTAAGGAATTAACAGGCATAGGCTTTTTGAGTCTTAGCAAATGGTTTCTTCGACAATGCAATTATCCCCCCAGTACTGTGGATGTATGTGCTTCTTTCTAACTCATTTGTAAAGGAAGAGTTCTACCATGATTCAGACTATGAGATGATATCAGAAGTATGCCTTCTTAGGTTTTTTTCAGGGAGAAGCAAGGATCTGTTATTACAGTGTACGCTGACTTCCATAAAGGCCTAAAATAAAGTTTTTATTTAATCAATGCCAAGTTGTAAGAATTGACAAATATCAAATATCTGAATTTATTCTTACATGATGTAAAACTAGCTAGAAATGTGTTAACACTGATAATACATGTGTCTGTTTTTAGAAACTAGTATTTAGAAACTTTCTGTGTGTTTAAGTGCATTGTGGGCAGTTTCTGAATTTCAAAAGGCAAACTGGTTTCCTGCCACAATTTATAAAAAACATCATAGTGAAACTTAATAAAACTTTCTAGATATTAGGATGCTTTCTAACCCTCAACTGGAAAACATAAATAAAAACAGAATGTCCTCACTCATTCCTCTATTGTGTTTCAGTGAATGAGACCTCCTCTTAAAGGCTCTGCTAACTATGATCTTTTGTTGCAAAACTCCTTGCCAGCATTATTCTTAAATTTTCTGGTTCCTCTTTTCATGTTCTCCTAACCCACTCCAACCACCTTTCACCTCCAACATTCTACCAAAACCATTCTCTTGAAGATCATCAGAGTCCTCATGTTGCCAAATTCACTGTTTAGATCTCGGTCTTCAGAGATCAGTTTTCTCTGTCTTGCTCAATTATTTCTATTTGCACTTTCCATTAATATTGCAAACACAAAAGGATAATACTGATATTAGCTCTTCTGAGACGCAACACTTTCTTTCCTTCCTGTGTCTATAGACTCAATTCCTTCCCATTCTCTAATGATTTTTTCCCTAAATCTGTCCTCTATTTCTTCTAGCACTTTTTGAACTTAGACCTTCAGTTCCTTTCACTATATAATTTTTACTGTAACTCTCTGCCCCTTTTTCCTTATCCCGCTCTTTGTCTTTGGTACCAGGTTAATGTTCCTAAGGCAAAGCTCTTCATCCCGAGCATCACTTGCTCAAATGCTTTGGATGGTTCCTCAATACTCAGAATTCAAAGCTCTGGGAGAGGTGGACCCTGTAGGTCTTTCATAATAGTCTCATAGGACTGTCCCTTAAAGAAAAAAAATATTTCTGCATCTTCCTTTTCCTGTTTCAAGGATGATTTTTTCTTATTTCTCTATGAATATTAAATGTTTTCCATGTTGTATTCTGTTCTTTGAGTGGAATTAAAAAGAAATCATTTGCTTTGATTTTCCTCTTTGTGTTAGAGATATAAACATTTTTCTGACCCTTTGCTATCCATTAAGTTTTAGATTTCTTTGCTCTATTAACTCAGTTTCACCTAAACAAGACAAAATCTTGTTTGTCTTATGGTTATTCCCATCCTTTTTTGAAGTCATGCTCTTTTAAAATAGTCTCTATTATTTTAGTAGGGCTAAGATGGACTGTAAATAAATACATTCGTTTCAGTCTATCATTCCCCAAACAGAAGTCCCATTACTTTTCAATAACATAATTTAAGTTACTATTTACTGAAAACATCTTTTGTTTTTGCACCTTTGTGACTTTGCTCATACCTCCCATCTTATCTCTGTTTTTGCATCAAATTCAAAATATACAAAAATCTTTCCCAAATACCTTCTACCATCAGCTCACAACAGAAGTAATTTGTCCTTCTCTAATCTTCTACAGATTTTATTTTATTCTCCTCTGAAATGTAGTTATTTGTACTCTCACTGTCATATATTCCTGCTTGACTTCTTAAACAGGAGAAGGGATTTCATTTACCTCCACCTGAGACACTGTCTCATACACAGTAACGATCAACAAAGATATCATTAACAACATAATAAAGTGAATATACTTTTCATGGAAGGGCTTTGCTGCCATTATAGTCCTAATAATTATTCTCTTTATTCCAAGGGAAATTTCTCTATTTTTTTTTCAAATCATTACCCACTTTATCTTGCAAAGATGCCAGCAGTTATAAGTATCTTTTACATGTATTTCTCCTTTATTGTACATTTTCATGCTGATAATTATTTTAACATAATTTGAGAAAAATGCACAAGAAGAATACAAATGAAATCTAGGCTCTTTGTGATTTCTCTAAATTACTATTAACTCTATAGGGGGTATTATAGTCTAAGATTGAAGAAAATATCACCAATCCTGATTTCTACACCTAATATCACAATAATTACAATACTCAGAACACGGTCATATGCAAATTAAAAAGCAGAAACAAGAGATACTCTATAATTTGTTTGAAATCATACAGCAAGGTGGCACAGTGATAAAGAATCTGCCTGCCAATGCAGGAGTTCCAGGAGATGCGGGTTCCTTCCCTGGGCTGGGAAGATCCCCATGGAGTAGAAAATGGCAACTCATTCCAGGATCCTTGCCTGGGAACTCTTATGGGCAGAGGAGCCTGGTGGCCTATAGCTCATGGGGTCACAAAGAGATGGACATGACTGAGCGGCTGAGCATGTGCTCGCACGCACACATAAAACAATGAAATAAGAGGGATGGGAGGCTTGTAATTTAGTGTCTGTCTGAGAGAACACCCTGTCTTCCATCAAGTGAAAAGTGTATCAAAGTTTATGTGTCAATAGATACTTAAACACACAGATTAAAATAGTCTTTACTTGAAGGAAAGACATTCTACCCAATAATTTAACCTATGATTTAATAAAGTAACCAAGATGGGAGGAACAAGGCTATTTCTCAAGGAGGAATAGTCCTAATTTTACTTTCAGAATTTATAAGCTATTAAATTTTTTAAATCTAATGCATTTCATTTTAATTTTATCTTGAGTTTTCAAGAAAATAGCAAAAGGAACACCCTGATTATAAACTTCTTGATGGTAGGAATTCTCCCATAGCCCTTATATAAAATTATGACCAGAGAAATGCTTATATTTATAAAGTCAAACCTATGGAATTTAATGATGCTAGTAGCCAAATATTTCCATTTCCAGTAGAGGGTATTCACTGGAGTATCAGGTTGTCTATTAGTCCAAGAAATAGCTATTCTATTTGTTATTAAACCATTAAAACATGGATGTTTAGCAAAGAAGTTGTCTGAGTTTTCAAAGCATACTTAGAAGCGGTATATGCAAACAGAAAAAAGGAAATAATGAGAAATGATGAACGGTACACTCCTGTATAGGAGACACAGGAGCTCACGTAACATACGAAAAGTGCTCAGTTGACCATCAAATGCAAGAAGAAGGAAAAACTGGGTTGATAAAATGGAAAAAAGGGAAATAAAACACTGTATGGAGCTGGAATCATTGTATCAAGTTTGATTGTATATTAGCCTGAAACCAACATAAGGGAAAACTAGAAGCTTATTCAAGAACTTAACAGTTAATGATTGCAAAAAATGCCCCAGATAAACTTTTATCATAGCCACAGATGGATGCCATAGGTTCGAGGCTCAGTCCGTTTAGTACATGAGAGCAACCAGCATGTAAATATACGTGGTTGTACTAAGGAGTACCCAACTGTGAAAACTTAACAGATTTTTAAATGGAATTAAATCATTTTGGAAAAAGACACCTGGTGGAATATGTAATCCTGAGGAGCACAAATATTTTTAAAGCTTGAAAGGATTACCTCCATGGAATTCAAGTTTAAAATCCCTTAGTACAATACTGTAGATTTTCTCTATTGGAAATACAGGTATAATTTAGATTGAAGGACTATTAATTGATTTGCTTTGAAGTTAAATAGATATTTAAATTATTATAGCCTTGGAGTGGTTGATAGAAATTATTTGGGTGCCACTTAAACTGCTATAATCTTATCATGCTGATAAGTTGGGAGTTCTTATGTGTACCAAATAAAAATATCTGGAAAATCCAGAGGATATAATAAATACCACTATAAAATAAACAAAAAGAGTCAGTTACAATATTACTAGCTATAGTTTCCACAACATATCAAGCATATGACACTTATGTAGTATTAATCTGCATACTTTTTTTGACAATTTTTGTAATTAACCTGTTTTTAAGAAGGATAATTGCTATGGTCTGAATGTTTATATTTAATCAATATGTTGAAATCTAATGCCCAGCGTGATGACATCAGAAAGTAGGGCCTTCCCTTATAAATGGGATTAGTGGGCTTATATGGGCTTTCCAGGTGACTCACTGGTAAAGAATTCACCTGCCCATGCAGGAGACGCAGGAGATGTGGGTTCGATCCCAGGGTCGGGAAGATCCTCTGGAGTAGGAAGTGGCAACCACTCCAGTATTCTTGTCTGGAAAACTCTATGGACAGAGGAGCCTTGAGGGCAATAGCTCATGGGGGTCACAAAGAGTCGGACACGACTGAGTGAGCACATGTGCACATGCAAGGGCGTGCCTCAGTGCACACAGACACACACACACACACACACAGAGTGGGCTTATAAAAGAGACCTGGGGAAGCTTCCTGTCCCTTCACCCTTTGTGAGGACACAGAGAGAAATCAGCTGTTTATGAACTTGGAAACAGGCTTTCATTACATAAAGAACTTGACTGTGTGGGCATGCCAATCTTAGACTTCCAGGCTCTATAACTGTCAGAAATAAGTTTCTGTTGTTTATAAGCCAGTCTGTGGTAGCTTGTTATAGCAGCCTAAATGGCCTAAAACAGTAATATTTAGATTCATACGTATATCAGTTCAGTTCAATTCACTCAGTCGTATCCAACTCTTTGCGACCCCATGAATTGCAGCACGCCAGGCCTCCCTGTCCATCACCAACTCCTGGAGTTCACTCAAAATCACGTCCATCAAATCAGTGATGCCATCCAGCCATCTCATCTTCTGTCGTCCCCTTCTCCTCCTGCCCCCAATCCCTCCCAGGATCAGAGTCTTTTCCAATGAGTCAACTCTTCGCATAAGGGTGGCCAAAGTACTGGAGTTCCAGTTTCAGCATCATTCCTTTCAATGCATACTAACACATATATATGGAATTTAGAAAGATGATAATGATGACCCTATATGTGAGATAGCAAAAGAAACACAGATGTATAGAACAAACTTTTGGACTCCGTGGGAGAAGGCGAGGGTGGAATGATTTGGGAGAATGGCATTGAAACATGTATATTACCATATGTGAACTAGATCACCAGTCCCAAGTTTGATGCGTGAAGCAGGGCACTCAAAGCCGGTGCACTGGGACAACCCAAAGGGATGGGATGGAGCTGGAGGAGGGAGGGGGGCTCAGGATGGGGGACGCATGTGCACCCATGGCTGATTCATGTCAATGTATGGCAAAAACCGCCACACTATTGTAATTAGCCTCCAATTAAAATAAATTAATTACTTTTTTAATTAAAAAAACAACTACCATTATGACCTAGCAATCCCACTGCTGGGCATATACCCTGAGGAGAAAAACATTAAACAGAAGAAAGTTGGAGTAGCTATGTCAGAGAATTAAAGGCAGAAAAAATATTTTTAGGGAAAAAATGGTCAGTATATAATGCTTAAAGTTTTAGTCATTAGGAAGGTATGATAATTCTGAATGTTAGGCACCTAATGAAATCACCTGAAAATACCAACCAAAAGAAATGGGCAAATCTATTATCAGAGTGAGAGACTGCAGCTCAGCTCCTTCCTTTACTGATAAGTCAAGAAGTTTAGCAGACCAAATAAAACAAATGAATAAATTCATACACATATACATACGTACACAGATGTGTATAAAATACAAAACCCTTGAACAATTTGATAACATTACTCAGTTGTCTCCAGCACTCCTGAAACTTAACAGAAGTCTATCATGTATAAAACCATAATGTATACCTTCACAATAGCACAGAAACTGTTTTTCCCCATGTTGCAATGAAGTCAAAGGTATTCCCACTGTTGGAGGGAATATAAACTGGTACAGCCACTAGGAAGACAAGTATGGAGGTTCCTTTTAAAAATTAAAAATAGCACTAAGAAAACAAGCTTATGGTGACTGAAGGGGAAGGGTGGGGGTGGGGAGGGATAAATTAGGAGGGTGGGATTAACATATACATACTAGTATATATAGAGATAGATATTTAACAAGGATCTAGTGTATAGCAGAGGAAACTCTACTCAGTATTCTGTAATAACCTATATGGAATATAATCTGGACAAGAATCAGTTCAGTTCAGTTCAGTCGCTCAGTCGTGTCCAACTCTTTGCAACCCCATGAATCACAGCACGCCAGGCCTCCCTGTCCATCATCAACTCCTGGAGTTCACCCAAATTCATGTTCATCAAGTCGGTGATGCCAGCCAGGCAGCCATCTCATCCTCTGTTGTCCCCTTCTCCTTCTGCCCCCAATCCCTCCCAGCGTCAGGGTCTTTTCCAGTGAGTCAACTCTTCGCATGAGGTGGCCAAACTATTGGAGTTTCAGCTTCAGCATCAGTCCTTCCAATGAACACCCAGGACTGATCTCCTTTAGGATGGACTTGTATAACTAAACCACTTTGCTATACACTGAAAACTAACACAACACTGCAAATACCTCAATATAAAATTAAAATTAAAACAGTGCTGAACTTTTAATGTAAACCAACAGAAACTAAGTTATTCTAAGAATATTCTGGTGAACATTTATTTCATCAATCCAAACATCATCATCTACCTAAAAATAAATCAACTTACCTAAACGTAAAAAGGAGTTAATAGTAAATCCATGATCATTAGGTCATCAGCAGCTGGAATACTGTGATGCTAACTTTCAGCAAACAGGACACATGGATAACATTAGACTTTGCTATAATTTAAAGTAATATTCAAAAAGGGTTGTGACTTTATGATATAAAGTAGTCCTTGACTTTCATAATTCTTAAGCGCTTTCTTCTATCATTTTGCTGATGTATGTTCTATTTTAAAATCAGAAGGGTAATGGATGTGCTTCTTAAAACTGTAAATTAGGTTTTCTATCAGAGTCTTGTCAGCGCCATGACAGCTGAGCCGACACTGGTCCTGCCTCTGCAGCTCTCCTCCTTGTCTGCTTCTCAAGGAGAGCAGGTCAGTCTTAAGGAAAGTGCGGGAGACTGCTGAATCCCTCAGGAAACATCTCAGGACCATAATAACATTTACGGCAAGCCATAATCATTTTATGTTCTCTCTAACAGCTTAAAAGCAGAGCTATACTTTGCTGTCACATGTATTTTTATTAATCAAGGGCATTTAAAGTTTGAATGGATATTGTAAATTTGAAAGTCTGCATACTCCTGATTTGTGTCAGGCTCATTTTAAAATTTAGAAAAAAAAAAAAAACCAACCCAACAACTTGCCAGGATCATTAATTGATTTCATGAAAACAGAACCCACTGTGCACTTTAGTGGGTATTTTAATTAAATGGATTCTTAAATGTCATTCAAAAGAAAACCTGGTCTATGCAGTGTAATTACAGAGATAAAATAGTGCACAGACAGGGTAAACTCTTATAAATACTTAATATCAGAATATAAATCAAGGTTACATTTTGCTGTAAAACAATATTGTACTCAAATCAATAGAGTTCCTATCAGAATGAAAAGCAAAGGTTATGCTTGAAAAATACAAAACTAATCTGCTTCCTAAACTGATGATGGTCTGTTCTGTATGTGAAACTGATTGTAAAATCTGATATATTTAGCATATGACAAAGTACAACTGATGACCTGTTCACGTAAAGCAAATTAGCGTCCATGATGAAAAGAACAAAGCCCATGGGTCTGACCAAAACCTGTGCAATTTTATTGTACTGAAAAACACTCCTATACATCCACAACCTTTTAAACTAAAATCCACAAATAAGTAAAGAAAATGAACCCCTAGGCTCTCGTGATTCCTACTTCTTAATATCTCTGACAGGTTCTCCAGAATGGAAAGAGAGTGAAGTACTTGGAAATCAATGTCTTAAAATTTGTGATCCATCACAAATGAGCTTTCCAGTCTCAAGTTTCATGTCTCCACACAAAAGAAACTATGCTTCACATAGCTTTTGTCAGTGCTTTCTTGGTTTGGAGTGAACTGATTTCCATTTCCAACCTGTCAAAATCCTTCTCAGTCTTAAAGACTCCTTAGGATAACATGTCTGCTGTGAAGCTCCCAGGCAGAACTAGGTTCTCCTTTCTCCAAAATTCCAATGCCACGTTGATAATGCCATTTCAAATCATTCATTCATTCAACAAGTACTGAGAATTTACTAAATGCCAGTTAATATAACAATGAATATAACAGTAGAGTTTCCAGACCATATAAAGCTTACTAGAACAATTTATTTCCTTGTATCTTTAAAGACATTATAAAGTAGATAATTTTAGCTTCATTCAGATTGTCTTTTGAAATTCCCCTTCTTGGGTGTTTAATCTTAGGCAATTCACTTAACCTTTGTAATCAATTTTCCCACCTTTAAATGTGAGATCTTCCATCTAAAATATGAGTCTGTTATATTAAAAGAGATATATAATATAATTAGTAGAGTGCTTAGCACCGATAATGGGGAAAAAATATTCACAACCAAAACATGCCAAGGTTTCTAGGGGAATAAGCTACTTCATATCAGTGGGAAAAGAAGTCTTGATCCTGCTTCTTTCTATTTAAAGAGAACTATAATGAACAGAAAAAGGAAAGATAATTTAAAACTTTCTACCAGTTCATCTATACTGCTAGAGCATATAGAAGGCATTTCGTTTAGCAGTACAAGCCAAACGTTCATCCTTGGATATGAAGTGGTAAAGCCAGGGACAAGCTGAAAAGGGAGCCAAACGGTTCTTCTTGGGTCAAGTACAGGGGTTTGAGTTTTTAGAGGTGGCATGTGGGAAGGAACATGAACCACAAACAAGCAGGGAGAGTGAAGTCATCCTGTGATGAGGGGAGGTGGGATTCCGAGTGGGTGAGTCGCCAGAAAGAAGGCCCCGTGGGATTTCATTCTTCTATTTCTTCATACACATTCCTACCCACTCCTGAGTATAAAAGCCATCAGCAGACTCTGCCAGCCAGGCCATCTACCCTGAATTTACCCAGTTTTCCAGAGACGCCCTGCAAGTACCCGCATCTGAGTCACCATCACGTCATGCCCAACCACTGCAAAAGTCTCCTTATTTTCTGCCCACACAGCCCTAAGGCCTGCTCTGGAAGCAGCATTCAGAGTGATCCTATTATCATGACACCATTATCTTAAAATCCTTCAGGGGCCTGTCCCACTCAGGGTAAAAGCTCAAGCCCTTTCAAAGGTCTGTACAGCCTTGCGCGCTCTAAGTTCCCACTTTCTCACCTCATTTCAACTTCCTGTCTGGCCTAAGCCTCCTCCAGCACTCTGGCCTTCCTGCGGCTCCTCATTCCCAGGGGCCATGAGCCATCTCCACTGGCTTTGCAAGGCAGTTACTGCTTCAGCTCCTCCTTTGCCCACAGTGTGTTCGGTGCCTTGGTCCTTTTCCGCCTCTTCCAGCTGCTCTTCTGTAACTGCTCCCCTTTCCTCGCTATGATCCTCAAGCATCTGCTCTCATTCCTGCCTCTGAAAGTGCATCCTTGCTCTTCAGAGAGTCCACACGAAACCTCCCTATTCTGATCTCCACAGTATGGACTTCAACAGTTACCGACATTAGAAGGGTGATAGGCTGTCGGTGCCCCGTGCAAATCCTCAGAGGCCCCATGTGCATCACAGCGGACAGCACACACCTGACACCTTCTCGGAAGGATTGAGCTTAGGCTATTGGAGGATATCTAGGATATCTAGGAGGACGTGGAGCTTAGGATACCGCCCCCCTTGCCCAGAGGGACCTGTGAGTGATGCATGTCCCAGGATGAGAGGTCAGAAGTCATGGCTGTTGGCTGCAGGGAGCATGGACAGCTCTCGTGCACAAATGCCTCACTTCTCTGCCTCAAGTGAGGACAAAATCTTTGGTGCAACCTCTTCATGGGGTCAGGCTGAGGCCAGACTATCGTTGGAGTCACATCTTTGCTTAGCTCTCCCCCACCCTCCTGCTGCACACACTCCCTCATAGGTGTCCCCTGAATGCTCTGCCTTCATGAATTGCTTGCAAACTGATCCCTACCTCAGGTTTTACTTCGGGGCAAAAAACAACAGACTTTCAGAAAACCATCTACTTCTGCTTTATTGACTACGCCAAAGCCTTTGACTGAGTGGATCACAACAAACTGTGGAAAATTCTTCAAGAGATAGGAATACCAGACCGCCTAACTTGCCTCCTGAGAAATCTGTATACAGGTCAAGAAGCAACAGTTAGAACCAGACATGCAACAACAGACTGCTTCTAAATTGGGAAAGGAATACGTCAAGACTGTACACTGTCACCCTGCTTATTTAACTTCTATGCAGAGTACATCATGTTAAATGCCAGGCTGGATGAAGGACAAGCTGGAATAAAGATTGCCAGGAGAAATATTAATAACATCAGATATGCTGATGACACCACCCTTATGGCAGAAAGCAAAGAAGAATTAAAGAGCTTCTTGATGAAAGTGAAAGAGGAGAATGGAAAAGTTGGCTTAAAGCTAAACATTCAAAAAACTAAAATCATGGCATCCAGTCCCATCACTTCATGGCAAATAGATGGGGAAACAATGGAAACAGTGACAGACTCTTATTTTGGGGGGCTCCAAAATCACTGCAGATGGTGACTGCAGTCATGAAATTAAAAGATGCTTGCTCCTTGGAAGAAAAGCTATGACCAACCTAGACAGCAAATTAAAAAGCAGAGACATTACTTTGCCAACAAAGGTCCACTTAGTCAAATCTATGGTTTTTCCAGTGGTCATGTATAGATGTGAGAGTTGGACCATAAAGAAAGCTGAGTACTGAAGAATTGATGTTTTTGAACTGTGGTGTTGGAGAAGACTCTTGAGAGTCCCTTGGACTGCAAGGAGATCCAACTAGTCAATCCTAAAGGAAATCAGTCCTGAATATCCATTGGAAGGACTGATGCTGAAGATGAAGCTCCAATATTTTGGCCACCTGATGTGAACAACTAACTGAGATTAGGAAAGACTGAAGGCAGGAGGAGTGAGGACAACAAGAAGATGAGATAGTTGGATGGCATCACCGACTCGATGGACATGAATTTGAGCAAGCTCCAGGAGTTGGTGATGGACAGGGATGCCTGGTGTGCTGCAGTCCATGGGGTCGCAAAGAGTCGGACATGACTGAGTGACTAAACTAACCAGAGCAAAGACACATGCATAAATATTTGAAGGTTTATTTTCAAGAAAAAACAGCCAAGAACATTGAGTTAAACACAATTATTACACCTGAAGTTGCATTTATATTACTGTAGGCAAAAATAATTGCTCATAATTAACCATACATTCTATTAAGAGAATTTTCAGTAATTTTATTTATCTCAGATTCTTGAGGGCTTCCCAGGTAGCGCCAGTGGTAAAGAATCCAGCCGCCAATGCAGGAGACATGAGACACAGGTTTCCTCCCTGGATCAGGAAGATCTCCTAGAGAAGGGAATGGCAACCTACTCCAGTATTCCTGCCTAGAGAATCCCGTAGACAGAGGAGCCTGTTGGGTTACAGGTCTGTGGGGTCACAAAGAGTCAGATATGACTTAGTACACCCACAGATCCTTTTTTGAATAGTAGACTCACTACCTCTATATAGCCAACAAATATATATCCTTTATTTCCCAAAGTTTATTCAGACCTGGTCAACTGGTGAGAAAAC
Source organism: Oreotragus oreotragus (assembly GCA_006410675.1). Taxonomy (NCBI): domain Eukaryota; kingdom Metazoa; phylum Chordata; class Mammalia; order Artiodactyla; family Bovidae; genus Oreotragus; species Oreotragus oreotragus. The sequence continues at coordinate 40,586 of SJYX01009748.1, read as the reverse complement.
ATTAATTACCATAATTATTAGTAAATCTGGGAGGATAATTCCTAAGTAAATAAAATTATGGTGTATTGTAAAATTCATTCCAATAAGTGATGGTCACAATTGCTTTCTCCTCCTATGTCTCTCAGCTCTTATGCTTGCAGATGTTGAAAGTGGATCTGGAGCGTTTGTTACTATATGTTTTCTCATTGACCAAGAATATTTTCAGAAACTTAAGGTAATATGAAAGTTCTCATGGCTCACATAACCTAGAAACCAACACTAGATTTACTCTCAGGTGCCCAAATCCTAACCTAACAAATACACTCCTGCTCAATCACTCAGTTGTGTCCAACTCTTTGCGACCCCATGGACTGTAGCACATGAGGCTCCTCTGTCCATGGGATTTTCCAGGCAAGAATACTGGAGTGGGTTACCATTTCCTCCTCCAGGACACTGTTATGGAGGCAATATAAAAAAGTGGATGGACATAATCCTTGCCTAACAAAAATAGCTTTACTCCTAACAGGACCAATTTATTGCTTTATTCAAATATGATTTTGGAAATTTATAAATAAGATTAATTGTAATCAATGGAAATTATCTGAGCATCCCTCTATTCTTGGAAGTTGTTTCTCTACCCATTCTTAATATTAAAAGAAATTCCATGTCAATTTATGCGGAAGGAGTCTAACTGTTGTTTAATAGCTAGAAACATGAAGGCTTTTATTTTCATTCTAAAACATGAAGTACGTCCCCCTAACACTTAGAATTGTTTGGGTCAAAAGTATGTCACCTTCTGAGTGAAAAACAAAGACTATTCATGTTCAAGATTTCAAAAATGTGTCCTATTTTTCTCTTAAAAAAAGATTTTAAATTTTACATACACATGATTTTCTGTTTGAGCTAAGATAATGGAGCACTTTCAAAGTTAAGGAAATGGCTTATTTTCAAGTCATATGAACCTTTACATCCACATTTCTTCCCCCACTACCACTATGGCAGAAAACAAAGAGGAACTAAAGAGTTTCTTGATGAAGGTGAAAGAGGAGAGTGAAAAAGCTAGCTTAAAACTCAACATTCAAAAAATGAAAATCATGGTATCTGGTTCCATTACTTCATGACAAATAGATGGGAAAACAATGGAAACAGTGACAGACTTTATTTTCTTGGGCTGCAAAATCACTGCAGATGGTGACTGCAGCCATGAAATAGAAAGTTGCTTGCTCCTTGGAAGAAAAGTTATGACAAACCTAGACAGTGTGTTAAAAAGCAGAGACATTACTTTGCCAGCAAAGGTCTGTATAGTCAAAGCTATGGTTTTTCCAGTAGTGATGTATGGATGTGAGAGCTGGACCATAAAGAAAGCTGCCAAAGAATTGATGATTTTGTATTGTGGTGCTGGAGAAGACTCGAGAGTCCCTTGGACTGCAAGGGGACCAAACCAATCAATCCTAAAGGAAATCAACCCTGAATATTCACTGGAAGGAACGTTGTTAAAGCTGAAGCTCCAGTACTTTGGTCACCTGATGCAAAGAGCTGACTCATTGGAAAAGACCCTGATGCTGGCAAAGATTAAAGGCAGGAGAAGGAGACGACAGAGGACGAGAAGGTTGGATGCCATCACTGACTCAATGGACATGAATTTGAACAAACTCTGGGAGCTGGTGATGAACAGGGAAGCCTGGCATGCTGCAGTCCATGGGACCGCAAAGGGTCAGAAATGAATGAGCAACTGAAAAACAACTATATCCTCATACTAATAAAAATAGCTATCATATTTTTAGCAGGCAATGGTGTTAGTGATTTGAATATGTTACCTTAATCCCCATATCTATATGAGGTATGCCCTCTGAATATCATATTTTATAGATGGAGAGACTGCAAAAGAAAAAAAATAACTCATTCAGCAAAGAGATGGTATAGCTGGAATATCCAAGCAAAGCAGTTTGACTCTGTTATTCATGTTCATAACATGTGCAGTCCCTTCTGATATGCTCTTAATGATTACAGTGTAGTACACATCCCATCTATAATTATTTATTGATTAATACAAATACTATAAATAATGTACTCAGTAGTCAGTCATACGGCAACTAGTTGATAACTGGGCAATTCAAGATCAGTTTAGAAACTGACTTCAAAATCCTATACATAGGCTGAAACTATGCAACAGTCAAGAGAAAAGAAAAGAATTTCAGTTTATGTATACCTAAAGTCATGCACAAGCATTAATTGTTTGCATATCACAAGAATCAAGAGCTAGAAGAAGCTTTAAAAAGAATATATTTTTAATGCCTCAATTAAAGAAGGTAAGAGAGCTCAAGGAAATTAATGATTTGTAAAACAGTATAGAGTCTGTTGATAAAATTGAAAAAAGAAAAAAACTAGAGTACTTTTGACATTCAAGCCACTATATCTTATTGTCTCATTTATACATAGCAAACACATAATTGATATCTGGAACTATGTGTTTCTTAATTTTCTTAAAGACAGTTTTATTTTATTTTCACAATATACAGATATATCCAGAAAGGATTACATAAAAAGGAAAATTATAGGCCAATGTCATTGATGAATATAAATATAAAATTCATAAAGTAATATTAAAAAAAACTTATTTCAAGCAAATGATCATCTCAATAAGGAGAAAATTATAAAATCAATACCTATGGTAGAGTGCTCGCTTCGGCAGCACATATACTAAAATTGGAACGATACAGAGAAGATTAGCATGGCCCCTGCGCAAGGATGACACGCAAATTCGTGAAGCGTTCCATATTTTTTATAGAAAACTATAAAACACTGATGAAAGAAATCAAAGAGGACACTAATAGATGGAGAAATATACCATGTTCATGGATTGGAAGAATCAATATAGTGAAAATGAATATATTACCCAAAGCAATCTACAGATTCAATGCAATCCCTATCAAGCTACCAGCGGTATTTTTCACAGAACTAGAACAAATAATTTCAAGATTTGTATGGAAATACAAAAAACCTCGAATAGCCAAAGCAATTTTGAGAAAGAAGAATGGAACTGGAGGAATCAACTTACCTGACTTCAGGCTCTACTACAAAGCCACAGTCATCAAGACAGTGTGGTACTGGCACAAAGACAGAAATATAGATCAATGGAACAAAATAGAAAGCCCAGAGATAAATCCACACACATATGGACACCTTATCTTTGACAAAGGAGGCAAGAATATACAATGGAGTAAAGACAATCTCTTTAACAAGTGGTGCTGGGAAAACTGGTCAACCACTTGTAAAAGAATGAAACTAGATCACTTTCTAACACCACACACAAAAATAAACTCAAAATGGATTAAAGATCTAAATGTAAGACCAGAAACTATAAAACTCCTAGAGGAGAACATAGGCAAAACACTCTCCGACATAAATCACAGCAGGATCCTCAATGATCCGCCTCCCAGAATACTGGAAATAAAAGCAAATATAAACAAATGGGATCTAATTAAAATTAAAAGCTTCTGCACAACAAAGGAAACTATAAGCAAGGTGAAAAGACAGCCTTTGGAATGGGAGAAAATAATGGCAAATGAAGCAACTGACAATACCTATGGTGGAAACTTCAAGTAAACTGCAAATAGAAGAACACTGCAATAATCTTGGGCTTCCTAGGTGGTGCTAGTGGTAAAGAATCTGCCTACCAATGCAGGAGACATAAGAGATATGGGTTCAGTCCCTAGGTTGGGAAGATCTCCGAGAGAAGGGAATAGCAACCCACACCAGTATTCTTGCCTAGATAATCCCAAGGACGGAGAAGCCTGGCAATCTACAGTTCATTGGGCTGCAAAGAGTCGGACATGATGAGAATGACTTAGCATGCAGGCATGCAATAATTTTAGGAAATCTAAAGTAAAACTATAACAAATACTATACTTTATCATGAAATATTATAGGCTCTCCTTGTTGAATCAGGAAGAAGGCAAGGATGGCAATTATTATTTATCTATCCAACAATGAACTGGAAGGCCAATAGCATCTAGCAGGACAAGAGAAATGTTACATGGATTGGAAAAGAAGAAATAAAAAATTTTCAATCACAAATGATTATGTATGGAAACAGTCTTAAACTCAATACATATACTATTAAAACTAATAGCCAAGTTTTAAAAGTCTCTTACATAAAAAACTATATGTGTCAAAAAGTAGAAAAAAAAATCTTAAAAACCATACAATAAGCATAATAAGCCTAAAGATGTACTAAGGAAAAAATATCAAGAAATATATGTAAGACCCATAGAGAATATTATAAAACTCTATAAAGAGAAATTAAAGGAGACCTATAAAATGAGTGACATACCACATTCACGGCTTAGAACATTCAATATAATAAACAGCAGTTGTCACCACTGATACATCACTGCAATCCAAATAAGCATCTAAACTCTTTTTCTGTAACTTGACAAGCTTTATAAGAAAATTTAAAGTTTATATGGAAAGTCTAAGGACCAAGAACATCCAAGTCAGTCCTGAAGAGGAAAAATGTTGGTGAACTTACATTTCTACATAAAAACACACAGTATAAAGTTACAAAGAGCAGGACATAAGCCAGTATAACAGTGAGTCCAGAAGCAAATCCAAACATACATGAATATTTTATCTACAATAAGGACTGAACTGCAAAGCCATGGTGAAATTGTCATGTGTTCAAAAAATGGTGCTATCAAAGAGATATGCAGGTTGACAAAATGACGTCAGATCCTTCCTTACAGTCTACTCAACAGGTGACCACAGGTGGATTGTAGATCTAAATGGGAAAAGCAAGGATATTTGTATAGCCTTAAGAAAGGGAACAATTTCTTAAGACAAAGAAGGTACTAATCATGAAGAAAAAGATGGACAAATTTGGCAACATTAAAAAAATTGTTTTGCTTATCAGAAGGCTCTGTTAATTGAGTAGAAGGACAAGCCACAGAGGGGAGGAGATATTTACAAAACATATAGCCAATAAAAGAGCTAAAGATCTATTGTATATAAAGAGCCCTCACAAATCAGTAATAAAAAGACAGACACCAGAGAGATAAAAGAGCAGGAGAGCACAAAGAGCACGTCACCAAGATGACATTCAAATGGCCAACAGACAATTGAAAAACTGTTCAACCTGGTTATAAAAATGAGAGGAAAACAAAATAAAACGGTAATATCATCCTACACAGTCCTCATCGTGTGTGCATAAGGGGCTTCCCTCAAAGCTCAGCTGGTAAAGAGTCCACCTGCAACGCAGGAGACCCCACTTCGATTCCTGGGTTGGGAAGGTCCCCTGGAGAAGGGATAGGATACCCAATCCAGTATTCCCTTGTGGCTCAGCTGGTAAAGAATCTGCCTGCAATGTGGGAGATCTGGGTTTGATCCCTGGGTTGGGAAGATCCCCCGGATAAGGGCAAGACTATCCATTCCAGCATTCTGGCTTGGAGAATTCCATGGACTGTATAGTCCATGGACTCACAAAGAGTCGGACACGACTGAGTGACTTTCACACAATCCTCAGATTTGCTCAAAAAAGAAGTATGACAATAATGAATGCAAACATACATATTTGATTAAAATGCATAAAATATTTCTGTTAGACACACAAATATGTGGATGCTTCTGTAAAGGGGAAATGGATAGAAAGACTTTTAGTGTATGGTCACCTGATTTTTAAGCTTCCCTAGTGGGTAAGATGGTAAAGAATCTTCCTGCAATGCAGGAGACCCAGGTTTGATCCCTGGGCTAGGAAGATTCATATTTCCATTAGACACACAAATATGTGGATGCTTCTGTAAAGGGGAAATGGATAGAAAGACTTTTAGTGTATGGTCACCTGATTTTTAAGCTTCCCTAGTGGGTAAGATGGTAAAGAATCTTCCTGCAATGCAGGAGACCCAGGTTTGATCCCTGGGCTAGGAAGATTCCCTGGAGAAGGGAATGGCAACCCACTCCATCATTCTTGCCTGGAAAATCTCATGGACAGAGGAACCTGGTGGCCTACAGTCTGTGGGATAAAAAATCATCGGACGTGACTGAGTGACTAACACTAAACAAAACTAAGAAAAAATATACAGTATACTACATGTGTCTAGACAGACATTTTTCTCCCCTCGGCCTAACTTGGTGAGCAACAAATTTAAATTGTGAAAACAATTTCAACTGTGCATCAGGGTAACTAGTATTGGGAACTTCTCTCTATTTTTTCTTTGTTTTAGCTCTTAACGGGAAGACAAGAACATGCTCTGAAGATCCAGTCTATTCACTCCTATACACAACATTTGAAACCATGTGGTTTCAAACTTCTTTCTGAAGAAATTGGGGGAATGAAGTACCAACCCTACAGTCGAGGGGTCTAGCATGCAAATCTCACCAGTACATAAAATAGGTGATCATCATGTAGACAATTTCACATATATTGTGTATGTTAGTATTTTTATGCTAAAGCAGATTTCTTTGCTCAGTCTGGCACTATTTATAAATACAAAACTAAAACAAGTACCAGAATTTTCTTTCCCCTGACACACCAGAGCTGAAGTGGGCCACCACACTCTTTTCAGCCAGGGACTTACTGTATACAGATGCTCTGTTCCATTAACCTTCTTTAGGAAGTTGCTCTCTCGCTTATGAATCCCTGGTTTCCTACAATTTATGGCAAACTGGGGATGTTTTGTTTTAAACTTTAAAAGTCACACATAACTTTCTGCATTTATTCTCACTGAAATCAGGGAACCAATGGAAGCCTCCAGAAAAACCGCGAGTGTTAATGGAAATGTGCGCCACTGGAAGATGCTGGTTTATCATCCCTCATCTCCCTCCTTCCCGCCTCTGCTGAGGCCACTTGACTCTCCTTTTGCTTTCTCTCGTTTCTTTCATTGACCTTCATTTTGTCAGCTCTCCCAAGACAAACCTTTAAAGGCGATTAGAAGTCAGCTTTTCTTTCACATGGTAAAACTCATAAATTGCCTTTTTATTATGTAAAAATAATAAATATTTATAATAATAAATATTTTTTATATAACATAGACCTTCACTTCTTCCAGGCTGCCTTTATTACCAGAAGTTAAAAATTCTTTCTTCAACTGATTTTTTTTGCCCTAGTTCTGTATCTTCTTGGCCAGCAGTGGAAATGTTTCACATGGCTGGCTTCTCAACAACTAGTATTTTACTGAGCTTCAGGCTTTTTTCTACGATGTGTATTATAGATGTGGGTAAGATGAAAATATTTCATTTTGTGTTAGAAAAAAATAATTCAACATGAAAACAAATTAAATATGTAACAAAGTCATTTGGTGTCAAAAAATCAGTCTAGAGGGTTGAGAGTGACCACAAAGCAGTATCCGAAGAGAAGCATTTGGGGATTGGATTGTGAAAATGCTCCATGTGCTGTTTGAATGACAGGTGTTTAGGATGACAGACAGTTATGACAACAGTACTTGTTCTACCTCGGTTTTTCTTCAACCAGCAATACATGTTTCCAGTTTCCACAGCAACCCAATCAATTTCTGATTACAAATGCAAGCAGAGCAATTTAGGCCCAGACTAGGGAAAATGAACAGTATATTTGTAGACTTAGAGAAATTTGAAATTAGCCCATATCACTCTGAAAGCCTCTATTTGATGTTCACAATTAAGATAAAGACTAAAATCTTGAAAAAAAAATTCCAGCTGAAGATAAACCACATTTTATAGAGAACTCATTCCTTTTTTTTAATTGTATTTTTCAAAGATACAAAGATTTCAGGACTCCAGCTAGATGAATGGCATCATTTAATTAAAGCAGCTGAACTGAGTTAAAGCAGAAACAAATGACAATTATACACCCATGTTTAAACAAAATGGGGATGTGAATAATCTCTATATTCTCTGTTTGTTTGGATTAATGCATTTAGTTGCAAATCACAATATAAAATACTTAGATTTGAAATTTTTTTACTTTTTTATTATTTACTTAAAATATAAGGATTATTCTAACTATAACATAAAACAAAATTACCAACATGGTTAGATGTTATGCTATTAAAGTGCTTCCTAAAAAGCAATATATATATTATGTATATAATATATATATAATTGTTTGAACCATGTATATCATCCAAATAAAAATAACGTACATGGTTTATAACACCTTTCACTAATGGAAAAACTTCAGGAGAAGCAATCTTCCTTACTGAATTAAGTGTATTTGCAAAACAAGTTAAAGGCCAGTGAAGTGATGAGGCAAACACGAGATAGAACCTTAGTGACTCAGAGGCATTAATACACCTTCCTGAGCACATAACTCATCACCGCGGGTGGCTAAAGTATCAAGGAGATTAGAATCCTATAAACTCTTAAAAAGGTCTGGTTATAGGATAGGCCAATTACATGTCAGCAGATTTGGGGAGAATAGAAAACCACCATCTCCTGAGCACTTGACTACGTTTGATTCCCATGTTGCTGAGCATGTGTCTGTTTCACTATTATATTTCATTCAACCTCCATGAAAACCTTCTGAAATTATAGTAGTCCTGCCATCTGCTGAGGAAGCATTTGAGGATTTGCAAGTCTAAAACCAGTGTCAAACACTGACAGAGACTGCATGAAGGTAATAACTGCAACTGTGGCAAACCACGGTGTTTAACGTGTGAAGAGCGTTACAGAGGCCACATGAAAGGCTTTCCAAGAATCTTACTCTCTTGGCTGAAGGTGGATAATCGAGCTACAAATGGCCTAGTCTAGCTTTCAAAACAAGATTTTGCTATCCTGTAGTTGGGTCAAGTCCTTTGATCAACAGAAAAGATCTTCTGAATTTTTTCCCAAGGCTTAGGAATTCATGACCTAACTTATGATCCTAGAATAACTTTAATGAGTAAAATGTCAGTGTGAATGTCTAAGAAATAATTTTTCTGAATGCTGTAAAAATTTTTATTAGTTCATTATTCCAGTTTAATGTACTAGTGTTCAAATTTTCAAAATGCACTGACTAGATTGCGTACATGCATCCAGGTCAGCATGAAAACTAGCTGTTTGCCCTAGGCTGAAATAAACTTATGGCTCCTTATAAAATGTGATGGATTCCCAAGATATCGTTAACAGAAAATAAATGAAAGTAGATATAAATTTGAGTATTATGTAAATTTACAGGTAAATCTCAACAAATGAAGAAAAATGTTAAAGTACTAACTATCATAGTTTTTATGGGAGATCCTAAATATTAATCTCGACTGGATAACTTTTAATGGAGACAGTGAATGGGAACATAAATATATTTAGTGGAGAAAATTATGAAAACTTTGTTTTCATAGCCAAATGTAACAATATTTCAATAAAGTTCATACAATAACTATATATACTTTATACCATAGATAAATCAATGATGGATATTTTCAGATCATGAAATTGTGCTGTACACAGTGATACAGTTTACATTTATTAAAATAAGAAATAAACTATTTTTTGTCTTTTATTCTATGTACTATAAGGCCTAAAGGAACAAGCCTCATGTAATAAACAGGCTTATACATGCTCCAGGAGCTCTTTTAAATGCCTCAAAGATGACAAGGATAAACTTAACATTCCATTAATAACTTCATGTACCAGCTAGGGGTAAGGCTGACATGATGTGGTTTTGATCCTCTCTGCTTGACAGCTGGTGCAACTTGTCCACTGTTAGGTATTTAACCAAGAGAGATAAACAAATATCCATACAAGCACTTGTACAACAATGTTCACTGCAGCTGTTTTGAACAGCCATACACTGGACACTACTCAGATGTTCACCAACAGTGAGTGCTTAAAGTGTGCTATATTCATATGAATGTAATACTGGAAGCAATAAAACAATGAAATATCAATATATGCAACAATATGGATGCCTCTTTAAGTAATTATGTTGACTGAAAAAGAAGCCAGGGAAAAAAAGAAGTGTATTCTGCATGAAAGTGTGAAAGTGTTAACCGCTTAGTTGTGTCCAACTCTTTGGGACCCCATGGACTGTAGCCCGCCAGGTTCCTCTGTCCATGACATTTTCCAGGCAAGAATACTGGAGTGGGTAGCCATTCCCTTCTCCAGGGGATCTTTCTGACCCATGGATCAAACCCAGGTCTCTTGCATTGCAGGCAGATTTATATTCTGTATAAATAAATACAAACTCATCTATATGACCGGGGAAGGCAACGGCACCCCACCCCAGTACTCTTGCCTGGAAAATCCAATGGACAGAGTAGCCTGGTGGGCTGCAGTCCATGGGGTCGCTAACAGTCGNGCAACAGTTAGAACTGGACATGGAACAACAGACTGGTTCCAAATAGGAAAAGGAGTACGTCAAGGCTGTATATTGTCTCCCTGCTTATTTAACTTATATGCAGAGTACATCATGAGAAACGCTGGAATGGAAGAAACACAAGCTGGAATCAAGATTGCCGGGAGAAATATCAATAACCTCAGATATGCTGATGACACCACCCTTATGGCAGAAAGTGAGGAGGAGCTAAAAAGCCTCTTGATGAAAGTGAAGGAGGAGAGTGAAAAAGTTGGCCTAAAGCTCAACATTCAGAAAATGAAGATCATGGCATCTGGTCCCATCACTTCATGGGAAATAGATGGGGAAACAGTGGAAACAGTGTCAGACTTTGTTTTTTTGGGCTCCAAAATCATTGCAGATGGTGAGTGCAGCCATGAAATTAAAAGACGCTTACTCCTTGGAAGAAAAGTTATGACCAACCTGGATAGTATATTCGGTCTGTGCAGTCCTAATTTATTTGTTTTCTCCGTCTGTTACTCCTTTGAATCCCTTCTCAGAAAATGGCGCCTGGTGGCTCCTATAGAAACTGGGTCATCCGTTCCTTCTCCCTTGCTTCTCCCATCCTACCAGCCCCGAATCCTACCGATTCTCATCCTGTACATTTCTTCATCTTCTCTCCCTTTATCACCCCTACTGTCGTTCACGACGCCATCATCAGTTGCCAGGCTGACACTGTCAACTTTCAAGGTCTCCCTGCTTCCCTGCCAGCCTACCTCTAACCACAACCACAACGTTCTGCTGGTGGAATGCTTCCAGGACCGCACAGCTAGCACAGCGTCCTGGATCACCACTCTCCTCCAGAGACTCCTCAAGTGTTCTTTAGACGCAGATAACTTTGTACAAAGCATCACAGCTTGTAGAGCATTGCTTGTCTCATTTCTTGGTGTCTTTCTACACATATTTCTTACCCTTTCTCTCCAGCAGGAGAAAGCAGAAAGGTTCCTATGGCTGTCAGCCGTGGGTCCACATCAACAACCACCTGTGCATGCACACACACACACCTGCTTCATCTGGCCTGCTTCTGCTGATCTTTCCAGTGTCAGCTTAACCTCAGCTCCCTTGTGGCAGCCTCTCCTGATCCCCTCCAAGTGGCAACAGAAATCTGGGACTTCACCATTATGTCATGTTACAACCCACTGCAGAAGTCTAGCCATGCATCTGTATTTCCCCAGGAGAGGCAAGCTTGAGGGGTCACAGATGTCCTGTAACCCCCACCCAGCACAGTGCCTGGTGTTCTGGAAGGTGACCAACAAGTGTGTCTTTATTAATTGAATGCAGACACAAATGAATGAAGAGACAAAGATATCGGCAGATGAATCCACTCTCAGATATGCTCCCTTTGTTGGAAGTGTTTAACGGCTTGCACTTGCAATTACTTGAGGTCTATCTTTGAGGGACAATTCATCTGGATTTCTCCCATCATTGTTCTGCCCCTTTCTTCTCTGCCCCTTTCATGACGCATAATACAAACAACCACATGCAATCACTCACAACTGGGAGCATCCATGGGCAGATGAGGATGTGTGAGAGAGAAGGCTGAGGCTGGTTCCATGTGTCGGAAGGCGCCGCCCGTCAGAGCCCACGCGTCAGCGCTGTGGACTGTGGCCCACATCCTCCTGCAGCCTTATCATGGCCAAGTCGGAAATCTATTTTCCTGGGTGTGCCACAGCTGTCCTCTCATATTTTAGGGAACGGCGGGGGGTTCACAAATGAGGCGGGAAAGGAAGGCTAGTTAATTTAGAACCTGAGGGAGCGGGAGGCCTGGTAGGGTGGAGACTTGGCCAGCCTGGCCTCCTCCCCAGAGAAGGAGGTAATGGGAGAGTGATTCCCCCTGAACGCTCGGCGGGGGTTCATCTCTGATCTCTCATGATCAGCTCCAGGGAAATGTAGACAGGTTTCAAGTCAAAATAAGATTTCTGGAGCAGCCAGAACAGAAACTCGCACCTGGACCCACAGCCCCAGCTGGGTCTCTCTGCCTCTTGCATCCTCCTGGGTGATAAAGATCCTCGAATAAGGAGAGGGTTGATGATGTGGAAGATGAAAGAGAATCCATCTGGACTTTGCTCAAGCCGTCCTGGCCACGCAGGGATCTGGCTGGTCCGTGCTGGGCAGGCTGGGGTGGGGGTGAGGCTGTGTGGGGCGTCCCCACGAGAGAAGGCAGGTGACCACCCCTGTTCTGCAGGAGGTCTTCTTCTGATGCAGTGCCTGGGAGGGGCTTTCTCTCTGAATTACATCCTGTAATTGTTTTTCCTTCGATAGTTAAATTACAGTAACAAGTTGACACTGAAAATATAGGGAGCGGCTTAAATATCTTAAAAATTAAGTTCATCCAGAAGCTTGCCTGGGTGAAACTCAGGTTTTGTGCTTGGGCGAGGCACCGAGGGTCCCAACCTCATGCTCTGTGGCCAAAGGTGCCTGGACATGTTGGGAAAGGTGCCCAGGTCTCACCTGGGTTCCCAAGATGAACTAAACAGCAGAACTGGCCCCAAGTGAAATACCAAAGGAACTGGAGGGGGGGTTACACTAAGGGGACAGCTCGGTGATGCTGTTCTTTTGAGCCCCACTGGAGCCCACATGGGTGGGTCGTTGGCAGGCTGCTGCAGTCGCTGTCAGGAGGCCCAGCCCCTGCTTGTGGGGTCGTGTGGTTCTCTCTTGCCATGTCCCTAAATTGGTGACGTGATGCACTTGCCTAGGAAAGTTGTCAGAAAGATGGAGAATGCACCTGTCACTGGGGTCTCTGGTTCCTTCTGACTTGGGTGCACGGGGGCAGTGGATGGATTTGTCTGCTCTGAGCACATGAGGCTGTTCCTCCTGGCCAGGCTCTCAGGGCCTGTCTGATGAACAACGGACAGGGTGGTCTTATTGCCGTGGGCCCGGACACTCCTGAAGCCCTGCAGCCCACCCTCCCTGGGACCTTGCCTTCCCGGAGCAGGAGCGGGGGCCTCTTCATGTCCCAATGTCACGTGAGAATGTGGGCCTAATGGTGGCCATTAGTCAGTGTCCAGCGAGGGAACAAGTGGGTCTCCCGCCCCTCTGCCAGTGCAACACGCCAGCGAGGCATTTGATGAGGGGGTGGAAGGTCATTAGCCAGCAGGGCTGGTATTGATCCAGGAGCGAGGTCCTGGGATTTGGAGGCCAGTCACAGCTCCTTCTCGTGCAATTCACGCAATCACGCCTTTTTGGAGGACTCTCTGCACTCAGGGCGCTCAGAGGACGCTGCTCTGTGGAGGGACCCCAAGAAAGCCCCTGAACCAGGCCCAAGTCAGCCTCTGTCTGTGTAGCTTGAAGGTCACAGGTGCTACCGCGCCTGGAGTGTTTGGTCTCCTTGTCCTGCTTCTCCCTTCTCGGTTCATGTAGCTGTGCTCCTGGCAGACACCCTTGCCCTGTGCAGACAGATGAACAGTGTCCGTCAAGCAACCCACAAGGGACAGTGTGTTTTTTCTCAGCTGGTACCGTCAAGTTAGGAGGTGAGGGCACTCAGGAAGGGGCAAGTGAGGATGCTCGGAGACATAGGATAGGGTGTCCTTCTCCTTGCCCAGTCACTCTTCCTCATCTGCTTCTCAAATAGGTGATTTCAAGGCAATTTAGGCACAAAGGGAACTGCAGGAGGTGGAGGGGTGGTCGGAGCCCAGGGAGACAGCCAGTACAGGGGAAAGGAAAGGTCACCCGGCGAGGGGCAGACCCAGACCCTCAGAACTCACCACTGTTTGTGAGTCGGTTCAGTCAGTAATAACAACATGTCATCACCCAAGGTTTGTTGGTTCAGTGAGCACTCGACCATGTGACAAAGCCAACCCCATGCCAGGCGCTTTGTACGCTTTATCCAGTTTCATCCTCACGGCGGCCCTGGGAAGTAGGTGCTATTGTTCTTTTCCATCACACAGTTTTAAAAAACTACACACACGCATGAGTAAGTCACTGTGATGCAGAAAGTCTAAGTAACTTTCCCAAGGTCACCAGCTAACAGAGTCTTGGGGTTTAAACAAAAAAACAAAACAAAACTGGGATTTGAACTCAAACTCTCCCCAGTAGTTAATCCTTTCATCTGGCTTTTTTTCCAGCTAGCTTGCAGGATTTCTCAGCCTTTTATAGCCCAAGCCCCCTCAAAGCTTTCTGATTCCTTCCCTGCTGATCTCTCCCAGGTAAGGAGCTATTCTGGCTGGTTGTGCCTCCCACTCTTTGTGTTGGGAAATCTGCAGGTGTGGTGTTTTACTGCTCAAGTCCTTCCCCAGAGTGGAATCCTGGCCTTCCTGCCCCTCCCACGTCCTGTGGATGTTTATCTGCATTTGCAAGACAGCATCTCCTGAGTTCCTCTACCTTCTGTGGGGAGGGGGCATCACGACACTGATGCTCAGGATGACCCCTGCCCCCCACTTCCAAGCAGGTGACCACCCGCTTCATGCACTGGGAATTGTTTCTGGTGGGGCAGGTCTGCACATCAACTCAGTGTCTTTCGGGGGTAGGGAATTCCACCCCGAGTCTTTCCACACTCATTCCAAAGCCAGCTCCTCTCTCCATGCACACATAGGAGTTACATGAGAAATTCCTGCAGGGAAGTAGTCAGAAGTGCGTTTGGAAAGACAGGAAGGTCTTCAACTGGTGGATGAAGAGTTTGCCAGGAGGCAGTGGGCAGTAGGAGCCAGTCGAGGAGAACAGCAAGTCAGGGAGATGGGCTGAGGCCACAGACTATGGGGCAGGTTGGGTGAACTTTAGGGACGAATTTAGGAAGAGCCAGAGTGGATCAGGGGATGTGGTGTAAGGAGGAGGTGACCAAGAACAACCTCTGAGAGGAGAATTTCGGGAGTAGGGTGCTCAAATGGCACATTCAGAAAACACAGGGAAACCCACACCTTCTTAGCCACTTGACTTGAGCATATCCATAAATCGGGACCCACTTCATTTGGGGGCTGAGTGGGTGAGAAGGGGGAAGAAGCCCTTCCCTTCCGGGCCCTCAGGGGATTGACAGGCCTCCCGCTCAATCTGCCATGTCTGTCCTCTGGCAGTTCAGACGCCCGGTTCAGAGGTCCCCCCAGAGGATGATGCGACTAGGGGGCTGGACTCCGAGGGCCCCGCCTCCCAGCTCCCACAGAGCCTCACGTCCTGCAGAGTGCAGCCCAGATGCTCCAAGCCCTTCCTGCCCCCAAAGCAAGCCCCCTCCTCCCCTTCCTGCCCTGGGCAGTAGGGTCGCAGCCTTTCAAATGCAGGGCGTGGCAGTGTCTCACTGCAGTGGTCAGAGTTTACTGACTCCACGTCTCCGACTAGCGCGGCAGGGCTTTGAAGGCATGAGAGTTTCTCTTCCCTCCCCAGACCGGCTGAGGCCGTCTTGGACACAATGGTCCCACAGAGCAGGAGGTGGCACTGCTGGCTGGTGCAGGGGTTACGTTGATCTCTACACTCACGTGCCTGGGGACACCAGGCTATGGGGACAATAACGTCTGTTCTCTGGTCCACTCCCTAGCATCTCCCTTCTGATCCTATGAGTGTGGCACTAAGAGGCTTGGAATTCTGAAATCCTTGAACATGGGGATGAACAAAGGAGCACCAGCCGGTGGGAAAGGACATGGGACCCTAGCCACTTCACTGCTTGCCGCTTTGAAAGGGAGAGGACACGGGTGGGTCTCACTGATCCAACACTGTCACAGATGAGAAGCAGCATGAAATGGAAGCTTTGTAGAGAGCTGTCTGGCACCCTCGCCAACATCACAGAGGCTTGAAGGAGCAACCAAAAACACAGCACTTTTTTTTTTTTTTTAAACTTAGAGGCAATAGCGAGTCAGAAGAATAAGAAGGAGACCGACCTTGGCTCTTACAACCAATTATTTTTTAAACTTGGTCTGCACTCATTTCTTTGGACATCAGGGGAATGTGGGGTCCTATCCCAGCTCTGCCACTGGCCAGCTGTGTGACCTCGGGGATCATGCTTTAACTCTCTGGGCTGCAGTTGCTTCATCTGTAAGAGGGGTAATAATGATATCTCCCACACAGGGATTTTCAAGAGTGTTAAGACAGATGTCATGTTGTGCCTTTGTCTGTATGTCTGGCAATAGAGGATAGTTCAATTTTATTTGCCATAATTTAGGAAAAAATTTAAATCATAAATCTTTTTATGAAAGTAAGTTGTATATGTCAATAACCACAGTCTACTGATAATTACCCATGTTGGTTAAACAACCACTTGAGGCAGAGAAGTTGCCATTTCCCCCTCATTTTATAGATAAAGAAGCTAAACACTATTATAGGGGGGTGATAGGGCGAGGCAAGGCTGGGAAACAAGTACCCTACCTGTGCTGGGAGAGAACTCAGGGGAGATGCCACCATGGAGAAACTGACTCAGCTCTGTGCATCCAGACCACGTGGCTGAGGACCAGGCCCCTGTCTCTCCATCCAGAGCTCTTCCTACTCTCTCTGCTCCTTCCCACTGGGGCCACCTGAATATTCACTGGAAGGACTGGTGCTGAAGCTGAAACTCCAACACTTTGGCAATCTGATACGAACAGCCGATTCATTGGAAAAGACACACTGGGAAAAATTGAGGGCAGAAGGAGAAGGGGATGACAGAGGATGAAATGGTTGGATGGCATCACTGACTCAATGGACATGAGTCTGAGCAAACTCCGGGAAAAAGTGAAGGACAGGGAAGCCTGGTGTGCTTGGGGTTGCAAAGAGTTGGACGTGACTTAGCAACTGAACAAGAACAGTGGAAGCATCACATGTGACAATGAGAGGTGGTCACAGCCTGAACTGCAGGGACAACGGGTCGATGGTGAAATCCTGCCGAGACCAGACATGCACTACAGGGACAGTCACATCTCCATCCCCTCAGCGCATTCATTTGGTGCTGAAGGGGGCTGGTGCACTGCCATCCACCTGGGGCCTGATTTCTAGGTGCTGCGCCCCAGGAGGATTGGGCTCCAGCACAGTGAACCCTTAGAATCACTCGCAAAAGCCAAAGTTTGTCTGAATTCACCCAAAGAGCAGCCATCTCTGAGCCGTGGCCCTTTTCCTGCCNTGCACTGCCATCCACCTGGGGCCTGATTTCTAGGTGCTGCGCCCCAGGAGGATTGGGCTCCAGCACAGTGAACCCTTAGAATCACTCGCAAAAGCCAAAGTTTGTCTGAATTCACCCAAAGAGCAGCCATCTCTGAGCCGTGGCCCTTTTCCTGCCCTCTGGTAGTCCAGGCTGCACAGTACAGATGCCAGCTTGTTCCTCTTTAAGGTCAGGGCAAATTGCTAGGTGATGGCGACCTTGGCAACATGAGAGGGTGATGAGTCAAAGACAGCTGGGGCTCCTTTTTCTTCAGCAGGATCTGAATTTCCGACCCAGCAGCTGTGAGAGCCTAAAATTGACATTTGCGCTAAGTATTAATATAAACTTCATCATCTCTCGACAAAGGTGGCAAAATGAGCCCATTTATAGGAGTTGCACTTTCCACCCCAGCCCAACTTCTGATCAAAGAGAGACCAAAGGAGTTAGAAGAAAACCTCAAATTTAGCCTCAATATAGAGGTCATTCCTACCTATTAATAGCTCCCACCCTGTGCAGGAACCCCATTTGCAAGACCCCATGGATGGCCCTGCAGCCTCTACCAGACCACTTCCAGAAGCAGAGAGCTCTGGCTCTGGAAATATCCCCAAATCCAATTTTGAACTCCCCAGCCCCCTTTTTGGCTTAAACTGGATCTCACCTTTTTTTTTTTTTTTTTTTNACGGTGTTTAACGTGTGAAGAGCGTTACAGAGGCCACATGAAAGGCTTTCCAAGAATCTTACTCTCTTGGCTGAAGGTGGATAATCGAGCTACAAATGGCCTAGTCTAGCTTTCAAAACAAGATTTTGCTATCCTGTAGTTGGGTCAAGTCCTTTGATCAACAGAAAAGATCTTCTGAATTTTTTCCCAAGGCTTAGGAATTCATGACCTAACTTATGATCCTAGAATAACTTTAATGAGTAAAATGTCAGTGTGAATGTCTAAGAAATAATTTTTCTGAATGCTGTAAAAATTTTTATTAGTTCATTATTCCAGTTTAATGTACTAGTGTTCAAATTTTCAAAATGCACTGACTAGATTGCGTACATGCATCCAGGTCAGCATGAAAACTAGCTGTTTGCCCTAGGCTGAAATAAACTTATGGCTCCTTATAAAATGTGATGGATTCCCAAGATATCGTTAACAGAAAATAAATGAAAGTAGATATAAATTTGAGTATTATGTAAATTTACAGGTAAATCTCAACAAATGAAGAAAAATGTTAAAGTACTAACTATCATAGTTTTTATGGGAGATCCTAAATATTAATCTCGACTGGATAACTTTTAATGGAGACAGTGAATGGGAACATAAATATATTTAGTGGAGAAAATTATGAAAACTTTGTTTTCATAGCCAAATGTAACAATATTTCAATAAAGTTCATACAATAACTATATATACTTTATACCATAGATAAATCAATGATGGATATTTTCAGATCATGAAATTGTGCTGTACACAGTGATACAGTTTACATTTATTAAAATAAGAAATAAACTATTTTTTGTCTTTTATTCTATGTACTATAAGGCCTAAAGGAACAAGCCTCATGTAATAAACAGGCTTATACATGCTCCAGGAGCTCTTTTAAATGCCTCAAAGATGACAAGGATAAACTTAACATTCCATTAATAACTTCATGTACCAGCTAGGGGTAAGGCTGACATGATGTGGTTTTGATCCTCTCTGCTTGACAGCTGGTGCAACTTGTCCACTGTTAGGTATTTAACCAAGAGAGATAAACAAATATCCATACAAGCACTTGTACAACAATGTTCACTGCAGCTGTTTTGAACAGCCATACACTGGACACTACTCAGATGTTCACCAACAGTGAGTGCTTAAAGTGTGCTATATTCATATGAATGTAATACTGGAAGCAATAAAACAATGAAATATCAATATATGCAACAATATGGATGCCTCTTTAAGTAATTATGTTGACTGAAAAAGAAGCCAGGGAAAAAAAGAAGTGTATTCTGCATGAAAGTGTGAAAGTGTTAACCGCTTAGTTGTGTCCAACTCTTTGGGACCCCATGGACTGTAGCCCGCCAGGTTCCTCTGTCCATGACATTTTCCAGGCAAGAATACTGGAGTGGGTAGCCATTCCCTTCTCCAGGGGATCTTTCTGACCCATGGATCAAACCCAGGTCTCTTGCATTGCAGGCAGATTTATATTCTGTATAAATAAATACAAACTCATCTATATGACCGGGGAAGGCAACGGCACCCCACCCCAGTACTCTTGCCTGGAAAATCCAATGGACAGAGTAGCCTGGTGGGCTGCAGTCCATGGGGTCGCTAACAGTCGGACAGACTGAGCGACTTCACTTTCACTTTTCTCTTCCATGCATTGGAGAAGGAAATGGCAACCCACTCCAGTATTCTTGCCTGGAGAATCCCAGGGATGGGGGAGCCTTGTGGGCTGCCGTCTATGGGGTCACACAGAGTCGGACACGACTGAAGTGACTTAGCAGCAGCATCTATATGACAGAAAGCAAAGCTAGGAAAATGAGAGAGAGGGAGTGATTGCAAAAGGATCGGGGGTAATGGACAAGTTTGCATGATTTTGATTGCTGTGATGGCTTCACAAGTTGTATATGTGTGTCAAAATGTATTCACTTTTATACTTTATGTAGTTTATTGTTATACCTCAATTATAGTCTTTTAAGAAGAAATATTATTTACATCTTTGAAATAACTGCATTAATTTAAAGTAAGAAAAAGTTAACTGAAGGAATGTGGGCCTGGGGTCAGATGGTGGAAGCAGGCATAGGTCAGTGACTGCTAAGCCCTGATAAGCTATTCTCACGACTTTATCAACTCTGTGCAAGGATCACGCTGACACTTGAAGAAATGATTTTCATTTTGTAAAGCAATTGACAGCGGAAAGGAGATTAATGACTCTTCACCATAAACTGAATGTACGTTCTGAATTTGTTTTCCAGAATTTAATATGTTTTAGCAGATTAACTCCAATCTACTTTCATTACTGACAAAAGTCACTTGTTATTACTTGCAGATGACTGAACAGACGGAGGTGAGCTCTATGGTTTGAAAGCAGAGTAAAACAAGATAGACCAATTATTTCACAGAACAGAATTATTTCACTGAACTTGTCCACATGTGCCAGACAGTGGTTGCAATTTTCTAGCCTACTTAGCATCAGCACCCTAGAATGCTCTTCACCCTTCGCAGAGGGCAAGGCTAGTCTGTGCTTTTCCAAACAGGCCACTAAGGCTTTAAATATCTTTTGGGGCTTCCCTGAGCCTTCTGCCTCCCATCACTAACCCTTTTTTTGCTTGCATCTTGGTTCAGTTTGGAACTGTAGGTTTGGATTTTGACTCAAACATTTGGCTCACCTGAATCCTGTTACCATCTCCTAGATCTATCTCAAGTTCTACCCTGATTGAATCAGCCTGATGATTCTAGGTTTGCCAGTGTTATCTCAAGAAAAACCTGGTGTTTGTACTATGTGAGTCACTGCAAGTATCTCAATCCAGTCCAATATACACAATATATTGGTGCTGATTTTGGCCTTTGAGATGCTCCCAAGGTTTTTGATTCCTTTGGTTTTTAAAGGTTCTAATCTAAAACACCATTCCTGCAATTTTTTTTTATTGAAATACCAAGTGTTGATGAGTTTCACATCAGTTCAAACTAGCTTCCACTCACATAAATAGACGGCCAAATGTAACTTAGAGAAATTCTGTTTTTTAGCTATAAAAGGGAGGAGTTCTTAACAGGAAATCACTATATTCTTTCCATAAGTGATAAATAGGAAGTAAATGTATAACAGGTGTAGATGGACATTCACAGTCAAATTACTTTTAAAAAATACTTAAACAAGAAATAAAACTGAGCATCTCGGATGTCTAGAACACGGTGCAAAGTGTTGAGAGGCACAGGGGCAAAGACTTATAAGACACTGGCCATTGAAACCTGAAACTTATAAAAGCTATACTTGATGAATTTATTATAAAAATTTTAAAATGAAAAAAGATGATTTTGTACATGTAAATCCCTGTGAATGTGTGTATGATCTAGTATAATAATAAGTAAATATGATATCATATACTCAAGGAATTCCAAAGAGAAATAAAGTATATGCAGAGGCATCCTTCATTATTGCTTAAAAGTACTAACCCTTATTTTATACAACTGTTGCTGTTCTGTGTCAATAGTCACTAACTAAGTAAGTAAAGTCACTCAGTCGTGTCCGACTCTTTGTGACCCCGTGGACTGCAGCCCACCAGGCTCCTCAGTCCATGGGATTCTCCAAGCAAGAATACTGGAGTAGGCTGCCATTTCCTTCTCCAGGGGATCTTCCCGACCCAGGAATTGAACTCAGGTCTCCCACAATGGAGGCAGACGCTTTAACCTCTGAGCCACCAGGGAAGTCAAAATCAGATAAATTTTCTCTTACTTTTTTTCTCCATTTTTTTTCTCTTTCCAATGTCTCTTTAACATTTATCTTATGAATCCCTCTGTTATTTACTTTGACATATGGCAGAGATTGAAAATAGATTCCACCTCATATGCCAAGTTGATTCACTCACTCAATAAAAATGTATGCATTGTTTACTATGTACCAGGCACTATGTTATATAAATTCTAAAATATATAATTTTATAATTATAAAATACATATAATTATTATTAAATTCAAATATTTCATGTTCATGTGAAACCACTAAATAATTCTACTTAATTTTGAAATCAAGTTGTAGTTTTATCATGTAAAATAACTTTTATCTTAAAATACAAAGTGCCAGACACAAGAGATTTGGTAATGGATTTACTGCTTTTCTCAGGGACTAATTATTCATAAATACTTTGGTTTAGAATAGACAATCTGTAAAATATATTTCTCTGTGGATTCTGTTCTAAGTAAAAACCACAAAAGGAAGGTAGCTAGCCATGATTTGTTCCATATTCATTATTTTATTTGGCATTTATTATATAATCATATATTTTCTATTCTGTGTTATAACAATGACCTTAATTTGAATTGCTTTAGAAAGGTACTTCTGAAATATAAATTATTTCTAGAACAATTATTATTCATAATAAATCAATTCACATCCTTTTCCCTATATGATAGTAACTTTGGTAAATAAACAAATTCATAGATAATAATATCTGAAATTTTTGTTTAGGTTATGATTCTTAAATGTATATGGAAGACTTAAAAGTAAATCTCTGACCACAACACTTCTCTATGACAGACTAACTGAATTATCTTAAACTTGCTTCAGAGTTGTTGTATCCCAAATATTAAGTCTAAATGTCTTTTGCCACACTTTCTAGGTCCTACAAAATCACTGGTCACCCTAGGTATTAAACTTCGGTGTGCTTCGCACCCGCAACACAGTTACTGTTTGCTGATCAATGATGAGTCTGCACCGCCCCTATACCTCTGCTGTCAGTGTAACAGCTGGATTTTTAGATTTTATTAAGGGAGCAGAAGCAAAACCAATACCACTCAGTATGCCAGCAAATTTGGAAAACTCAGCAGTGGCCACAGGACTGGAAAAGGTCAGTTTTCATTCCAATTCCAAAGAAAGGCAATACCAAAGAATGCTCAAACTACCACACAATTGCACTCATCTCACATGCTAGTAAAGTAATCCTCAAAATTCTCCAAGCCAGGCTTCAGCAATACGTGAACCGTGAACTCCCTGATGTTCAAGCTGGTTTTAGAAAAGGCAGAGGAACCAGAGATCAAATTGCCAACATCCGCTGGATCATGGAAAAAGCAAGAGAGTTCCAGAAAAACATCTATTTCTGCTTTCTTGACTATGCCAAAGCCTTTGACTGTGTGGATCACAATAAACTGTGGTGAATTCTGAAAGAGAGATGGGAATACTAGACCACCTAACTTGCCTCGTGAGAAATCTCTATGCAGCTCAGGAAGCAACAGTTAGAACTGGACATGGAACAACAGACTGGTTCCAAATAGGAAAAGGAGTATGTCAAGGCTGTATATTCTCACCCTGCTTATTTAACTTCTGTGCAGAGTACCTCATGAGAAACGCTGGAATGGAAGAAACACAAGCTGGAATCAAGATTGCTGGGAGAAATATCAATCACCTCAGATATGCTGATGACACCACCCTTATGGCAGAAAGTGAGGAGGAGCTAAAAAGCCTCTTGATGAAAGTGAAGGAGGAGAGCGAAAAAGTTGGCTTAAAGCTCAACATTCAGAAAACGAAGATCATGGCATCCGGTCCCATCACTTCATGGGAAATAGATGGGGAAACAGTGGAAACAGTGTCAGACTTTATTTTTTTGGGCTCCAAAATCACTGCAGATGGTGACTGCAGCCATGAAATTAAAAGACGCTTACTCCTTGGAAGAAAAGTTATGACCAACCTGGATAGTATATTCAAAAGCAGAGACATTACTTTGCCGACTAAGGTCCGCCTAGTCAAGGCTATGGTTTTTCCTGTGGTCATGTATGGATGTGAAA
>SJYX01009747.1:0-21181 GCA_006410675.1 Oreotragus oreotragus | reverse complement strand
TACCTGTAAGCAGGCTGAGTCACGGGCACCTGGGGACACGTTAGGTGGGCAGCGGCCTCGAGGAGAAACGTCTAGAGGGGCGCACCCCAGAACTTACTGAGCTTTCTCTCTAAACAGTAGCATCATAGAAGGCTTTTATTTTCTTATTTCTGTCCAGTGAAGCATTTCTCATTTTCTGTAAAGATTTTAACTTTTCTATTGAGAGATAAAAAGGAGTTTAATGACTACGGTAAAATCCTTTCAGGAAAATGGGAAGTAATACAGGACAAAACCAGGGAGGTGTTTGTATCATTTGTCTAGTGATTTTTTCCAGGTGATTTATCCCAAAGAAATAATTTAACAGAAGCAAAATTGCATGTGTGTGTGTGTGCGTGTGTATCTGTGTGAGTGCATCTTGATCTGGGCAGGTGGGTGTGCATGTCTGTGCAAATGTGGGTGTGTGCAGGCGTCCGTGTGCATGTGCGTGTGTGCATATGTGAGTGTGTGTCGGCATTGTGTGCGTGCACCTGTGTTTTTGTGTATGTCGCGTGTGTGGTATGTGTGTACATGTGTGTACGTGTGCAGATGTGCGTGTTTGTGCAGGTGTGACTGTGTGCACGTGTGTGCACATCTGCAGATGTGTGTGCTGTGCACTGCAGGTACGAGTGTGTGCACACGTGTGTGCCTTTACATGTGCACGTGTGTGTTTGCATGTGTGCAGATGTGCGTGCTGTGTACTGCAGGTGCGAGTGTGTGCACACGTGTGTGCCTTTACGTGTGCATGTGTGTGTTTGCATGTGTGCAGATGTGCGTGTTATGCACTCCAAGTATGACTGTGTGCACACGTCTGTGCCTTTACGTGTGCACGTGTGTGCATGTCTGCAGATGTGCGTTTGTGCAGGTGTGTGTGCACACGTATGTGCCTTTACTTGTACATGTGTGTGTGCGCATGTCTGCAGGTGTGCGTTTGTGCAGGTGTGTGTGCACACGTATGTGCCTTTACTTGTACATGTGTGTGTGTGCATGTCTGCAGGTGTGCGTGTTGTGCACTGCAGGTGCGCGTGTGTGCACACGTGTGTGCCTTACGTGTGCACGTGTGCTTACTGCTTGCCCTTCCGGAGTCAGCTTGGACTTGCCCTGAGTGCCAGGCTAGAANCTGCAGGTGTGCGTGTTGTGCACTGCAGGTGCGCGTGTGTGCACACGTGTGTGCCTTACGTGTGCACGTGTGCTTACTGCTTGCCCTTCCGGAGTCAGCTTGGACTTGCCCTGAGTGCCAGGCTAGAAGCCCTTCCAGCACAGATGTGCCCTGCCGTGGGCACCAGCAGCTGTGGGGATCACGGTGCAATTCTCACAAGGACGGGGAGGCTGCTGCCGTGGCCCTGACTAAACACGGAGGGCGACCAGCTTGCACCTGGGCGAGGGCTGGAAGGGAGCATGTGGAAACGAGTGCTGAGGGAAGCGAGGCTTCTTCCTCACTGGCCGCGAGGAGCCGTCCTGAAGGTCGCAGTGGAGGGCGCCGGGTGGCCTCTGCCCCACCCCGTCTTCACGGCCAGCAACCAAGTGGCTTCAGGTAAGTTCTCTGCCCCTGCGCCCTGCTTTCCTCACCCAGAGCATCTCACCCCCCTCCTGGGGGCCTCTGAGGACGGGGGCGCCCTTGGAATGCAAAGCTTGGAGCAGAGGTGCTGCCTTCTTCCCCAGATGAAGATGCAGTGACTTGGGGCACCCCGTGAATTCTCCAGCTGCCTTTCCGGCCAAGGCCTGGAGGATCAGGGCCAGAGGAGAGCCAGAGATGGCTCCCCCTGCACCCCCAGGGCACCGGGGGTGGGGATCGGGGCCCCAGTGAGATCTCCTAGCCGAACCGGCTACCCCGCCCCACGCCAGGCTCGGCCACCCCTCGGGGGCATCCGGGCGCCCGTCCCATGGGGAGGGCCGTGCAGGGATCCTGACGGCACATCCAGTACCTGAGCACTCGGTCCGAGGCCTGGCTGGACTTGGACACGTCACAGCCCTGGTGCTTCTCCTGGGCCTTGGCCAGTTTCTCCGCTGCAGCAATAGGGCATCCAGAAAGGCTGCAAAGACAGGGGTCTAAGCGTCCTCCGCAGCACCCCTCATCGACCCCATCAGCTTCTCCCTCCCTCCCTCTCGCAGCATCAGGCTCCCGAGCCTCAGGGATGGAGTGAACCAGGAAGGGGCTTTGCGTGTTTGCCCCCCAGCTCCAGCAGACATGCTAATGGGTGCATCACGTCAGCGAATGCCCAGCCCCTTTCAAGGATGACAAAACAGAGGCAGAATCCTTCAAGGGACACAGAATCTTAGACACAGCGTCCGTTCTGGGATGCTCGCTGGGGAATTGACCACTGGGTAGGATGGGCTTCTGAAAAGGCCGAGGGCAGGGTTCTCTGGCACTTGCTGACCTCAGCACAGTGGACACAGGCTGACCAGCCTGGCTGCGTCCTCCCCAGAAAGAGACCCAGAAGGGGGAGGAAGGGAGAATGATCTCGAGGCTCCTGTAAAATGTTTTCTGAACCTAAGAATTTACAGGAAGAGACAGCACGGTGCTCTTCTGTGTTTGAGCTGATTTTTCGTGAAACCCTGGTGTTTGCTGTGTGCATCTCTGCTCACAGAGCAGAGGCTTCACCCACGTACACACAGAGTCCGGAATCGGTGTGATTCTGGTGAAGATTCCGAGGAGCTGATGCTGTAAGCCCTGTAATCAGGCATCAGGGGGCTGATCCAGCCATCACATCATGGTCCTCCAGAGGACGCCCAGGAACGTCGCCGGGGGTACACGTTTGTGACCTCACTCATTATAAACTTAGCACAAGTAACCAAGTTTATCAGACAAGCAACAATGACAATGAAACTTATAACAGCTTCCTCTATTTAGATATAACTTTATGCAACTTCGTGAAGCTGAAACGATAGGACAAAAACAGTTTGACAGAGTCACTCTCAGGACCTGCTGGGAACTGCATGAGAGGTCACTTAGCAGAAGTCGGGACAAGGCATGAGAGAGGGCGGGTTTGTCCCAGGAGGGCCTGTCTCCTCGGGCCCCTTTCCTGGCCTGTCCCCTCACCAGCTTCTTTGCACACGTGCTGGCGCCTGCTGACACCCACATGGATGACCGGGGTGCCAGTCGGGGTCACGGGGCTGCCAAGAGAGGTCACACTGCGCTCGGTCTGTGGCCTCCAGCTGCCATCCCATCTGATGGGGACAGGAGGGGACCTCCTGACCTCCAGAAGCTAAGGGAGCAGTTCCTCCTTCCTTGAGTCACTGCAGATGGTTACGGCTCCATCTGGGGTCTGACCTCAAGGAGGACCCCTGCCGGGGGACTGTCGCTCCATCACGAGCTGGGGAGACACCTGCAGATTCGGGTGTCTTAGCCCTGAGCTTTGCTGGGCTCCCCTCCTGAGGGGAGTGCCCAGGACCCTGTCCCGCGGGGCTGCGCCCCCTCCCGAGGGCACGGGGAGGGGCTGCTGCGATCGGCTCCCTGCAGCAAGGATGCAGGAGCTCTGCTTACCTTCTGTGCGAGTTCCTGTTGCTGTTTACATGCCCTCGCCCCGTGCAGCCTGGAGTGGGACACTTGAGAACATTCTCATGCATGGCAAGAACTTGACAAGGAGAGGCAGAGAAAACAGCCCAGCGTTAAAACACAGAAATGGTCCCAGGACAAGAATATGCAGTCATTTTAACAAAGGCTGGGTTAGTTTACAACAGACAGTCCTACACACGTCTGAGATGGACATGGGCAGGGAGACACAGGTAGGAAGACGGGGAGGTGGTCTCCCCCGACTCTGACCGGCATGCAAAGCAGGATGCGCTGGGCGGGAGTGGGGGCTTGGGCAGTGTGAGCACAGGGCTGCTCCCACCGGGGCAGGAAACCCGGGTCCCCGCGTGGCCCTCAGGCGCAAGCTCGGGGCGGGGGGTCAGCCGTGTTGCAGCACGCAGACTAGCAGCTTGTAAACACGCCTCTGCCTTGGAAACACACGCAAGGGGGTCGTGGGTGAACAGGCGCTCCCGAGCCCGAATGTACACACAGAGGGATGATGACTTATCTAGGAGCTGGGTGCCCTATTCTTGACTATACGAGGAAGGAAGAGCTGTGCAGGCCCAGGGGAGACCAGGAGGCAAGTGCAGGGCCTGGCCCACAGGGTGGAGAAGGCCACGCTGTCTGGAGAGCCAGCCCCAGCTTCCCCGAGGAGGTCACGGCCCTGGACTGGTGCTCGAGCGTCCCTTTCTGGTCCTCACTGCCCTGATGGTGGGGTCTGCAGGGGGTGAGCAACGCCGTGGCCGCCTCCTCCCCAGCCCCCCACCTGGTGGTCCCTAAGCTCCGTGGGACCAGTGCAGCGAGCATGCTGACCCTCTGTGGTGAGGGTGCCCTGGCACCCGGCGAACACGGTCCGCATGAACCCCGTGTGTCACTGGGGCCTACGGTCCCTCTCATCTCGGGGACCCTCCCTCGCTTCCCCGAAGCCCCTCCATGTCCCCCTGATGGGGCCCTGTGCCCCCTCAGCCCTGTCTGTTCCAGCAGTCCAGGCTCGATCCGTGTGGGGGGGCCGGGGGGCTCACTCTGCCAGGACCTGGCCTGAGTAGGTGTCGGGGTCTCCTCTCTGGGGCGTCACCCTGCCCTCACCACCTGCTGTCTGACCCGCCTGCCTCGGCTCGCTTCTTGGCCCCTCACTGGCACCTGATCACCTTCCTGTCACTGCTCTCGAGCTTCCCCGTGACACAGCTTCCTCTCCTCCTGAGACTGAACCCTCCGAGGGCTGAGTCTCCCTTGGAGACGGCACACGTTCCGCTCCTGCCTGCGCGCAGGGCCACTCTCTCCTGCCAACGCCTGCTCTGTCCTCCACACCCAGCCTGCCCTGGGACAGGGCCTGTGCTGCCCTGGATCTGCAGGGGTCTCAGCTTCCTCCAGGGCCCAGTCTCCCTCTCGGGGGTCAGCTCCAGCCTCTCTCGGCAAACTCGCTGCCCTCTGTATCACCTTCTGCCTGACTTTTTTCTCAGGCACCCCCTGCACGTGTGGGCCTCTCGGAAAAACCGCCTTCTGCCCCATCCTCTGCCCCTGGGCTGTCTCCACTCCTGCGTCCCCTCCTCTGCCCACCTTCCTACATGCCTGTGTCCAGGCCTCCCAGTCCAGGCTCCTGTTCAGCCTTCTCTCTGAGCAGCTTCATCCTGATTTTACTGGCGCTGCCCGGAGGACTGGCCCCCTGTGTGTCTGACCTCGCCCAGGAGTCCCAGCTGGCTGTCCAGCCCGTGGGGACCGTCACACACAGCTTCTGGCTTCAGCTGGAGAAGTCCAGGCCACCAGACTTCCTGCTGGGTGCACCCTGTTCTGGATTCCCCGCCTTGGTGATTGGGGGAGACTCGCTGTCGACCCTGGGAGGCTCCCGGGCGTCTTCTCAACCTGCCTCCCTTTCTCCTTCTCACATCCTGTCCTGCCAGCCCATCTCTGGAACGTTCCTTGGACCCGACCCTCTGGCACCGCCTTCCTGCCTGGCCTCCCACATGGATCATTACGGCAGCTTGTAGAGAACACCCATGGCTCCCTCTCAGACAGGAAGGCCCGAGCGGCACCCGTGTGGAGCCCGCGGGGGCCCTGGCCCTGATGCCCGCGGCAGGGGCTGGGACTTGCTGGTGAGGTGGGCACACTGTCTCGTGCACACGGCCGGCCCCCGCCGAGCCGGGCTGGGGGCTCCTGCCTCATGTCGTTCTCCGTGAGTCCTCTGTGTCTCTGACGTGCTGTGTTGAAAGCTGGGGTACAGGCTACTTTGCGGATTTCAACTGGACAGGAAAGTGGTTAGGGTGTGCTGCCCCCAAAACAGCTAACAGATCAAAAGTAGGAAAAGACACGCTTCTGTGGAGCTTTGACTCTTGGTCATTTCTACGGCAAAGACTCCTGTATGAGCCCATCTTTGGAAACGACCTCCTGGGGGTGCCCGAGAAGGTGACAGTGACCCTGGTTCAGAGCTGAGTCCATGGCACGTGAAGAAGGCACACCCAGCCTGACGCAGGGTCAGGGTGCAGAGGAGACTCCCCTAGACTGACGTGGTGTCAGGGTGCAGGGGAGACTGCCCTAGACTGACACGGCGTCGGGGTGCAGGGGAGACTTCCCTAGACTGACGTGGCATCGGGGTGCAGAGGAGACTCCCCTAGATTGACGCAGCGTCGGGATGCAGAGGAGACTGCCTTAGACTGACGCGGGGTCAGGGTGCAGGGGAGACTGCCCTAAACTGACACGGCGTCGGGGTGCAGGGGAGACTTCCCTAGACTGACGTGGCATCGGGGTGCAGAGGAGACTCCCCTAGATTGACGCAGCGTCGGGATGCAGAGGAGACTGCCTTAGACTGATGCGGGGTCAGGGTGCAGGGGAGACTGCCCTAGACTGACGCAGTGTCGGGGTGCAGGGGAGACTGCCCTAGACTGCTCTTGGGGAAATGGGGAGTCAGGAGGATCGCTCAGCCGTGAGAAGGCACGGATGCTCTACTTTGACATCTCAAAGAAACAGCGCACAGAGAAGCTCCCTGCTCTTCGCGCGTTAGTGCTGGGTCCTCCCGCCTTGTTTGGAGATGAGGACAAGCGGCACAGAGCACAGGCCTCCTGCCCCGCGACACAGCCGGTCAGGACTGAACCCAAATGCCGAGCCCAGGTCTCCATGGAGACAGCTGCTCGGGGCTGGGGCAGAGGCGGGTTTGGGTCTGAGCTCTGTTCTCTGCTCGGAGGAGCTCAGAAAGCAGCGTGCGTCCTCGGGGCGCCAGGTGCCGAGCCGATTCCCAGGGGAGGAGGCGGTGCCTGGCCTTCCCGTTCCTCATCTGAAAACAGGGCCAATGCCCCTGCGGGTGTCCTGGGGATTGCATGAGTGCGAGCAGGTGCTGGACCCAGGGGTGCTGGGCGGAAGCGGCCGGGGTGAAGCG
The DNA here is from genome assembly GCA_006410675.1 of Oreotragus oreotragus. Lineage (NCBI taxonomy): Eukaryota > Metazoa > Chordata > Mammalia > Artiodactyla > Bovidae > Oreotragus > Oreotragus oreotragus. The sequence goes on along the minus strand of SJYX01009747.1, from coordinate 14,288 downwards.
AGCTGCCTCTGCTCATGTAACACACGGGCGCGGCCTCTCTGCAATTCGCTGCGGCCACAGCCCTGCGCCGTCGCTCGCAGGATGGTTCCGAGAGACACGCCTTCCCACCGCCAGGGGCCACCTGCAAGCCTGCAGCCACAGCAGCTTCTACAAATATGTCATCTGAAAACACTCAGCTCAACCTGTCCTCTAAGCTGCACAGCTTTCTTTGCCCCTCCAAAGCTGGCCGCTGTGATGGGGAAGTCCCCAGAAGGGCCCCTCAACCACCAGCTGGCCATTGCCGCTTGTCCAGCCGGACGACGAGTGGTTCCCACTAGAAACCGCGTCTTACAGGATGAGGGACCCCCACCGCCTCAGACCCCACATCAGGGGCCGACACAGTCATTCCTGAAAACATGCCTTTTCCCTGAGCCATCAGTTCTAATTGTACCTTCATAGTTGGCACACTTTATGTGTCGAGAAAAGATAAGCAAAAAAGGTACATCATATCAGTTCTAAAAGAAATTTGGTTGTTTTCATAGGTGGAGTGCATGTTCTCAGAACCTAACTAATTCAAACAGATTTGTAAGATCAAAGCCAACTCGGGTTAAACCTCCTTAAGATTTTATCGTGTAGAAATGTTGGGACAGTATGAAATGGATACTAAGTAGAATGCAGTTACACATAAATACTGGTTAGCAAGGAGGGAGAAATTCAGATAACTGGGCGAAAGCCACCTCGGAGTCCCTTTTCTTTGGGGGTCAGAGCCGTGGGGCGCGGGGTGGATGTCTCAGAAACTATCTAGACTCAGTGCTGCAGTCTGTGGGGAGGAAAGGAGGGAAGCGCCTGGCGAGGGTCGCCGCGAGCTCGAGATGAAGGCAGGACCAGGCCGTCTGCTCGGGGGCTGTGGGGGAGGTGACACTGATGTGGAGCTGGGGTCCGAGGTGGGTGTGCAGGGACCGCACCGAGGGGACGCTGCGGTGGGGGAAGCCGGGGTCCTGGCCGAGCTGCCCCTCGGACAAGGAGGACGCACCCGTCGGGCGGCACTGACCAGAGATGGAATGGCAGGCGAGGAGGACGCAGAAACGAGGTGCAGGCGTGTGCGCGCCAGGGCGCTGGGGAGACACCGACTTACTTTCTGGAGGGACCCTATCTTTGTGCGGGCATCCGGACAGACTGCGGTGATGCGGATAAAGCCCGGTTACGTGGCCCGTTCCATCGCACCCGGGGGTGGGGCACTTGCTCTCTTTCTTTTCTGCTCTCGAGGGATCTAAAAGCGATAACAGGTGTCAAGAGAATGATTTTTTTTTTCAACCAACCGAAGACAAATGTGATTATTTAACAATCTGAAGAGACCTTGATACATAAAGACATACGGCAGGTGTCGGGGACGCACTGTGACGTCCTGGGTCGCTCTCTGGCTTCAGGTGATTTTGTTTTTTTTTTAACCTTAAACGGTGTAATCATGAATCATATCTTACTTTCGATGCTAAAGAAAAAAATGCTCTCCCTACCTGAACTCTTGATTAATTGTTTCCCGTGTGTTACATGATGCTATTGCTCAAAGAAATCAACATAAATAATGATGAGACAGTGACCTTCTCAGAGGACAAGACATCTCCATAACCCTTCACCAGCTGCTTCGTGACATCCAACCAGGAAGCATAACGCGTTTTCAGCGCTCTGCAGCAGAGCTTCTCACTGAATTCTCTGATCGTATTCGCCATTAACGGCACGATTTTACTGGTGCTGAAATGTCTTCTCTTGAGACACTGTCTTAGGACACAAATTCAGTGCTTTTCTCAGGACAGACTGAACTCTCAGAAGGCACTGCCAGCAAATGACTGAAATGGAAGGGCTCCCACCTGAGAGAGGTGATGGGCAATCAAAGATGCTTCAGAAGCTGCTGGAGCAGTAATTTGTTTTGATCTCTTCGTCTGTGCTTGGAGCCAGAGGAAGGCTTGACAGCTGTGCAAGCATGCGCCAGACTAAGGCGGCGCTTCTGGGCAGCCTGGGGGCGCTGCGGTGCCCGCAGGGCGGACGCCAGATGCCAGAGTGCGGTGACATTGCCAACAAAATTAACCCCAGACCAGAACTGGCCGCAGCTCACCGATGTGCAGAAAATAACCCCAGGACCTGTTTCTACGAGGAAGCCCAGACCAGAGTCAAGCCAGTGTGTGAAGCGCTACTTTTGAACCAGTTTCCGAAACGAGATGCACATGAGCCGTAGATGGTGACTTCTAGAAGTCTGATTTAGTCTAGTAAAGCATCTAGAAAACAGATGTTTCGCTTTTGGAGAAGGATTCATTTTATACCAAGAGAGAGGATTGGTCTAAACTTTTTGGAACTTTTATAAAAATTTTTTCTTAATCATTTATGTAAACTTGAAATAGACATAGGACTCACAGGAATATATATATATACACACACTTTTATGTTTGCATAAAAATCCTCCCTTTTATTGTTTAGCTAACATTTTATTCTCTAAGATGTATCTTTCAGGTCCTGGGATCTCTTAAACCAGTGAGAGGTATGTCCTAGATACAACCCCGGGAGTTGGTGATGGACAGGGAGGCCTGGTGTGCGGCAATTCATGGGGTCGCAGAGAATAGGACACGACTGAGTGACTGAACTGAACTGAATTGAATTTTGTAATAATAACTGAAAGGATGCAAATATAAAATAGCAAGTGCAAGTAACCGTTTCAAAGGAAAATATTATTTAAGATCATAAATTAGAGATCATTTCAAATGATAAACTAGATATAAATGACTTTAAAGGATAAAAACAAGAGTTATAACTATTGGGAATCATTAAGTGACTCTTTTCCATGAGTTTGTACAGTTTCCTAACAAATTATACTATGTCACGACCTTGAAAGTGTTCTAAAGCTCAGCGCAGATTTGTATGAACACCGTGAGGCTCCGGCCACTGCAGGTTTGCAGACGCCAGGGTGTACTCTCCTCTCGATGCCTGTGTCCTGGGGGAGGGCGGTCACCTCTGCCTTGGCCAACACCCCCACCTCCTTGCTTTCTCCCTTCTCACAACCCCAATTCATCTTGAAAACAAATCTTTGAGCAAACGCAAAACAACCAAGCAAGCAAAACGGGCCAACGATGTACCGCAAACCTTGCAACGCCATCTGGAAACACCCGCGTGCTGGATCCAGCCCTTCCCTGTCTCCCTTGGGAGGAGACACTTGAGGAGAAGGTGGAAAAAGTTTTGTGATGAACTTTTGTTTTAGCTCAAGCTTTTGGAAAGTTACTCGTCTATAATCTAAATAATTTTGAAAAGATTGTGTATGAATGAGAATTGGTATGAGTGTTCTCTCCATGTTTAATAAAGCAGCAGAGAAGCTGACCATTGTTGATACACATTTGGCCNTGAACTTTTGTTTTAGCTCAAGCTTTTGGAAAGTTACTCGTCTATAATCTAAATAATTTTGAAAAGATTGTGTATGAATGAGAATTGGTATGAGTGTTCTCTCCATGTTTAATAAAGCAGCAGAGAAGCTGACCATTGTTGATACACATTTGGCCATGCCTGCCAGGCACCTCTGTCCCTGGGATAGCCCAGGCAAGAAAACTGGAGTGGGCAGACAGTCCCTTCTCAGGGGATCTTCCTGACCCAGGGATGGAACTAGGTCTCTGCATTGCAAGCAGATTCTTTACTGTCTGAGCCACCGGGGAAGCCCAGGAGGGCAGACAGCTTTTTAAAAATAGGAGACCATTTCTCTCTCTCCCCATGTCGGTGTCCTTCCTTGGCTTTATTTATTTGGTTCTGCATTTAACTACGACATCTTCGAAAGAAATTTGGGAGCGATGTGGAACACACTGAGAGGAAATGGAGGTGTGATTTGACCAGAGGGGGAGGATGTGGAAAACCTGGGGAGAGGCTAAGTCGTCAGGAAAGCCCAATTCCCAACCTTCTCCCTGTTCAGGGAGAGAGTGCATCTCCGTTTGGGGATCTTATTGTTTCTTTCCATTCTGTCCCTGTTTATTGAGGGGAAACAAGTGATCTGAACTCTACTTCTTCCCAAAAACAACACAAAACAACAGCAACAAGACAAAGTGAGTGAAAACCTTCAGCAAATTGCTGGGGTGGAAGAAACTGCGGAAACCAACGCTGGCACAGGAAGCCCGGTGTGCTCGAGCCCGCGAGGTGGCCTTTGCAACCGGACTCAGGCCGGAAACGCTCTGCAGAAAGCTGTCGTGTCTGTCCCCAACCCAGTCCACAGGGAAGGACACCGTTTCTTCCTAAGTGTTCCGTGTCTGCGTGTGCGTGAGACTTAACCGTCGTGTCCGACTCTGTGGCCCCGTGGCCTGTAGGCCACCGGGTTTCTCTGTCCGTGGGGTTCTCAAGGCAAGAACAGGAGTGCGCTCCCAACCCAGGGATCGAACCTGCGTCCCTCACATCTCCTGCGTTAGCATGTGGGCTGTTTACCACTAGTGCCACCTGGGATGCTCAAATAGCCAACTACGGGTTTCTAAGAGGCTGCGCTCATTATAAACACACTTGCTGCATCTCCAGGTCTCGCAGCACCCAAAGCAAGCCCGACGATCCCCTGAGCTCCACGCCACGGTCTTTACGAGAGGACCCTTCTTCACACGCTGTGCTTCACGGAGTCTGGCTACACCTGCCTTACTGAAACGGCCGTCAGCGCCCAAGCACCTGGCACGTGCAGGACCCAGCAGGCCTTTGGCCGAGGTCCGTCTCCAGTGGAGTTTGGTTAAAGAAAAGCCCAATGCGCCCCTGGGGGTGCATGCCCATCGAGAGGAGAATACAGATCTGTGTCCGTGCAGAAGAAGTAGGTTCTGATTGTGTGATGTTGCCCTAGCAACTGATTTCCAAAGCAAAATCTGAACCTCGTTATAAGGAAACAACATTCATAAGGAACAGGAGAGCAGACAAGACAGAACTAGGGAGAGTTCAGGGAATCACCCGCTTCATTCTCGAAGCTGCTGCTTCTCACTTGGTTCTGAAAGAGTCTCGGAACTGAGCTACTCACAAGGAGCTACACAAGGTCAAATTAATCCACTTCATACTGAAAGTGAACATGGCTGTTACTGGAAAGCGGATGTTGACTGTTCAGGCTGGAAATATACATCTACACATATTAGGTGTACCAACCACATATGTATATGGCTAAACGTACAGACCCACGCAGATACACACCCACATATTTCACAACTGGAAGCCTGGCTGGAGCTATGGCAGAGGATGGTCTTGAGTGCCTCCTGGTGAAGCAAGCACCGTGACTGTTTCCACGGTGGCTGGGAACAGTGAGGGGTGGGTATGCTAGAAGGATGACTGTTGGTCTCCGCTGGGGACACACGGCTCCCGTCACTGACCAGCTACTTTAAGATAATGAATGTGGAGTCACTGCCCCCGCCTCATGCTAGTGGATGTTCTGCGGCTACCGTTCCGTTTCTAGTGGGGATGTTTTCCATGGGGGAGGCTTCATCAGTAACTGTCACTGGATGATAATTTCATAAATCAAGGACTTCCCTGGTGGCTCAGATGGTAAAGCGTCTGCTTACAAGGCGGGAGGCCCGGGTTCAAACTCTGGGTCGGGAAGATCTCCTGGAGAAGGCAATGGCACCCCACTCCAGTACTCTTGCCTGGAAAATCCCATGGATGGAGGAGCCTGGTAGGCTACAGTCCATGGGGTCACAAAGAGTTGGACACGACTGAGCGACTTCACTTTCACAAATCATGATGCCACCCACTCAATGCAATTTGAAATGCATGCCTCACCCTCCTTGGCTAATTATCAGGTAAACCCTTGCAGCTCCACACAGACTGTGGCTCACCTGCGAGAAAACAGACTCATTCTAACATTCTCTATCACGTGAGAAAACAGACTCATTCTAACATTCTCTGTCACGTGATGGGCGTGTGCTCTCACCCTGGATCTCCAAGACATGCATGTTCCCCTGAAACATCATGTTCTTAAGCTGCTTTGTGCACTTTTTGGACAGATATTGTATTTGCTCGTCGGAGACATAACCATGAATCGCCTGCAGGAAGCATGCATTGGTGATGCAACGCAGGGAGACGCCTCCTTGAGCGGCAGCCTACGCCTGACGGCCTCCGCCCTGGCTCCCGCTTCCGCGGCCACTCACGCTAGGTAGAAACATTACCTTTACCATAGCATGGCTTTTTGACATGGCTGTCGGCGGACTTAGGCTTCCTCTCGTCCCCAGGGAGCGGCCGCGGGGGCTGGTCCTCGAAGGGCCGCAGGGCGTCCCTGCGGCCCGCCTGCAGCGCCGCCTTCTCCCTCATGGCCTGGGCCCTCTCGGTCTCCAGGGCGATGGCTTTCTCCAGGAGGGTGAGGTTGCCCTTGGTCATGTCGAACACCTCCTCCGACCGGTCGGAGGTCACGGAGGCGGCGTCGTCGTCGCGCTCGCGGTACCCGCCGTCCTCCTTGGCGCAGCTGGAGAACGTTCTGGGCCGGGGGCTCAGCTGCTCCTCCAGCCGCATCAGGTTCATCATGTCCGAGTAGCTGCGGTCCGGCGCGCGGCCCGGGAAGTCGTCGTCCGGGCGGCCGTGCGCGCGCGGGCCGGTGCCGGGCGGGGCCGGCCGCTCCTGGGGGCTGCCCTCGCTCAGCTTGCGCGCCAGGTCGAAGCACTGGTTGCGGAGACACTCCAGGCTGCTCAGACACACCTCCTCGTCGCTCTCCTCCACCAGCTTGTCCGCCAGCCCGTTGTTGGCCGGCTTGCCCAGCATCCCGTAGCTCAAGGTCCGGGCGTCGGGCGGCGCCAGCGCGTCCGCGTAGGCGCGCTCGCCCGGGTGGTCCCCCAGCACGGCGCCGTGGCCCTGGGCCAGCAGCTTCAGGGAGTCCACCGTCTCCCTGACCACGTCGCTGTCGAGGTCCAGGCTGAGCTCGCCCTTGCGGCCGGGGGCCTCCGTCTTGTCGCTGTCGTCCTCCAGGCTGTGGGACGTGCTGCTGTTCATCTCGGACTCGGTGCGCGCGCGGTACGCCGCGTCCTCCGCGATCTTGCCGAGGTTCAGCAGCGACTTGGCCACCAGCTCGTCGTAGTTGTCGTACTCGTCGTTGTTGTTGTCGTCCTTCTCCGCGTCCTGCAGCGCGCGCGCGCCGTGACAGCCCAGCCGGTGGTCTTCTGCAGAGAGAGCAGACAAAAGGACACACGAGAAAACAAGAGGGAAAAGCGGCTAGAACGTGCGGCTGCAGCAGCGCGGGAGGCAAGCTCGGGGCGCGGCCGCCGGGGACCTGGAGTCCCCTTGCAGGTCCGCAGGCGGAAGGGACATTAAAAGTGGCGTGTGCTCGGCACACAGGGCGCTGGGTAAGACACCTGCTGCAGACTAGGAGTGCCCGGCATTGACAGGCAAGCCGCTGGATAGGGTAAACACAGTCTCGTTGCTGTTCAGTTGAGAAGTCCTGTCTGACTCTCTGCAGCCCGCCAGGCTCCTCTGTCCATGGGATTCTCCAGGCAAGAATACTGGAGTGGGTTGCCATTTCCTCCTCCAGGGATCTTCCTGACCCAGGGATCGAGTTCCCATCTCCTGCATTGGCAGGTGGGTTCTTTACCACTGAGCCACCTGGGAAGCCTAAATATAATTTTAAAATACTATTTTTTCATTACTTCTAAATTTTAAGCATTGCTTTTAAAATTGGATTTCTTTATTTACTGCCTGACCACGTGCATAATAATGATATCCTTCGTATGACTAGGCTTTCTAAGAGTTTGTGAACTTGTCGTCACCTTGTAAGCAGATGTTCCCGGCAATTGCTTTTAAATTGCTTTCACAGAGATGCTTGGGCAGCACAGAAGAAAGCCCAAGGTTCTGGCAGGTCCTGCCAGGGTGCTGACACCCCAAAGTTGGCGGGTCCTGCCGGGATGCCGACATCCCAACATTGGTGGGTCCTGCCGGGATGCCGACATCCCAACATTGGCGGGTCCTGCCGGGGTGCCGACATCCCAACATTGGCGGGTCCTGCCGGGGTGCCGACATCCCAACATTGGCGGGTCCTGCCGGGGTGCCGACATCCCAACATTGGCGGGTCCTGCCGGGGTGCCGACATCCCAACATTGGCGGGTCCTGCCGGGGTGCCGACATCCCAACATTGGCGGGTCCTGCCGGGGTGCCGACATCCCAACATTGGCGGGTCCTGCCGGGGTGCCGACATCCCAACATTGGCGGGTCCTGCCGGGGTGCCGACATCCCAACATTGGCGGGTCCTGCCGGGGTGCCGACATCCCAACATTGGCGGGTCCTGCCGGGGTGCCGACATCCCAACATTGGCGGGTCCTGCCGGGGTGCCGACATCCCAACATTGGCGGGTCCTGCCGGGGTGCCGACATCCCAACATTGGCGGGTCCTGCCGGGGTGCCGACATCCCAACATTGGCGGGTCCTGCCGGGGTGCCGACATCCCAACATTGGCGGGTCCTGCCGGGGTGCCGACATCCCAACATTGGCGGGTCCTGCCGGGGTGCCGACATCCCAACATTGGCGGGTCCTGCCGGGGTGCCGACATCCCAACATTGGCGGGTCCTGCCGGGGTGCCGACATCCCAACATTGGCGGGTCCTGCCGGGGTGCCGACATCCCAACATTGGCGGGTCCTGCCGGGGTGCCGACATCCCAACATTGGCGGGTCCTGCCGGGGTGCCGACATCCCAACATTGGCGGGTCCTGCCGGGGTGCCGACATCCCAACATTGGCGGGTCCTGCCGGGGTGCCGACATCCCAACATTGGCGGGTCCTGCCGGGGTGCCGACATCCCAACATTGGCGGGTCCTGCCGGGGTGCCGACATCCCAACATTGGCGGGTCCTGCCGGGGTGCCGACATCCCAACATTGGCGGGTCCTGCCGGGGTGCCGACATCCCAACATTGGCGGGTCCTGCCGGGGTGCCGACATCCCAACATTGGCGGGTCCTGCCGGGGTGCCGACATCCCAACATTGGCGGGTCCTGCCGGGGTGCCGACATCCCAACATTGGCGGGTCCTGCCGGGGTGCCGACATCCCAACATTGGCGGGTCCTGCCGGGGTGCCGACATCCCAACATTGGCGGGTCCTGCCGGGGTGCCGACATCCCAACATTGGCGGGTCCTGCCGGGGTGCCGACATCCCAACATTGGCGGGTCCTGCCGGGGTGCCGACATCCCAACATTGGCGGGTCCTGCCGGGGTGCCGACATCCCAACATTGGCGGGTCCTGCCGGGGTGCCGACATCCCAACATTGGCGGGTCCTGCCGGGGTGCCGACATCCCAACATTGGCGGGTCCTGCCGGGGTGCCGACATCCCAACATTGGCGGGTCCTGCCGGGGTGCCGACATCCCAACATTGGCGGGTCCTGCCGGGGTGCCGACATCCCAACATTGGCGGGTCCTGCCGGGGTGCCGACATCCCAACATTGGCGGGTCCTGCCGGGGTGCCGACATCCCAACGTTGGCGGGTCCTGCCGGGGTGCCGACATCCCAACGTTGGCGGGTCCTGCCGGGGTGCCGACATCCCAACATTGGTGGGTCCTGCTGGGGTGCCAACATCCCAACATTGGTGGGTCCTGCGCCAACACCGACCCTGGGCAGTCAATACCAAGAGCACATGCTGGGGCTGAGAGTGGCTTTGAATTTTCTACCTTAGAGCCAGTTTATCAAGATACACTGTGAAGCAACAAGCCCCAGCTAAACTTAGAAGGTACTTTGGTTCACTGTATCTCAGCGGGCTGGAGAGGGTGGACGGGGAGAAGTACACAGCGGCCAGACGCCCATTAAACGCAGGAGTGCGGTGAGTTGGCACCAATGACACACCACCCAGGGCCTGCTGCAGTTGCCCTGCGCCGCGGCAAGCCCGTGTAGGGAGGTGCATAGAATGTGTGGGTAAATGTCATGTCCACACTCAACAGAATTCGGGAATACTCATTTTAAAAGGACCATGTTAAAAATTACGCTCACCCTTGTATTCGATGGCATCACCACTCAATGGACCTGAGTGTGAGCAAGCTCTGGGTGTTGGTGATGGACAGGGAAGCCTGGTGTGCTGCAGTCCATGGGGTCGCAAAGGGTCAGACACGACTGAGCAACTGAACTGAACTGAACCCCTGTATTTCATCTGAAACATATTCTAACTCTAAAGGGATATTTATAGAGTATGCATCGTTTCCCCTCATGCTATGCGATCACTACCACATATATTGCAAATTATAGATAATACTAAATGGATTTGCAAATGGATTCCCCCGCCCATTTTAGGTTGGATTTGGTTAACTGCCTGCCATTTTCAAATATACTCCTTGTATCTATGATTAAACAAACCAGAGTAAGAAGAATTTTTAAAGTGTATTGGTGAGGAAATGAGGCGTATTGATGGGTAGAATATACTGGGCGATTCAGAGCTGAGTCAGGGGACCCAAGTGTTTTCTTTATGGCTTCTGTGCTGTCTCCTTAGAAAAGGTTTTTGTTGGTGAACAGGGTCGGACATCAACACATTAGTAACAGAAAACAACACCCTTGCTGGCCCACACGTGGAACCAACACATTTTTGAAATTTAACATCTCTCTAAACATCAGCAAATCACACTTGTCATATACTAGTCAGAGAGTATCATTAACTGTATGAAATAAATGTTGTCGCTGCTTTGGATAATTTCTGGGAGTCGAAAGCCTGAGACGGAGCATACATGTTTTCCCAAAGAGCAGCAAAAGGAAAACAAAACCAGTGAGCACATCAGAAATACTGAGGAAGCGCTCACCTAACAGTGTATCACTCACAGCCAGGATGAGGCTCTCAAAACCGGAAGGCCACCCTCTGTGCCCTCGAGGCTGCTGGACCCCAGCCATGAGCAAGGGGATGGCAGGAGAGATGGCTCCAGCCGCGGAAGATCCTCGTGGGTAACAGACTTTCTCAAGTTATCAGTATTTAACTCTTTAAAAACGCATGTGAGACAAAGTCAAGCCCTAATGATGTGGATGGATGGAGGGGGTCTGTCAGGAACCTGCCAACAAGCAGGTTTGAAGCTTCAGCCTCCAGAATTCAAAATCATTCACAGTGAGCTTTTGGAATTCCATTTCTGATTTTGTGCTTTCGGGCAGTTTACCCTTCTAGTTGTGTTTTTGCTGAGGCTCATGATACAAAGGACCACATGTGGCAGTGGGCAGTGGGAAATGGTCCAGAAGTCTCTGGGCCAGCTAGGCATTAACAACGTGGTCCTGATAGTCCACAAACTGAATTTTCAATCCAAAGAGATTCAGGAGTCAGTGGGGGTAGTTATTCAAGTGATGAATGATCCAGGAAACAGGGAGAGTGTGTTTGCGATGAGAAAAGATGTTTTACCAGAAAATTATTTTAAAGTTCAGGTCCACATTCTAAACAAAAGAGCGAGGCCACTCAGAGGTTTAAGGAGAAGGCCCCACATCTCTGTGGCCTTTCTACCTGGCTGGAGTCTCTTCTCTAGCAGAGCTGCTGCAGTCGCTCACGGGGAGGATATGTGCAGGGGGCAGCCTTGGGCTTGCCTTTGGGAGGGGCTCCCAGCATGTCCACGCCTCTGGAGACTGGAGGAGGGCGGGTCCAGCCACTCCCGGGGAGGGCCCTGCACCCAGGAAGCGCAGGTGGCTCAGGAGCTCAGCCCAGGGGGTCTCCACAGCGTTTCCTCACCAAGTACACTGGGATTTTTGTTGGGATTCTATGCATCATTTGGATTCCAGTGTGAGCTCTGTGAAATGTTGTTGGTCTGAACTTTATCTTTTGAGTCAGATTGTTATAAACAATTTATGCTCAAAGCTACAACTAGAAAACAGCAACAAAAAATTCTCTAAAAAATGAAGCCATGTAGGAAAAATTTTCTTCTCCATCCTCATAACAAGAATTTGATGTGGTTAGAACTCTGTGGATTATAATCTTACAAAACCAAGTGCAGACTTCAATGAGCATTTTGTCTCCAAAGGTTAGTCTGAGACCTACCTTTTGATTCTTTCAGTGAATAGAATCAAAAGGTAGGTTGCTGTTGTTCTTTCCAGACATTAAAAATCTCTCAAGTAGACAAGAGATTAATCTCAAGAGATTAAATTTTAATCTCAAGAGATTAAAACAAAACCGTAGAAGAACGGGAAGAAGAGACACTTGTTCACAGCAGAAATTCTCTAGGTCTGCCAGGTCACAGAAGACGTGGCCGAAGAGTCCACCCTCCATGGGTTGCAAATCACAAAAGCCCACAGTTTCCTCCGGCCCGTCATGCAGGAAAGATCACTCCCGGGCGTTACCCTTCCTCTGCTGGTGAGAAGGGTGGAGGCTGGGAAGAGGGGGCCACATGGACCAGAGACCCACTGACCTCACTGACGCCCCCCCAGCTCCCCTACTGTACTGAGCACCCAGGGGGAGCCCAGGACTTCATGGGGCAGGGTGGACACTGAGGTCTCCTTTGCAGAGTGGAAGGTCCCTCTCCTGGGTGTCTTGGGTTCCTTAGCTCAAATTCTGAGAGCTCGGGGTGGGTTCTCGATGGGCAGAGCAATGAATCGGCCTCTGAGAGCTAGCCCAGGGCCCCCTCGGCCTCTCCCCCAGAATCCACTGCTTCTTACTTTATTCTTAGATGCAGACATACAATTCCTTGCTTCTTCTTCCTCCAAACAACAGGCATTTCTGCACCATCACCAGCCCTGTGCAATCCCAGAGTGTCCACTGCTGGCTATTCATTTACGGCACAGGTCAGACCTGCCCCAGGGCGCCAGGCACAGCGCTGCACCTACAGACTGCAGTGACCCCAAGCGTGGACCTGGAGAGTTGCCTTTTTTAAAAAAGACGTTATTAGTATCATTGATGTGAACTATTTCAAAAGTCTTCATTGACTGCATTATCGTATTGTTTTGTGTTTTGGTTTTTTGGCCGTGAGGCATGTGGGTGGAATTTTAGCTCCCCGGCCAGAGATGGAACCCACACCGCCTGCACTGGACCTGGAAGTTTTATCCAGCAGACCACCAGGGAAGGCTGATGCCTGGGTTACGTTAATAAAATACTCAGCATCTCTCTTAAAAGTTGTTTAAGGTGGATGGCTGCTATCTGGCACAAGACTTACCTATCGATTGTGAAAAAACATTTAGGATTCCCCGGGACTGTTTTCTGATTAAGGCTGCATGCCAGCCGGTCAGAGTCTCCCTGCACCATGTGCACCAGAGGATCCCTGACGCCCAGAAACCGGCTCACAGGCTCCTCAGGGGCACAGAGGGCCCCGTGGCCCGGGGAGTCCTCCTTCTGAAGGTGCTCTACTGGGGGGCAGCCCCCCACACCTGGGGGCCTTGCTCTCACGGAGCATCATCTCCTCGTCTCCTGCCCACTGCTGAAGTTGCCAGGATGCAGGCAAAGCTCAGAGGTAGGAGAGCCAGGCGGGCCCCCCGCCGGGACGAGCCCCTGCGGATCGGGAAGGACAGACAGTTCCCCTAAGGAGCGTCCTTCGCCGTCAGCGCTGCCCCGGTCCCGGGCCGTCGGCCCCTGCTCTCACGTCGGACAGCAGTTTCTCTGTCCTCACCGGAGCTCGGCACGGCGGAGCCGATCTGCGTGAGTTCCGTGCGATCACCCGAGACACACTTGCAGCCCTCCCTTCGGAGCTCGGCGCTGCCGCTCCCACTGGTTTCCGCGCCCGTCTCCTCTCCGCGCCTGTCCGCTCACCAGCGGCTCGACCTGCTTCTCCCGGAAGGGGCGCTTGCGGGACCAGACTCGCTCCTGCGGTGTGTCAGCTGCGCAGGCTCCGTCCTTGCAGTGGACACACGCTCCTCCACGCCCCGCTGTCCCGGGCTCGGCAGGGCGCGCCCCGGGCACCGGGCCCCTGGTGAACACGCCGGGCTCCCCCCGAGCCCTGGGCTTCTGCACGTCCACCATGTCGGCTCCCGACCTTGCCGGAAGGCTTCCTGGGCCCGAGACGAACCCGACGGGACAGACTCGCATGGCCTGTCCCCATCGTCCCCGTCGTGGGGGGCCAGAGTGACCTCGGGGCGCAGACGGGGGTGGAAGGGGCGGCACTGGGTGGGGCTGGGGTGCGGGTGTCGGGGCGCCTCCGTCTGCTGGTTCTTCGGGTCAAGTATTGCTTTTCCAGATGGCTTCCTCCAGCTTCAAAAAGGTCAGAGAGGGCACCGACGGGCGCGTCTGTGCCGCGTCCCCAGCCGAGGTCCCAAGTGTCCCAGATCTGATGGGCCTGGGGGACCCAGAGCGCGGCCGGGTCTTCCCTCCACCGCTGCTTACTAAGCCGCCTTTGGGGCAGACGGGTGACCCCGGGAGAGGGGTGGGCAGCAGGGACTTCGCAGCATCGGTGCCGGAAGAGAGGCAAACGAAGCTGACATAAAGTCTGTGGTC
>SJYX01009745.1:0-49398 GCA_006410675.1 Oreotragus oreotragus | reverse complement strand
TTACTGGTCTGAGCATAGACTTGGATTGCCGTGATATTGAATGGTTTGCCTTGGAAATGAACAGAGATCATTCTGTCATTTTTGCGATTGCATCCAAGTACTGCATTTCGGACTCTTTTCTTGACTATGATGGCTACTCCATTTCTCCTTAGGGATTCCTAACCCACATCTGAGTTAAATTCACCCATTTCAGTCCATTTTAGTTCAGATTGTTGACGTCCACTCTTGCCATCTCCTGTTTGACCACTTTCAATTTGCCTTGATTCATGGACCTAACATTCCAGGTTCCTATCAATATTGCTCTTTACAGCATCGTACCTTGCTTCTATCACCAGTCATATCCCCAACTTTGTGTTATATTTCCTTTGGCTCCATCACTTAATCTTTCTGGAGTTATTTCTCCACTGATCTCCAGTAACATATTTGGCACCTAATGACCTGGGGAGTTCATCTTTCAGTGTCTTATCCTTTTGCCTTTTCATACTGTTCATGGGGTTCTCAAGGCAAGCATACTGAAATGGTTTACCATTCCCTTCTCCAGTGGACCACATTCTGTCAGACCCCTCCACCATGACCCATTCATCTTGGGTGGCCCCACATGGCATGGCTTAGTTTCATTGAGTTAGACAAGGCTGTGGTCCATGTGGCCAGATTGGCTAGTTTTCTGTGATTTTGGTTTCAGTCTTTCTGTCCTCTGATGCCCTCTCTTAGAGCCTACTGTCTTATTTGGGTTTCTCTTACCTTGGACGTGGGGTATCTCTTCATGGCTGCTCCAGCAAGGCACAGCCTCTGCTTTTTACCTCGGAAGTAGGGTAGCTCCTAACAGGCGCCGCTCCTGATCTTGGATGTGGGGTATCTCCTCTCAGCCGCTCCTGTGCCATGCAGCCACCGCCCCTGTGCCACACAGCTGCCACTCCTGTATAATGGTATAATGGTCATCTGAGTTAAATTCACCCATTCCAGTCCATTTTAGTTTACTAATTCCTAAAATGTCAATGTTCACTCTTGCCATCTCCTGTTTGACCACTTCCAATTTACCTTAATTCATGGACCTAATATTCCAGGCTTCTATGCAATATTGTTCTCACAGCATTGACCTTTACTTCCATCACCAGTCACATCCACAACTGGGTGTTGTTTTTGTTTTGTCTCTGTCTCTTCATTCTTTCTGTGGTTACTTCTCCACTCTTTTCCAGTAGCATATTGGCCACCTACTGACCTGGGGAGTTTATCTTTCAGGTCTTTTCATACTGTTCAAATTTTGTCTTTGGAAGCCAGTGGGATTTGATTACAGAACTTACCCAGGGAAACAGACTCTTGGAGGGCACGAAAAAAAAACCCTTGTGTGCACCAGGACCCAGGAGAAAAGAGCAGTGATCCCACAGCCTTGACATATTTGTTTCCCTTTTTGAAACCAGTCTGCTGTTCCATGTCCAGTTCTAATTTATGCTCCTTGACCTGCATACCGGGGAAGGCAATGGCACCCCACCCCACTACTCTTGCCTGGAAAATCCAATGGACGGAGTAGCCTGGTGGGCTGCAGTCCATGGGGTCGCTAACAGTCGGACAGACTGAGTGACTTCACTTTCACTTTTCTCTTTCATGCATTGGAGAAGGAAATGGCAACCCACTCCAGTATTCTTGCCTGGAGAATCCCAGGGACGGGGGAGCCTGGTGGGCTGCCGTCTATGGGGTCACACAGAGTCGGACATGACTGAAGTGACTTAGCAGCAGCAGCAGACCTGCATACAGATTTCTCAGGAGGCAGGTAAGGTGGCCTGGTATTCCCATTTCTTGAAGAATTTTACATAGTTTGTTGTGATCCACACAGTTAAAGGCTTTGGTATAGTCAATAAAGCAAAAGTAGATGTTTTTCTGTAACTCTTGCTTTTTCTATTATCCAACAGATGTTGGCAAATTGATCTCTGGTTCCTCTGCATTTTCTAAATCCCGCTTGAACATCTGGAAGTTCACAGTTCAAGTACTGTTGAAGCCTGACTTGGAGAATTTTGAGGTGCATATGAAAGGAATGAATTCAATGAGTCCAAAGAGCTTGCATCTTCCCATACATAGAATGTTAAATTTTTTTAACTTGATACCTGATGTTTGATTTTCAGACTGCCTGTTCCCTTTGTTGCAAAATTCTATATAGCCTGACTTCTCCTCCTGCCTCCCTGGAGCAGTTTTCTCAGAGTTGCTGAGGTGTTGTCTCCTGGGCTCAGAGTCCTAAACATTCCAACCAAATAAAATAACTCTACTTTTAGGTTGTGACCATAGTTTTTAGATAACAGAATTTTTCAGGCAAGAATACTGAATGGATTGCCATTTCCTACTCCAGGGTACTCCCCTACCCATGGATAGAACTCCCATCTCTTGTATCTCTTGCAACGGCAGATGGATTTTTTTTTACCACTTCACCACCTGGAAAGCCATGATGGAAAGATCATGATGCCATGATCTTAGTTTTCTGAATGTTGAGCTTTAAGTCAACTTTTTCACTCTCCTCTTTCACTTTCATCAAAAGGCTTTTTAGTTCTTTGGTAAGGGTTTTTCCCATCTGTAAAACAAGTCAGGAAAATTCCATCTGATACTGTTATCTACACAATAGACACTTCTGGAGAGATGCTAAAGCACATAATATGGGGGAAGGCCAGTCCCTGGAAGGGCACATAGGTCCTGTTTGGGTACAATTACCGAAACTGGGTGCAAATCATCTATCAGTATCATAGTTTGTTTGTTTTTTTAATAATTTCATTTATTTTTTGCTGTGGGTCTTCATTGCTATGTGGGCTTTTCTCCAGTTGCAGCAAGTGGGAGCTACTCTTAGTTGTGGTAAGTGGGCTTCTCATTGTGGTGGCTTCTCTTTTTGTGGCTCCCAGGCTCTAAAACAGAGGCTCAAAAGTTGAGGTTCATGGGCTTAGTTGCCCCATGGGATGTGGTATCTTCCCGAATCAGGGATTGAACCCATGTGTCCTGCACTGGCAGGTGGATTCTTAACCTTTGAGCCACCAGAGAAGCCAGTGCTTTTTTTTTTTTTTTCTTGTTTGTTCTTATGACCAACATTAATAAACTAGCACAGATGGCCCACCATGTCTCTCTCAGACCCTGGCATGGGAATATCTATCACTAGCTAGCTGATTTTATTCTGGGTTAATCAGGAGCAGCACCTTGGCTCCAGGTGTCCCTGAAATAAGCACAGAATTCTAACAGGTCAGCTGAGATTAATTCTGTACTCACATATGTAACCTGCACTTTCTCAAGCTATAGGGTACCAGGGTCCAGCCCCGGTGGATCCAGGGTATTTTGAAAGGGACACAGAGTAGGCGTCCTAGGAAAAAACTTATTTAATTACAGATATAGAAAGAGATTAGAAACGGATAGTGTAGTAGGAAAATTAGTGGAGAAAAAGAGGCTGAATAACTTGGTTTACGTGGTATACCAATCACCACCTACATAGGCCACAGGTGTCTTTCCGTTCTCCTGAAGAAGAGGAGGCACTGAGGCCTTGCCTGTCCAATCTTAGAAACTTAGGCAAAATTAGCATGCTTGGTGAGTACCCACGTTCCAGATGGGAATTCAGCCAGAAAAACGGGGAGCAAGAAATAAACGACATGAGGGAATCAGTCTTTCAGAAGCTGATCCGATTTCTTTATTTTTCAGGTTTGCTTATATACTTTTTCTTATACATAGGGATGAATACAGAGTCACGTAGGGGTCAGCAGACCTGACCCTTGTCAAAATCAGGTGCTTCATATAAAATTATACAAAGGTCTTATGGGTTTTACATCATCTTCTGGCGATGAGGCCTGCTGACATTTTATGGCCCTTTCTGATAATGGTCAGTCAACCAGAAAACTTATTTTCTACAGGGGTGAATTTTCTTAAACCAAGTGCCAGCCTCCAAATAAAGTTGCATTCCTATAGGGTGAGGGTGTAGTGGGTTACAATCAAGAAAGGAATTTACTTAGCCTAAGGTTTAACATGATTAATCTTAAAGGTTAATACTTATTTTTCCTATGTGCTAGTTATATTCGTTATAAGGGCAGGGAATATGGAGATTTAGCAGCAAATATTGGCTCAACAAATGAAAAATCCTTCACCAATATAATTTCTAATCAACCCACTATACTATACTAATAATTTTGTAGCTTCTCAAAAGAATCTGTATATAGAAAGTTTAAAGCATCTCATGCCTCTCATGGTTGGGAGGCTGTAGACAATCACATGTGGCCGGACGAACCTGATCAAGCAGGCTAGAGAACCTTCAGAGGAGTTTGTAAGCTGAAACACTCTTGTCATGCCCAGGAATCTTTATTAACTGGAGCTGCAAGTTAACTCCTTCTCCGAGAGAAATGGTGATGGGGAACAGCCCCCCATAAAGTCAGAGGTATAGGTGAGAACATAAAACAGACTCTGGTTTTGGGGGTAGATGCTCGGGAACAGGGGGTTTCCTGAGGCTTGATCCTGCCTTTGCATATGCTGAAGCCTCCTTCCTCATGACCTTTGCCATGGGCAGAGTTCCTCACACTGGCCCCTGGCAATGGGGGGGGGTGGGGAATTAAAAATGAAGTGCTAAAACAATGATGGGAAATGTCTTTTGGCTCCATCTCTATAACTCATCCCTACCTATCCCTATTCAAATATTTCCCTTTTAGCTCTGGCTAGCATTCTGAAGATCCCTGAAATCTTCTTGGCCACTGACTGCAACTGAGCCTGGGACCTGCTTTTCTTCCTGGGGCCAGACTTGGTTGCCACTAAGTACATCCAAACAGTAGTAATACATCCAACTGATGGTTGACTATTCTTGTCTTTGTTGCTGGAGACTGAAGATTCTCTTTTCAGTCTCAATGATGATGTTCTCATACACAAAAGGGAGAGTTACTGTTTTATTCCTGCCAGTTAAGGCTGGATACTCTGGACCTTGGCTGCTAATGTGGGACTGGCCACATATCAGCTCAGCACCACTGTTGTAAATGGTTCTCTACTCAGATTAAAGGACTTCACTTGGTTAACTTGCCAACAGCTGAAATGAAAAGGATTTTGAGCCAAGTTAGAACATAAAGAAAGCAGTGCCTATAATGTCTCTGTGAAGGCTTGCTTACAAGGTCTTCTCCTATGTTGCTGCAGAGGAACTCAAATCCACTAAAACTGCTGCTTCTCTGAAAGACTGACTTCTCTCTTTCAGACAGTGTTTATCAGGGTGGACAATAACTAGGATTCAAAGGACAAGTTAGCAATTCAGGTCCTGACTTGAAAAGCCACTGTAATAAGGCCTTCTCCAACCTTCTCCAACCACAATAGAATAATACTTAGAAGCTCATAAGCAAGCAACCTGGCTTTTTGATTGAGCAATATAGTGTCAGGATTAACTAAGCAATGTTGAGAATTATTCTTATACCAAGAACTAATTGTTTTTTTCCAGGTCAATTGAGAAACAATTGGCCTTGTATAAGTTCAAGATGTCCAACTTGACGATTCGATTTCCACATATTGTGAAATAAAGATCGCAATTGTTTCAACTAATAGCCATCATCTCATATAGATATAAGAGAATTAAAAGAAAGAAGACAGGGAAAAAGAAAAAATTTCTTCCTTCCTATGATGAGAACTTTTAGGATGTACTCTCTTAACATTTTTCCTATATATCATAAAGCAGTGTGAACTATAGCCATCGTATTGTCAAGAACCAACTATTAATTGGATCAGGATGTGGGAATGCAGGGGAGCAAATCTCATGCACAATAGGACAGAGAACAGAGGGATGAAATTTAAGGAGGGCCCAAGCGAGTGAGATGAGTAGACACCATCCCCACCCCACAGCCAGCCTAGGTGAAGGTGACTTGGTTGCCACTAAGTACATCCAAACAGTAGTAATACATCCAACTGATGGTTGACTATTCTTGTCTTTGTTGCTGGAGACTGAAGATTCTCTTTTCAGTCTCAATGATGATGTTCTCATACACAAAAGGGAGAGTTACTGTTTTATTCCTGCCAGTTAAGGCTGGATACTCTGGACCTTGGCTGCTGTTGTAAATGGTTCTCTACTCAGATTAAAGGACTTCACTTGGTTAACTTGCCAACAGCTGAAATGAAAAGGATTTTGAGCCAAGTTAGAACATAAAGAAAGCAGTGCCTATAATGTCTCTGTGAAGGCTTGCTTACAAGGTCTTCTCCTATGTTGCTGCAGAGGAACTCAAATCCACTAAAACTGCTGCTTCTCTGAAAGACTGACTTCTCTCTTTCAGACAGTGTTTATCAGGGTGGACAATAACTAGGATTCAAAGGACAAGTTAGCAATTCAGGTCCTGACTTGAAAAGCCACTGTAATAAGGCCTTCTCCAACCTTCTCCAACCACAATAGAATAATACTTAGAAGCTCATAAGCAAGCAACCTGGCTTTTTGATTGAGCAATATAGTGTCAGGATTAACTAAGCAATGTTGAGAATTATTCTTATACCAAGAACTAATTGTTTTTTTCCAG
Source organism: Oreotragus oreotragus (assembly GCA_006410675.1). Lineage (NCBI taxonomy): Eukaryota > Metazoa > Chordata > Mammalia > Artiodactyla > Bovidae > Oreotragus > Oreotragus oreotragus. Next base: position 42,916 of record SJYX01009745.1, on the reverse strand, counting down.
GTCAATTGAGAAACAATTGGCCTTGTATAAGTTCAAGATGTCCAACTTGACGATTCGATTTCCACATATTGTGAAATAAAGATCGCAATTGTTTCAACTAATAGCCATCATCTCATATAGATATAAGAGAATTAAAAGAAAGAAGACAGGGAAAAAGAAAAAATTTCTTCCTTCCTATGATGAGAACTTTTAGGATGTACTCTCTTAACATTTTTCCTATATATCATAAAGCAGTGTGAACTATAGCCATCGTATTGTCAAGAACCAACTATTAATTGGATCAGGATGTGGGAATGCAGGGGAGCAAATCTCATGCACAATAGGACAGAGAACAGAGGGATGAAATTTAAGGAGGGCCCAAGCGAGTGAGATGAGTAGACACCATCCCCACCCCACAGCCAGCCTAGGTGAAGGCTGGAGTCTGCATGTCACTGGCTCCCTGCCTGTGGAACACGAAGTCATAAGGGGAATGGTCAGAATCACACTGATTGAGACTCAGCCTCTGATTAATTGGGGACCCAGAGGATGTGGACTCGATCCCAATACATTAGAGATGGAGATGGCTGTCTAGTGTCTGCTTTCTTCCTAGACCCCTTCCCTACTCACAGCAGAAAGCCTGGTCTTGAAAAGGGAGACTGAATTCTAATTCTGATGAATTTGCTCCTGGACAAAATTATTCCCAAAATTATTCTCAAGGCTTTTCCAGGAGGGACTGTCTTCAGCCAAGCTCCCCTGAGCAGCAATTTCAGATCATCGAAGGTGAATTGATACTTTTTAATAAAAGGCTAGAGAAGCGAGCTAGTTATTAGACATTGTTCCACAAGAATATACAAAGATGGATCAGGGTGACAGTTGGACCAATAAAAACATAAAAACAGTCATATAGAAAAAACAGAATCATAGAGACAAAAACCTCATTGTATGTAGATTTGCAACCTTCTCTCCTCAGCTCCCCAGCCCAAGTAGAGCATTTAGTCATAGCCTATTTTCAAATATAAAAGAAAGATCAGTAGTGGTGTAAGTAGATCCAGGGGGGAGGGGGTGGTGTCAGGGAGGATAGTGGGGGATGAATTACCCTTTCCAGAGAGCTGTGTCCCTGTGAGTGGGTCATCATGAAGAATGCAGGGGTCTGATGGGAGAACAGAGGAGAAAAGAGAACAGAGACAGAATGGCATGAATGAAAAGGAAAATTCAGGGACTTCCCTGGTGGTCCAGTGGTTGGGACTTCCAATGCGGGGAGTGCAAGTTCCATCCCTGACCAGGTCGTTATCCTGCATGCCTCACGGCCAAAAAAGCCAAAACATAAAACAAAAATAATATAACAAGTTCAACAAAGACGTTAAAAATAATCCACATCATAAAAATATTTTTTAAAAAGAAAATGATAATTCTTCTTAAGTGGAAAACTCAGTGACTCCTGGAAGTTATAAGTGCTAGAAAATGAGAGAGATGATGGAGGAGAATACTGATCCTGAATTTAAGTTTGGTAGGCCTTTGGTAAATGTGAAAGCCATAGTTCCTTCCTTTGAAGAGCTAAAGATTTCTTTTAAAAAAAGAAAAATCAAGCTGTTCACAGAAGAGGTACGAATGCCTATTAATACATGAAAAATGTGTTAAAACAAAACTGCATTAAACTAAAAAGACTTCATTGACCTATGGAAATGGCAAACTGAAGCAGGAATCTAATGAAGCAGCCACCCCTGTGGATCTCAGCCTTAGGAGGTTCATTACTCCAACTAAAATTTTCTGCTGTGTGAATTTGTGGTTCATTTGCAGCTTCTACACTCCCAGTTAGAAATGTTCTGGCAGAGATGCTCCTGATACAAGTGTAGCCCCTAAATGATTCACATGAAGCTCATCTTTGTATCAGTATGAGAATGTGGAAGTTTAATTATAGAAATAAAAGACCTGTTGCCATTTGGAGGTTTGTGAGGATGAAAGCACCATATTTAGAGGTTTATGGCCAGCCCTATTGATGCAGCCACTTTTATTGTCTTATGTTACAAATTTTTATCATACTGTAAGAGAGTTCTCATGAGGCAGTCTAGCCATGATAAACCTCCTTTTAGGAAGAAGTAGATGTGATAGCCCAAATGGTAAAGAACCCACTGGAATGCAGGATACCTGGGTTTGACCCCTGGGTTGAGAAGATCCCCTGGAGGAGGGAATGGCAACCCACTCCACTATTCTTGCCTGGAGAATCCCATGGACAGAAGAGCCTGGTGGGCTACAGTTCATGGGGTCACAAAGAATAGGACATGACTGAGAGACTAACAGAAAAAAAAGAGAGTGAAAAAAAAAAAAAAAAAAAAGACCAGTTTCTAGTATTGGAGATGGAAGTGAAGAATCTGAGAAAATAAGAGTTCTCAGACTGAAAGCAAAAGGTTTGCTTGAATGTAAAAGCAGAATATCAAGTTTAGTAATAATTCGCATCTCCAAGGTGAATATTCGAGTCCAAGTACTCTCTAGACAGAAATACAGGAATTTAACAGAGCTATTTCAGTTAAGTGTTGTCACCAGGGAAAAAACTACTCATCAAGTGAGAGAAATGATTGTAGTGGAAGCTGAAAATGGGGTCGACTTGTCATGAGAAGATAAATACAGGAAACAAATGCCTCTCAGTAGGAATGTACTTCAAGACAAAGTCGGGAACATGTAAATACTCATTCTTAAACTATAAATGATGAAGGTACTAATGCATCTGCTGAAACGGAGTTTACAACTGAGTAAAGGTTGGTGGAAATTTTTTGAGGTTCATTTTAGCTTGCTTAATGAAAATTCAATCTAAGAAGAAACACTTTTTTTTTTTTTCTAAATTGAAAAGCTGAAAAGGTTCATTGTGGGAAAAGTGTGGACAAGAATATATGCTCAACATATATCTAATATATCATCTAACCTAATATCATCTAATAAAAGACATAATATACTTGTATTAAGTGAAAATGCTTTGGCACACAAAGATATTCAAGGAAAAATGAGCTCCTGAGGTTAGCAAGTTAGAGCTGACTAACAGTTTTGGAGGGTGATGCTACAGTCTTTATTATTAAGCTGGATTTGTCCCACTACCAAGAAAGAAAACTCTCCAGCACTGAGGAATAATACTAAGAACTTACTGTAGGCATGTTGGCTGTAAAAAAGGAAAGGACAGAAAAGAAAAGGGAAAGAAAGGAAAAGAAAAATAAGCTTGGATAGAGCCATATCGAATAAACTTTAATAATATTTATCTTAGTAACTTTATATACCACTTCAGTCATATATTTGTACAATTTATTAATATGCAAAGAAACCAAATCCCAACTGAAAAGTAGAGAACAGAAAGTTTTTCCAGCACTGAGGAATAATACTAAGAACTTACTGTAGGCATGTTGGCTGTAAAAAAGGAAAGGACGGAAAAGAAAAGGGAAAGAAAGGAAAAGAAAAATAAGCTTGGATAGAGCCATATAGAATAAACTTTAATAATATTTATCTTAGTAACTTTATATACCACTTCAGTCATATATTTGTGCAATTTATTAATATGCAAAGAAACCAAATCCCAACTGAAAAATAGAGAACAGAAAGTTTTCAGAAAATGAAATATAAATGCATCCCAAAACATATGAAAGGTTCTCATCCCTCTCATAAAATTAAAACTGCAAATTAAGACTATGTTTAAATGACATTCCACACCTACTTGACTGGCAAAATTCTAAAGTTTAACACTATAGCAGCTTCTGTGGAAGCTATGGAGAAATAGCCATTCACTTAGATTACACTGCTGGTGAAGATGCAAAATGTTCTAGTATCTATGGTGTGCAATTTTCTTCAGGGATCGAACCCAGGTCTCCCGTATTGGAGGCAGACGCTTTAACCTCTGAGCCACCAGGGAAGCCCATAACACTTATTAACTGCTTGACCTACAGCGTCAGTTTCCTTATGTGTTGATTGTCTCTCTTCTCCAAATAGAATGAGTCCCTGGCACATAATAAGCACACAATAAAGCTTTTTAAAAATAGTGGTAAAATATACACAATATAGAATTTACCATTTTAACCATCTGAAGGGTCCAGTTCCATGGCATTAGGTACATTTGCCTTGTTGTACAACCATCACCACCACCATCTCCAGAAGTTTTCCATCATCCCGAGGTGAAACTCTGAACTTTTTATTCAGTAACTCCCCTTTCCCTGCTCCGCCAGCACCTGGCAACCACCATTCTACCTCCCATGCCTCTGAATTTGACTCTCAGCGTCTTATGTAAGCAGCATCATATAATAGACATTCTTTCGTGTTCAGCTTATTTCACTTAACATAGTGCTTCGAGGTGCATCCATGTTTAGCATGCAGTCAGAATTTTTTCCTTTTTAAGGCTGAATAATATTCCTTTGTATTTTTATGCCATATTCAGCTTATATAAGTGTCAGTGGCCACTTGAGTTGCTCCCACCTTTTGGCTATTGCAAATAATGCTGCTGTGAACATGAGTGTACAAGTATCTGTTTGAGTCGATGAGGACTTTTTTGAATGAATGAGCAAATGAATGAATGAAAGCTCAAGGAGGAGCTGTGAGGAGTAAGGGGAGATATATTTGAGGGACAGGCTGAAGCTCAGGGGAGAGGCTGGGGCGAGACTCAGGGTGAGGGCCCGACCGTGCAGTGGTGATAACTGAAGCGGGTGTGTGCGTGCTGAGGTGAGGAGGCTTGTCCTGCTCTGAACCAGTGGTTCTAACTGCACCAGGAAGGTGGACAGGGCGGCAAGGCCCCCAGGGACTCAGGCTCCTGCCGCTCCTTCCGGAACTCAGAGGACACGGGGAGCACATGCTCTCGTGCCCCAGGAAGAGCCCTGAGCAGAGGCTGCTCCTGTGGGCTCATTTGTGCCGTCCTGTCCCCACTTCCACAAGCTGGCATTGTGGCAGCGATATCTCGGGACAGGGTGCAGATCTGACTCTATTTCTGTCTGTATGTCCACCCAGCTGTGTCCTCCTGGGTGCCTCTGTCTCTTATCCTGAGAACTGGAATAATGATGTAAGGATGTCCCCCTCATGTTGTAAGGTCAAACGCAATATGGGGTGGTCGTGGTTTAGGCGCTGAGTCGTGTCCGACTCCTGCCAGGCTCCTCTGTCCCTGGGATTCTCCAGGTAAGAATACTGGAATGGTTTGCCATTTCGTTCTCCAGGGAATCTTCCCAACCCAGGAATCAAACCTGAGTCTCCTGCATTGCCGGCAGATTCTTTACCGACTGAGCTATGAGGGAAGCCCCCATATGGGGTGGACAGGCTTTATATTATAAAACATGCGTTTGTGTACTTGGTCATGTTTGATTCTTTGTGAACTTGTGGACTATAGCTTACCAGGTTCCTCTGTCCATAGAATTTTCCAGGCAAGAATACTGGAGTGCGTTGCTGTTTCCTCCTCCAGGGTATCTTCCTGACCCAGGGATTCAGCTCTTGCGTCTCTTGCATTGGCAGGCAGATTCTTTACCACTGCGCTACCTGGGAAGCCCTTATAAAACATAAATCCCTTTAAAATGTCAGGATAACAAGTATACTCCAATAAAAATTAATTTTAAAAATATATCAGGATAACAACTGAGAAGTCCCAGGTGTCCAGCCCACGATGGTCTCTGTGGAAATCTGGGACAATGGAGTATACAGAGGCGGCACTTACGGTCTCCTTGGAGAAAAAGAGTGGTCCTGACCGGAGCTGAGGGAGTTTGGAAAACGAAACACTCAGGTGTGAGAGGGACGTGCGTGCTCAGTTGTGTCAGACTCTGCGACCCAATGGACTGTAGCCCCCAGGCTCCTCTGCCCATACACTTCTCCAGGCAAGAATACTGGAGTGGGCTGCCATTTTCTCCTGCAGGGGATCTTTCTGACTCAGGGACCAAACCCGTGTCTTCTGCATCTGCTGCATTGGCAGGCGGATTCTTTACCACTAAATCTGGGAGCAGCCCCATTGAGACGTCTCCAAGGCATCTCCCCCAGTCGGGTGGAAATATGCGGCGGGATAGTGTTGTGGTCTCTGGTGGGTGGGATTTCTTGCCGCCTATGTTTTGGGGCTGGGTTTGGTTTCCTTTCTGCTTGCTGGTGTTTCTTGCATTCCCGCGTGGGGAGGGCTGGGGATGTCCCCACCGCCCTTGCCTCTCAGCCTGGCTCTTGGGGTGTACGCAAGTGACTTCCAAAGGCACACACGACCCCTGGCTCCCGGCTTTGCTCAGGCAGATGGGCAAGCGTCTGGGCGGGAAGCATGCTTGGGCTCCGCCATCGAGTTCTCCTCCATGTGCTCTGAGACTTTTCCCTTCCTGCTCTTCTTCCACCGGCCCCATCACCACAGGATCTCGAAGGAGGAGGCTCGTTCTGAAGCTGAGCCAGAAGGACGCCCTGCAAGCACTCTTTCTGCAGAACCCCTACCCTGGCATTGCGACCAGAGAACGGCTGGCCCGGGAGCTTGGCATTGCCGAAAGCAGAGTTCAGGTAGGCCCCCGTGTCTGCACCCGTTCTCCCTTTCAGGCTCTCCATGCCCATCCGAGTCAGATCAAATCACCTGGCGGCCATTCTCGTGAGAAGCATTTTTCTCTGTTTGCCCCTAGGTCTGGTTTCAAAACCAACGAAGAAGATGGTTAAAGCAGAACCCATCGCTGTCTGAATATGTGCACCAAGAAGGGGAAGAGGGGCCAACGTCCACACCCACGTCACCTTTGCCCCCTGCTAGAGCTCAGTCTTCCTCTCCAAGTAATTTCGCCAGCCTTCCCAAAAAGCAACACCCCCAGAGCGCGTCCCGAACACTCCTCACTTGCCAGAGAATTCTCTCTGCTGGTGGATGGCCACGAGAGAGACAGAAAGACCAAGGGGTGGGGGCAGTGGCGTTGGGTGAGGGGGCAAGGGAAAGTGGACGAAACAGGGCTATCTGGTTGCTGCTGCCCTTCCCGTCTGTGTCCCAGATCAGGGCTCGGCGGCCCCAGTTGGCGTGGGCGTGCAGCACCTGTCTACATTTGCATGCCCTCCCCAGCCCCCGTCAGGAACTTTCGGCTCCGGCTGCCAAGGCAACCTTGGCCGAGGGGCATGCTTCAGCACACTTCCCGCAAACACGGGAGGAGGAAAAAGACACACAGGGACACCGCATGTGTGCCGAGCGTGCACGCGTGTGCGCTCACGCATGCACGCGTCCTCCATGGAGCCGGGCACCTGATCCATGAGTGGGGGTATTTTTAGAGCCCTGTCCTGGCTGTGGAGCTCCCTTTGGTGATTCAGGGGTGTGGAACTCTCCCTCCCCTCCACACCGTCTTGGTATTTGTGCTTTGAGCGTTCCACAGCCCTTAGCGTCCTCTCCTCTCTCTTTGTACTTTCTTTTTTAGGAGAATGGGCCTTGTGCAAGACTTCACGATGGATCACTTCCCGAGATATGCTGCTAGGGAAGAACTGGCTCGTCAAATGGGAATCCCTGAACCTCGAATCCAGGTAAGTTTTCCAGTCAGCGCATGGGCCTAGGATGGGTCCCAGGAGTCTGGAGGGTTCAGCCCTGTAGAGCGTTTGGAGCTGCATACTGGGGCTGGAGCTTTGGGCGAGGGTGCAGATAGTCGGCGGGCTGAGTGGAGAATTTGGGGCCGTGCGGGAACCCCATTCTTTGCCAGGGCCAAGGGATTCCTTTACAGAAAACGGCCCTGCAGGAGCCGTCCTGAGGCCGGCCTGAGAGACTAGAGCCCGGGCAGAAATGCGTGCTGTCCAATGGGTGCTGGGGAGCTGCCAGGTCATTGATCTGGACGGTCACAACTTCTGGTTCCTGTCTTCCTTTTGTTCCCCTAGATATGGTTTCAAAACTGAAGAGCTCAGCATCCCCAGCAGAGCGCAAGCGGGCCCAGCAAAGGCCAAGCCCAAGGGTCAGGTGGTGCAGGAGCCACGACTACTCCTGCTCCAGAAGACCAAAGCACCCCACACGTTGTCCAGAGCACCTCTTCTCCCCTTTGCGCCTCTCCTCCACAGGAGAACATGCCGACCTTGGCTACAGCTGCTCCTTTTGGGGTCCCCACTTTCTGGGTGCCCGGGAGTGCCTCTGGGTTCTGTGTGGGCCAGCCATTGATGATCTTCTTGGTCCAGCCCAACACGGTATTTTCCAGGAAAGTGGGAAGGCACCATCTCCTCCCAAGATAGCAGTTCCCTGGGCCGCATGCTCCCCTGCCGTCACGGCCCTTGGGCAGCCTAGGCAAGGGGATATCCTGCCACCTGGACAGCTGGAGGCACACATCCCGTGCTGGCCAGAGTCAGCCTATGGTGAAGGCTCGGCCCCTCTGCTAGAGCCACAGCCCCAGCCGCCCAGTCTTCCAAGCTCCACAAGCATCCTAGACGAGCTCTTGGTGCTCACAGGCGTCGAAGACATGCAGGCACCTTCCCTGGGGGCAGCTGCCGACCAAGGGGTAGACACTGCCCTCCCAGGCGCACCCAGCCTACTAGATGAGCTCCTTGTGGCCAATGGTGTTCCAGATTGCTGGGGCTTTCTTCAGGGGCCTCTGCAGTTGTAGCACAAAAAACAGCCTTCGCCAGCCTTCCCAGCGTCTTAGAGAAAATCTTGGCTGCAACCAGAATCCAAGCCACGCCACGGCCTTCCCTGGGGCCCTGTGCTGATGAGCGAGCACATCTCGCTCTTGCAGGCTCACCCAGCCTCCAAGACGAGCTCCTGGTTGCTCCTGGCATCCCGGGCTCGCCCTGTATTTTCTCGGGGTCCTCTCCTGTCTTCACAGGGGCCCACCCAGCCTTCCCCGTGTCACACAACCTGCCAGAGGAAATCTTGTCTGCCATGAAAACCGGTGACGCGCCCTGGGCTTCTCCGAGGGCCGCTGTGGTGGATGAAGGAGTTGAGGCCACCCTGGAAGCACCCCTCAGACAGGAGGAATTTCAGGTCCTCCTCGACATGCTGCCAGGCTCCCCAGGCCCTCGGGCTTAGAGGAAGTGGAACGAAGGAGCACCTTCTCCCCCTATCGACGTCCGGGTCTCCTTGCCTGGGATGCTTGGGGAAAGGGGACGGTTTTGTGTGCGCAAAAATGAGAGAATAGCGAAGGGATGTCTATCAACAACTTTGGGGACAAATCCGAGAGCTGGACCTTTGGGAAGCTGGGCTCCACCCAAAAAAGGGACACTCTCCCTGAAGCCTCAAGTCAGCCCCGCATGGCCGTAACAAAGAGGCTGCCTCAGAGGGAACAACCCATGGACCCAATAAAGAAACCCCAGTCCTCGAACAGGTGCTTTGGGTCTGGACTCTTCTGTCTTCTGGTCCCGTCCTTCCAGCATTCCACCCAGGAGAACTCCTTCCCTCTGCTGGATCAGCAGAGGGAGGGGACCGGGAGACAAAGGAGTTGAAAGGTGAAAGATGGGGAGATGCAAAGTCGGAGGAGGCGTGTGGGTGTTGGGAGTGGGTGAGGGCGAAAGGAGAGAGTGGAAATGAAGGGAGAAATTTGGGGAGGGTTGAATGCGAGAGGTAAAGAGGGAGGGAGGCAGGCAGGGAGCATTGCTTAAGGTGGGAGAGAGTGGAGGGTGTCGGAGGAGGGGAGGGGGGCAGATTCTGCCCCTGGGACTCAGGTTCAAGCCCCCCATCAAACCCTACAGGTATCCATAAAATACAGCCTCAGGGAAACGTTTCCCTCAGTTTCAAGCTGCCTGCTCAGGGAAGATGTCCGGAAGTCAGAGCCTCTGAGCCAGCCTTAGGGACCTACGTACACAACAGCTTTCTCGACCAAACTCTACCATGTCCATGTATACACACATGCCTGGTATATCACCAAAGGCCAGTCATCTCCATGTTTCTCTCTGACCCTCCCAGCATGGGGTGACTGAACATGCCCTGCCACCAGCAACCTCCCATCACCCTCAGACACACAGATGTTCTTTCCTTGCAAACCTGTTCCTGAATTCAAAGACCTAAAAGTTTCCAAGTTTATGTGAACCCCTGCCCGTTCCCACGTGAACACATGTGGTGGGTTTAGAAACCTTGGTGGCCAAAGAAAACACTGCCCAAGACGTTTGGTGGTGTGCTGTTGTGCTTCGTTCATTTCTCTTCAGCTCACTCTTTTTGCCCTGTTCACAGCGAATAGAGAAATGCCTCTCATCGCCCATCCCTCGTGTTGCTTTACCTGGATTTCTGACTGCTTTGTTTGTTCCGGCCTACTGATTTCCTCCTCCTCCTCCTCCTCCTCCTGCTCGCCATCCTCTTTCTCTTTGAGAAAGCACATACTCTTTCCATGTCCCGTTGTTGTCACAGGTCAGGGCTCCATTCTATTCAGAATGTCCATGCGTCCATTCTTCGCTAAGTTGAACCTCCTTCCGAACAGTAGGGTGTACATTGTCCCCTTTGATGGGTATCTACAGGGCACTTGGGCTGGGGGGTTGCCTGGGGAAGTGGTTGCCTAAGACTCCACATGAGAAAAGCCCCAAATGGCGTGAGTTGCCCTTCCAGACACTGGCCCTTCATTTCTCTGGCCGAAGCCTTGAGATCCAGGCAACTCAAAGCCCTTGGGGTGGTGGTCTGGGACTCCTGTAGGGAACGGTCACCAAGAGGGCACTGAGGAGTTCCGGGGAGGCGTGGGAAATGGAGGAAAGGGAGGCCAGGGATCTAGGTGGAGGCACTGGAGAGAGCATCCTGTGTACAGGAATGCCTCAGGGGAACCGAACGGGGTCAACTGAGGCCAAGCGACCTGTGGAATGTGAAAAGGCGGGAAATCCCAGAGCGTTTTGGAAGGCAAGGTAGGCTTGGAAAGGGGGCGTTGGCAGCCATTTGAAAGGGACCTATGGGATGTCCCCGGCAGTTAGCTCTCTTGGAACTTCTGAGTGCCCCTGAGCCAGGGGTTGATCCCAAACCCTGCTAGGTCGGAATGCATCATACAAAAGCCCCCAAACTCGCTGCCTGCCCCCAGGGGAATCTTGGGGGTCTGGGACAAGGGCCGTGAACGGGAAAGCCCACTTGCTCCATGGGACTCCGTCCAGGGTCTCAGCCACGAAAGAGGCAATGGGCGGCCCCTCCATCTATGCAACAAAACCCTGCTTACATAAAGAGGGGCGGAGCCACCTCCCCCTCTCCAATGTCCTGAGCTGCTGGGTCCCGGCCCACTAGGCCAGCAGTCTGTAGCATCCGGGTAGCTCTCCCATCATGGCTTCTTCAGGCTCCACCAGCACCTTAAAGGGTAAGTTTGCTCTCGGTCCGTGGCATCAGATCACATCTCAGGGGATTTGTGGATCGCCCAGCCAAGGGTTCATGGCAAATGTGTCAGCCCACCAGCAAGAGTGGCGGGGGCCGGGCAGCTGGACCCATGGTTCCCAGGCGTCAGTTTTGCCCAAAAGTGCATCGTTCCTTTGTCTTGCTCCTTTGGCACATGCATGGCTTCTCGGTTCTCTTTTCTGGGAAGATGGTGTTGTGTGAAGGGCTGGGGAGAGGGGGGCTCGCGGGAGTGGGGCTGTGCCTCAGTGGGGTGCTTTATCCTCACATCTTCCTGTGGGAATGGGAGTCGTGGAACTCTGTGGGTTTGCCGCCTTCAGTTACTTCCTCTAGACAGTGGCCTAGTGCCTTCTGCCTTCCAACAGGCATTGTGGGTTTTGGCTTTGCTTCGACTTCCTTCCCTTTCCTTTCCTTTTCCACTCGTGACGGCAAACATGGCCCTTTCTCGTGTCAGCCCCAGGAAGCCAGGCTCTCTCCCACTGGCACAGTGAAGGAGGGAAATCTGGAAGCAGCCCCATGAAACGTCTCCAAGGCATCTTTCCCAGACGGGTGGAAATATGTGGCGGGATAGTGTTGTGGTCTTTGGTGGGTGGGATTTCTTGCCACCTATGTTTTGGGGCTGTGTTTGGTTTCGTTTCTGCTTGCTGGTGTCTCTAGCATTCCCGCGTGGGGAGGGCTAGGGATGTCACCATCGCCCTTGCCTCCCAGCCTGGCTCTTGGGGTGTACACAAGTGACTTCCAAAGGCACACACGTCCCCTGGCTGCCGGATTTGCTCAGGCCCCGGGGCAAGCCACTGGGCAGGGAGCATTCTTGGGCTCCGCCATCGAGTTCTCCTCCATGTGCTCTGAGACTTTTCCCTTCCTGCTCTTCTTCCACCAGCCCCATCACCACTGGATCTCGAAGGAGAAGGCTCGTTCTGAAGTTGAGCCAGAAGGACGCCCTGCAAGCACTCTTTCAACAGAACCCATACCCTGGGATTCCGACCAGAGAACGGCTGGCCCGGGAGCTTGGCATTGCCAAAAGCAGAGTTCAGGTAGGCCCCCGTCTCTGCACCCATTCTCTCTTTCAGGCTCTCCATGTGCATCTGAGTCATATCGAAGCACCTGGCGGCCATTCTCGTGAAAAGGATTTCTCTCTGTTTGCCCCTAGGTCTGGTTTCAAAACCAACGAAGAAGACGGTTAAAGCAGAACCCATCATTGTCTGAATATGTGCACCAAGAAGGGGAAGGGGGGCCAATGTCCACACCCACGTCACGTTTGCCCCCTCCTCGACCTCAGTCTTCCTCTCCAGGTAATTTCGCCAGCCTTCCCCAAAAGCAACACCCCCAAAGGGCGTCCCGAACACTCCCCTCTTGCCAGAGAATTCTCTCTGCTAGTGAAAGGCCACGAGATAGACAGAAAGACCAAGGGGTGGGGGCAGTGGCATGGGGTGAAGGGGCTAGGGAAAGTGGATGAAACAGGGCTATCTGGTTGCTGCTGCCGTTCCCGTCTGTGTCCCAAATCGGGGCTGGATGGCCCCTGTTGGCGTGGGCGGGCACCACCGGTCTACATTTGCACGCCCTCCCCAGCCCCCGTCAGGAACTTTAGGTTCCTGCTGCCAAGGCAACCTTGGCCAAGGGGCATGCTTCAGAGAACTACCCGCCAACACGGGAGGATGAAAGAGACACACAGGGACACCACATGTGTGCAGAGCGTGCGCGCGTGTGTGCTCACCCACCTACGCATCATCCATGGAGCCGGGCACCTGGTCCACTAGTGGGTGTATTTCTGGAGCCCTGCCCAGGCTGCAGAGCTCCCTGTGGTAATTCAGGGGTGTGGAACTCTCCCTCCCCTCCACACCATGCAGGGTATCTGTGCTGTGAGCGTTTCACAGGGCTTAGCGACCTGTCCTATCTCTTTGAACTTTCTCTGGAAGGAGAATCGGCCAGAGAGGCCCGGAGAAAGAGGATAGTCATCTCTCCTTCTCAAACAAGGATTCTTGTGCAAGCCTTCACGATGGATCGCTTCCCGGGATATGCCGCTAGGGAAGAACTGGCTCGTCAGACTGGAATCATAGAACCTCGAATCCAGGTAAGTTTTCCAGCCAGCGCATGGGCCTAGGATGTGTCCCAGAAGTCTAGAGGTTTCAGCCATGTAGAGCGTTTGGAGCTGCATACACGTATGCTTAGGCTGGGGCTGGCCCTTTGGGCGAGGGGGCCAAAAGTCGGCGGGCTGAGTGGAGAAATTGGGGCCGTGCGGGCACCCCCTCCTTTCCCAGGCCCAAGGCATTTCTTTGCAGAAAATGGCCCTGCAAGAGCCGCCCTGAGGCCTTAGAGACAAGAGGCCGGGCAGAAAGGCAGGCTGTCTAATGGTTGCTGGAGAGGCGCTAGCACAGTGTTCTGGACGGTCACAGCTTCTTGTTCCTGTCTGCCTTTTGCTCTCGTAGATATGGTTTCAGAACTGAAGAGCTCGGCATCCCAAGCAGAGCGCAAGCGGGCCCAGCAATGGCCAAGCACAAGGGCCAGGCAGCGCAGCAGCCACGACTACTCCTGCTCCAGAGGACCGAAGCACCCCACACGCTGTCCAGAGCACCTCTTCTCCCCTTCGCGCCTCTCCTCCACAGGAGAACATGCCACCCTTGGCTGTAGCTGCTCCTTTTGGGGTCCTCACTTTCTGGGTGCCCGGGAGTGCCTCCTGGTCCTGTGTGGGAAAGCCGTTGATGATCATCTAGGTCCAGCCCAACACGGTGTTTCTCCAGCAAAGTGGGAAGCCCCCACCTCTTCCCAAGGTAGCAGTTCCCTGGACCAATGCTCCCCTGTCGTCACGGCCCAAGGGCAACCTAGGCAAGGGGACATTCTGCCACCTGGACAGCTGGAGGCACACATCCCGTGCTGGCCAGAGTCAACCTCCAGTGAAGGCTCGGCCCCTCCGCTAGAGCCACAGCACCAGCCGCCCAGCCTTCCAAGCTCCACGAGCCTTTTAGAAGAGCTCTTGGTGGTCACAGGCATCCTGGACATGCAGGCACTTTCCCCGGGGGCAGCTGCCGACGAAGGGTTTGACCCTGCCCTCGCAGGCGCCCTCAGCCTCTTAGACAAGCTCCTTCTGGCCAATGGAGTCCCAGACTTGCCGGGGCTTACTTCAGGGGCCTCTGCAGTTGCAGCACAAAAAACAGCCTTCGCCAGCCCTCCCAGCGTCTTAGAGGAAATCTTGGCTACCACCAGCATCCAGCTACGACACGGCCTTCCCTGGGACCCTGTGGGGATAAACGAGCACATGTCGCCTTTGTAGGCTCACCCAGCCTCCAAGACGAGGTCCTGGCTGCTCCTGGCATCCCGGGCTCACCGGTTTCTTACTTGGGGTCCTCTCCTGTCTTCACAGGGGCTCACCCAGCCTTCCCCGTGTCCCATAACCTGCCAGAGGAAATCTTGTCTGCAATGGAAACTGGTGACACGCCCTGGGCTTCTCCGTGGGCTGCTGTGGGGGATGAAGAAGTTGAGGCCACTCTGGAAGCACCCCTCAGTGAGGAGGATTTTCAGGCCCTCCTCGACATGCTGCCAGGCTCCCCATTCCCTCCCGCTAAGAGGAAGTGGAACCAAGGGGCACCTTCTCCCCCTATCCACGTTCGGGTCTCCTTGCCTGGGATGCTTGGGGAAAGGGGGCGGTTTTGTGCGCTGGAAAATGAGAGAATAGCAAAGGGATGTCTATCAACAACTTTGGGGACAAATCCGAGAGCTGGACCTTTGGGAAGCTGGGCTCCACCCAAAAAAGGGACATTCTCCCTGAAGCCTCAAGTCAGCCCTGCATGGCCATAACAAAGAGGCTGCCTCAGGGAACAACCCATGGACCCAATAAAGAAACCCCGGGCCTCACACAGGTGCTTTGGGTCTGGACTCTTCTTTCTTCTGGTCCCGTCCTTCCAGCATTCCACCCAGGAGAACACCTTTCCTCTGCTGGATCAGCAGAGGGAGGGGACCGTGAGAGAAAGGAGTTGAAAGGTGGAAGATTGGGAGATGCAAAGTGGGAGGGGATGAGTGGGTGGTGGGAGTGGGTGGGGCGAAGGGAGAGAGTGGGAATGTAGAGAGAAATTTGGGGAGGGTTGAGTGGGAGAGGGAAAGAGGGAGGGAGGCAGACAGGGAGCATTGCTTAAAGTGGGAGAAAGTCGAGTGTGTCGGGGGAGGGGAGCGGGGCAGATCCTGCGCCTGGGACTCAGCTTCAAGCCCCCCAGCAAACCCTGCAGGTATCCATAAAATACAGCCTCAGGGAAACATTCCCCTCGGTTTCAAGGTGCCTGCTCAGGGAAGGTGTCCCGAAATCAGAGCCTCTGAGCCAGCCTTCGGGACCTACCTACACAACCGCTTTCTCGAAGAAACTCTACCATGTCCATGTGAACACACATGCCTGCTATATCACCAAAGGCCAGTCATCTCCGTGTTTCTCTCTGACCCTCCCATCATGGGGTGACTGAGCACGCCCTGCCACCAGCATCCTCCCATCACCCGCAGATATACAGATGTTATTTCCTTGGAAACCCATTCCTGAATTCAAAGACCTAAAAGTTTTCAAGTCCATTGGAAGCCCTGCCCGTTCCCACGTGAACGTCCGTGGTGGGTTTAGAAACCTGGGTGGCCAAAGAAAACACTGCCCAAGACGTTTGGTGGTGTGCTGTTGTGCTTCGTTCATTTCTCTTCAGCTCACTCTTTTCGCCCTGTTCACAGCGAATAGAGAAGTGCCTCTCATCGCCCATCCCCTGTGTTGCTTCACCTGGACTTCTGCTTTCTTTGTTTGTTCTGGCCTCCTAATTCCCTCCTCCTCTTCCTCCTCCTCCTGCTCGCCACCCTCTGTCTCTTTGAGAAAGCACACAGTCTTTCCATGTTCCGTAGTTGGCACAGGTCAGGGATTCGTTCTGTTCAGAATGTCCATGCATCCTTCCTTCGCTTAGTGGAACCTCCTTCCGAACAGTAGGGTGTACATTGTTCCCTTTGACGGATATCTACAGGGCACTTGGGCTGGGGGGTTCCCTGGGGATGTGGTTTCCTAAGGCTCCACATGAGAAAAGCCCCAAATGGCATGAGTTGCCCTTCCAGACGCTGGCCCTTCATGTCTCTGGCCGGAGCCTTGAGATCCAGGCAACTCAAAGCCCTTGGGGTGGTGGTCTGGGACCCCTGTAGGGAACGGTCACCAAGAGGGCGTTGAGGAGTTCGGGGGAGGCGACGGAAATGGAGGCAAGGGAAGCCAAGGATTTAGGTGGAGGCACTGGAGAGAGCATCCAGTGAACGGAATGCCTCAGGGGAGCCGGTTGGGGTCAACTGAGGAAAAGGCACCTGTGGAATGTGTAAAGGCGGGAAATCCCAGAGCGTTTTAGAAGGCAAGTCAGGCTGGGAAAGGGGACAGGGCGGCCATTTGAAAGGGACCTATGGGACGTCCCCGGCAATTTGCTCTCTTGGAACTTCCGAGTGACCCTGAGCCGGGGGTTGATCCCAAACCCTGCTGTGACAGAGGGCCTCAAACCAAAGCCCCCGAACTCGCTGCCTGCCCCCAGGGGGACCTTGGGGGTCTGGGGCACGGACCAGGCCCGTGAAAGCCCACTCCTTCCATGGGACTCCGTCCAGGGTCTCAGCCCGCAAAGAGGCCAGCGGCGGCAACTTCATCTACGCAGCAAAACCCTGCTTACGCAAAGAGGGGCGGAGCCACCTCCCCCTCTCCAAAGTCCTGAGCTGTTGGGTCCCGGCCCAGTAGGCCAGCAGTGTGCAGCATCCTTGTGGCTCTCCCATCATGGCTTCTTCAGGCTCCCCCAGCACCTCAAAGTTTAAGTTTGCTCTCGGTCCCTGGCATCAGATCACGTATCAGGGGATTTGTGGATCGCCCAACCAAGGGTACATGACAAATGTGTCAGCCCACCAGCAAGAGTGGCGGGGGCCAGGCAGCTGGACCCACGGTTCCCAGGCGTCAGGTGTGCCCAATGGGGCATCGTTCCTTTGTCTTGTTCCTTTGGCACATGCATGGCTTCTCCGTTCTCTTTTCTGGGAAGATGGTGTTGTGTGAAGGGCAGAGGGGAGGGGGCCTCGCGGGGGTGGGGCTGTGCCTCAGTGAGGTGCTTTATCCTCACATCTTCCTGTGGGAATGGGAGTCGTGGAACTCTGTGGGTTTGCCACCTTCAGTGGCTTCCTCTCCACAGTGGCCTAGTGCCTTCTGCCTTCCGTCACGTATTGTGGGTTTCGGCTTTGCTTCCCCTTTCTTCCCTTTCCTTTCCTTTTCCACTAGTGACGGCAATCATGGCCCTTGCTCGTGTCAGCCCCAGGAAGCCAGGCTCCCTCCCACTGGCACCGTGAAGGGAAATATGGAAGCAGCCCCATTGAGACGTCTCCAAGGCATCTCCCCCAGACGGGTGGAAATATGTGGCTAGATAGTGTTGTGGTCTTTGGTGGGTGGGATTTCTTGCCGCCTATGTTTTGGGGCTGGGTTTGGTCTCCTTTCTGCTTGATGGTGTTTCTAGCATTCCTGCGAGGGGAGGGCTAGGGAATGTCCCCACCGCCCTTGCCTCTCAGCCTGGCTCTTGGGGTGTACGCAAGTGACTTCCAAAGGCACACACGTCCCCTGGCTCCTGGATTTGTTCAGGCATCGGGGCAAGCGCCTGGGCGGGGAGCATGCTTCGGCTACACCATTGAGTTTTCCTCCATGTGTTCTGAGACTTTTCCCTTCCTGCTCTTCTTCCACTGGCCCCATCACCAGAGGATCTCGAAGGAGGAGGCTCGTTCTGAAGCTGAGCCAGAAGGACGCCCTGCAAGCATTCTTTCAGCAGAACCCATACCCTGGAATTGCGACCAGAGAACGGCTGGCCAGGGTGCTTGGCATTGCCGAAAGCAGAGTTCAGGAAGGCCCCCGTGTCTGCACCCATTCTCCCTTTCAGGTTCTCCATGCCCATCCGAGTCAGATCAAAGCTCCTGGCGGCCTGTCTCGTGAGAATTTTTCTCTGTTTGCCCCTAGGTCTGGTTTCAAAACCAACGAAGAAGACGGTTAAAGCAGAACCCATTGCTGTCTGAATATGTGCACCAAGAAGGGGAAGGAGGGCCAACGTCCACACCCACATCACCTTTGCCCCCTCCTCGATCTCAGTCTTCCTCTCCAAGTAATTTCGTCAGCTTTCCCAAAAAGGAAGTACCCCAGAGGGCTTCCAGATCACTCCCCTCTTGCCAGAGAATTCTCTCTGCTGGTGGATGGCCACGAGAGAGACAGAAAGGCCAAGGGGTGGGGGCAGTGGCGTGGGGTGAGGGGGCGAGGGAAAGTGGACGAAACAGGGCTATCTGGTTGCTGCCGTTCCCATCTGTGTCGAGATCGAGGCTCAACGGCCCCATTCGGCGTGGGCATGCAGCACTGGTCTATATTTGCATGCCCTCCGCAGCCCCCGTCAGGAACTTTAGGCTCCGGCTGCCAAGGCAACCTTGGCCGAGGGGCATGCTTCAAAGCACTACCCAACAACCCGGGAGGAGGAAAGAGACACACAGGGACACCGCGTGTGTGCAGAGCGTGGGAGCGTGTGTGCTCATGCACGCATGCGTGTTCCATGGAGCTGGGCACCCGATCCATTAGTGGGCGTATTTTTAGAGCCCTGCCCAGGCTGCAGAGCTCCCTGTGCTGATTCAGGGGTGTGGAACTCTCCCTCCCCTCCTCACCGTGTATGGTATCTGTGCTTTGAGCTTTTCACAGGCCTTAGCGTCCTTTCCTCTCTGTTTGTACTTTCTTTGGTAGGAGAATCGACCAGAGAGGCCCAGGTAAAGAGGACAGTCATCTCTGCTTCTCAAACAAGGATCCTTGTGCAAGCCTTCACGATGGATCACTTCCCGGGATATGCCGCTAGGGAAGAACTGGCTCGTCAGACGGGAATCCCAGAACCTCGAATCCAGGTAAGTTTTCCAGCTAGCACATGGGCCTAGAATGTGTCCCAGGAGTCTGGAGGCTTCAGCCCTGTAGAGAGTTTGGAACTGCATACACGTATGCTGGGGCTGGGTCAGGGGCTTTAGGCGAGGGTGCCGAAAGTCGGCCGGCTGAGTGGAGAATTGGGGCCTGTGTGGGCACCCCCTCCTTTCCCAGGGCCAAGGGATTCCTTTGCAGAAAACGGCCCTGCAGGAGCCGTCCTGAGGCCGGCCTGAGAGACTAGAGGCCGTGCAGAAAGGCGGGCTGTCCAATGGGTGCTGGGAAGGCGTCAGCACAGAGACCTGGAAGGTCACAACTTCGGGTTCCTGTCTGCCTTTTGCTTTCCTAGATATGGTTTCAAAACCGAAAAGCTTGGCATCCCTAGCAGAGCCCCAGTGGGCCCAGCAATGGCCAAGCCCAAAGGCCAGGTGGCACAGCAGCCACAACTACTCCTGCTCTAGAGGACCGAAGCACCCCACACGCTGTCCAGAGCACCTCTTCTCCCCTTTGCGCCTCTCCTCCACAGGAGAACATGCCACCCTTGGCTGCAGCTGCTCCTTTTGGGGTCCCCACTTTCTGGGTGCCCGGGAGTGCCTCTGGGTTCTGTGTGGGCCAGCCGTTGATGATCTTCATGGTCCAGCCCAACACGGTGTTTCTCCAACAAAGTGGGAAGCCACCACCTCCTCCCAAGGTAGCAGTTCCCTGGGCCGCATGCTCCCCTGCTGTCACGTCCCCTGGGCAGCCTTGGCAAGGGGACACCCTGCCACCTGGACAGCTGGAGGCACGCATCCCGTACTGGCCAGAGTCAGCCTATGGTGGAGGCTCGGCCCCTCTGCTAGAGCCACAGCCCCAGCCGCCCAGCCTTCCAAGCTTCACGAGCCTCCTAGACGAGCTCTTGGTGGTCACAGGCGTCCTAGACTTGCAGGCACCTTCCCCGGGGGCAACTGCCCACCAAGGTGTGGACCCTGACCTCCCAGGCGCACCCAGCCTCCTAGACGAGCTCCTTGTGGACAATGGTGTCCCAGACTTCTCGGGGCTTACTTCAGGGGCCTCTGCAGTTGCAGCATAAAAAACAGCCTTCGCCAGCCCTCCCAGCGTCTTAGAGGAAATCTTGGCTGCAACCGGCATCCAAGCCACGCCACGGCTTTCACTGTGGCCCTGTTCCAATGAACGAGCATATCTCGCCCTCGCAGGCTCACCCAGCCTCCAAGACGAGCTCCTGGCTGCTCCTGGCATCCCGGGCTCATGGGGTTCTTTCTCGGGGTCCTCTCCTGTCTTCGCAGGGGCCCACCCAGCCTTACCCGGGTCACACAACCTGCCAGAGGAAATCATGTGTGCAATGGAAACCAGTGACACGCCCTGAGCTTCTCCGTGGGCTGCTGTGGGGGATGAAGGAGTTGAGGCCACCCTGGAAGCACCCCTCAGTGAGGAGGATTTTCAGGCCCTCCTCGACATGCTGCCAGGCTCCCCATGCCCTTGCGCTAAGAGGAAGTGGAACGAAGGAGCACCTTCTCCCCCTATCCACGTTCGGGTCTCCTTGCCTGGGATGCTTGGGGAAAGGTGGCGGTTTTGTGTGCACGAAAAGGAGGCAATAGAGCCGGGACATCTATCAACAACTTTGGGGACAAATCCGAGAGCTGGACCTTTGGGAAGCTGGGCTCCACCCAAAAAAGGGACACTCTCCCTGAAGCCTCAAGTCAGCCCCGCATGGCCGTAACAAAGAGGCTGCCTCAGAGTGAACAACCCATGGACCCAATAAAGAAACCCCAGGCCTCGCACAGGTGCTTTGGGTCTGGACTCTTCTGTCTTCTGGTCCCATCCATCCAGCATTCCACCCAGGAGAACTCCTTCTGGCATCCCCAGCAGAGCACTAGCGGGCCCAGCAATGGCCAAGCCCAAGGGCCAGGCGGCCCAGCAGCCATGACTAGTCCTGCTCCAGAAGACCGAAGCACCCCACACGCTGTCCAGAGCACATCTTCTCCCCTTCGTGCCTCTCCTCCTCAGGAGAACATGCCGCCCTTGTCTGCAGCTGCTCCTTTTGGGGTCCCCACTTTCTGGGTGCCCGGGAGTGCCTCTAGGTTTTGTGTGGGCCAGCCGTTGATGATCTTCATGGTCCAGCCCAACACGGTGTTTCTCCAGCAACGTGTGAAGCCACCACCTTCTCCCAAGGTAGCAGTTCCCTGGGCCGCATGCTCCCCTGCCGTCACGGCCCCTGGGCAGCCTAGGCAAGGGGACATCCTGCCACCTGAACAGCTGGAGGCACACATCCCGTGCTGGCCAGAGTCAGCCTATGGTGAAGGCTCGGCCCCTCCGCTAGAGCCACAGCCCCAGCCGCCTAGCCTTCCAAGCTCCACGTGCCTCCTAGACGAGCTCTTGGTGGTCACAGGCGTCCTAGACATGCAGGCACCTTCCCCGGGGGCAGCTGCCGACCAAGGGGTGGACCCTGCTCTCCCAGGCACACCCAGCGTCCTATACGAGCTCCTTGTGGCCAATGGTGTCCCAGACTTGCCGGGGCTTACTTCAGGGGCCTCTGCAGTTGCAACACAAAAAACAGCCTTCGCCAGCCCTCCCAGCGTCTTAGAGGAAATCTTGGCTGCTACCAGCATCCACGCCACGCCACGGCCTTCCCTGGAGCCGTGTGCCGATCAACGAGCACATCTCGCCCTCGCATGCTCACCCAGCCTCCAAGACGAGCTCCTGGCTGTTCCTGGCTGCTCCTGGCATCCCGGGCTCGCCAGGTTCTTTCTCGGGATCGTCTCCTGTCTTCGCAGGGTCCCACCCAGCCTTCCCCGTGTCACACAACCTGCCAGAGGAAATCTTGTCTGCCATGGAAACCGGTGACACGCCCTGGGCTTCTCCGGGGGCCGCTGTGGGGGATGAAGGAGTTGAGGCCACCCTGGAAGCACCCCTCAGTGAGGAGGATTTTCAGGCCCTCCTCGACATGCTGCCAGGCTCCCCAGGCCTTCGGGCTTAGATGAAGTGGAACGAAGGAGCACCTTCTCCCCCTATCCACGTTCGGGTCTCCTTGCCTGGGATGCTTGGGGACAGGGGGCGGTTTTGTGTGCGCATAAAGGAGAGAATAGCGACGGGATGTCTATCAACAACTTTGGGGACAAATCCGAGAGCTGGACCTTTGAGAAGCTGGGCTCCACCCAAAAAAGGGACACTCTCCCTGAAGCCTCAAGTCAGCCCCGCATGGCCGTAACAAAGAGGCTGCCTCAGAGGGAAAAACCCATGGACCCAATAAAGAAACCCCAGGCCTCGCACAGGTGCTTTGGGTCTGGACTCTATTGTCTTCTGGTCTCGTCCATCCAGCATTCCACGCAGGAGAACTCCTTCCCTCTGCTCAGCCAGCACAGGGAGGGGAGCGGGAGACAAAGGAGTGAAAAGGTGGAAGGTTGGGAGATGCAAAGAGGGAGGGGGCGAGTGGGTGGTGGGAGTGGATGGGGGCGAAGGGAGAGAGTGGTAATGAAGGGAGAAAGTTGGGGAAGGTTGAGTGGGAGAGGGAAAGAGGGAGGGAGGCAAGCAGGGAGCATTGCTTAAGGTGGGAGAGAGTGGAGGGTGTCGGCGGAGGGGAGGGGGGCAGATCCTGCGCCTGGGACACAGCTTCAAGCCCCCCGGCAAACCCTGCAGGTATCCATAAGATACAGCCTCAGGGAAACTTTCCCCTCGGTTTCAAGGTGCCTGCTCAAGGAAGGTGTCCCAAGGTCAGAGCCTCTGAGCCATCCTTAGGGACCTACCTACACAACCGCTTTCTCGACCAAACTCTACCATTGTGGGAGAGAGTGGAGGGTGTCGGGGGAGGGGAGGGGGGCAGATCCTGCGCCTGGGACTCAGCTTCAAGCCCCCAGCAAACCCTGCAGGTATC
This sequence comes from Oreotragus oreotragus, assembly GCA_006410675.1. Taxonomy (NCBI): domain Eukaryota; kingdom Metazoa; phylum Chordata; class Mammalia; order Artiodactyla; family Bovidae; genus Oreotragus; species Oreotragus oreotragus. Next base: position 19,981 of record SJYX01009745.1, on the reverse strand, counting down.
CATAAAATACAGCCTCAGGGAAACATTCCCCTCGGTTTCAAGGTGCCTGCTCAGGGAAGGTGTCAGGAGGTCAGAGCCTCTGAGCCAGCCTTAGGGATCTACCTACACAACCGCTTTCTCGACCAAACTCTACCATGTTCATGTGTACACACATGCCTGGTATATCACCAAAGGCCAGTCATCTCCGTGTTTCTCTCTGACCCTCGCAGCATGGGGTGACTGAGCACGCTCTGCCACCAGCATCCTCCCATCACCCGCAGACATACTGATGTTCTTTCCTTGCAAACCCATTCCTGAATTCAAAGACCTAAAAGTTTCCAAGTCCATGCGAAGCCCTTCCCGTTCCCACGTGAACGCCCGTGGTGGGTTTAGAAACCTGGGTGGCCAAAGAAAACACTGCCCAAAACGTTTGGTGGTGTGCTGTTGTGCTTTGTTCATTTCTCTTCAGCTCACCCTTTTCGCCCTGTTCACAGCGAATAGAGAAGTGCCTCTCATCGCCCATCCCCTGTGTTGTTTCACGCCCACTTCTTCCTTCTTTATTTGCTCCGGCCTCCTTATTCCCTCCTCCTCGTCTTCCTCCTCCTGCTCGCCACCCTCTGTCTCTTTGAGAAAGCACACACTCTTTCCATGTCCCGTTGTTGACACAGGTCAGGGCTCCGTTCTGTTCAGAATGTCTATGCGTCCTTCCTTCGCTTAGTGGAACCTCCTTCCCAACAGTAGGGTGTACATTGTCCCCTTTGACGGATATCTATAGGGCCCTTGGGCTGCGGGTTTGCCTGGGGAAGTATTGCCTAAGCCTACACATGAGAAAAGCCCCAAATGGCGTGAGTTGCCCTTCCCGATGCTGGCCCTTCAGGTCTCTGGGCAGAGCCGTGAAATCCAGGCAACTCAAAGCCCTGGGGGTGGTGGTCTGGGACTCCTGTAGGGAACGGTCACCAAGAGGGCATTCCTCCTGCTCGCCACCCTCTGTCTCTTTGAGAAAGCACACACTCTTTCCATGTCCCGTTGTTGGCACACGTCAGGGCTCCGTTCTGTTCAGATGTCCATGAGTCCATCCTTTGCTTAGTGGAACATCCTTCCGAACAGTAGGGTGTACATTGTCCCCTTTGACGGATATCTATTGGGCACTTGGGCTGGGGTTTTGCCTGGGGAAGTCGTTGTCTAAGGCTCCACATGAGAAAATCCCCAAATGGCGTGAGTTGCCCTTCCATACGCTGGCCCTTCGTGTCTCTGGGCGGAGCCTTGAGATCCAGGCAACTCAAAGCCCTGGAGGTGGTGGTCTGGCACTCCTGTAGGGAACGGTCACCAAGAGGGCACTAAGGAGTTCGGGGAAGGCGTGGGAAATGGAGGCAAGGGAAGCCAGGGATCATATGGTGTGAGTTGACCTTCCAGACGCTGGCCATTCGTGTCTCTGGGCGGAGCCTTGAGATCCAGGCAACTCAAAGCCCAGGGGGTGGTGGTCTGGGACTCCTGTAGGGAACGGTCACCAAGAGGGCACTGAGGAGTTCGGGGGAGGCATGGGAAATGGAGGCAAGGGAAGCCAGGGATCTAGGTGGAGGCACTGGAGAGAGCATCCAGTGTACCGGAATGCCTCAGCGGAGTCGATTGGGGTCAACTGAGGAAAAGGGAACTGTGGAATGTGAAAAGGCGGGAAATCCCAGAGCGTTTTGGAAGGCAAGTCAGGCTGGGAAAGGGGGCGTGGGCAGCCATTTGAACGGGACCTATGGGACGTCCCCGGCAGTTAGCTCTCTTGGACCTTTTGAGTGCCCCTGAGCCGGGGGTTGATCCCAAACCCTTCTGAGTCGGAGGGTCTCAAACCAAAGTCCCCAAACTCGCTGCCTGCCCCCAGGGGGACCTTGGGGTTCTGGGGCACGGACCAGGGCAGTGAAAGCCCACTCCTTCCATGGGACTCTGTCCAGGGTCTCAGCCCGGAAAGAGGCCAGGGGCGGCCCCTCCATCTATACACCAAAACCCTGCTTTCGTAAAGATGGGCAGAGCCACCTCCCCCTCTCCAAAGTCCTGAGCTGCTGGGTCCCGGACCACTAGGCCAGCAGTCTGCAGCATCCATGTGGCTCTCCCATCATGGCTTCTTCAGGCTCCCCAAGCACCTCAAGCGGTAAGTTTACCCTCGGTCCCTGGCGTCAGATCACGTCTCAGGGTATTTTTGGATCGCCCAGCAATGGGTTCATTGCAAATGTGTCAACCCACCAGCAGGATTGGTGGGGGCAGGGCAGCTGGACCCACGGTTCCCAGGCGTCAGTTGTGCCCAAAGGGGCATCGTTCCTTTGTCTTGCTCCTTTGGCACATGGATGGCTTCTCGGTTCTCTTTTCTGGGAAGATGGAGTTTTGTGAAGGGCTGAGGGGAGGGGGGCTCGCGGGGGTGGGGCTGTACCTCAGTGGGGTGCTTTGTCCTCACATCTTCCTGTGGGAATGGGAGTCGCGGAACTCTGTGGGTTTGCCGCCTTCAGTGGCTTCCTCTCCACAGTGGCCTAGTGCCTTCTGCCTTCAGTCAGGCATTGAGGGTTTCGGCTTTGCTTCGGCTTCCTTCCCTTTCCTTTCCTTTTCCACTCGTGGCGGCAAACATGGCCCTTGCTCGTGTCAGCCCCAGGAAGCCATGCTCCCTCCCACTGGCACCGTGAAGGAGGGAAATCTGGGAGCAGCCCCATTGAGAAGTCTCCAAGGCATCTCCCCCAGATGGGTGGAAATATGCGACGGGATAGTGTTGTGGTCTTTGGTGGGTCGGATTTCTTGCCTCCTATGTTTTGGGGCTGGGTTTGGTTTCCTTTCTGCTTGCTGGTGTTTCTTGCATTCCCGCATGGGGAGGGCTGGGGGATGTCCCCACAGCCCTTGCCTCTCAGCCTGGCTCTTGGGGTGTACGCAAGTGACTTCCAAAGGCACACACGTCCCCTGGCTCCCGGCTTTGATCAGGCACCGGGGCAAGCGCCTGGGCGGGGAGCATGCTTGGGCTCCGCCATCGAGTTCTCCTCCATGTGCTCTGAGACTTTTCCCTTCCTGCTCTTCTTCCACCGGCCCCATCACCACAGGATCTCGAAGGAGGAGGCTCGTTCTGAAGCTGAGCCAGAAGGACGCCCTGCAAGCACTCTTTCAGCAGAACCCCTACCCTGGGATTGCGACCAGAGAACGGCTGGCCCAGGAGCTTGGCATTACCGAAAGCAGAGTTCAGGTAGGCCCCCGTGTCTGCACCCATTCTCCCTTTCAGGCTCTCCATGCCCATCCGAGTCAGATCAAAGCACCTGGTGGCCATTCTCGTGAGAAGGAATTTTCTCTGTTTGCCCCTAGGTCTGGTTTCAAAACCAACGAAGAAGACGGTTAAAGCAGAACCCATCGCTGTCTGAATATGTGCACCAAGAAGGGGAAAGGGGGCCAGCGTCCACACCCACGTCACCTTTGCCCCCTGCTAGAGCTCAGTCTTCCTCTCCAGGTAATTTCGCCAGCCTTCCCAAAAAGCAACACCCCCAGAGCGCGTCCCGAACACTCCCCTCTTACCAGAGAATTCTCTCTGCTGGTGGATGGCCAGGAGAGAGACAGAAAGACCAAGGGGTGGGGGCAGTGGCGTTGGGTGAGGGGGCGAGGGAAAGTGGACGAAACAGGGCTATCTGGTTGCTGCTGCCCTTCCCGTCTGTGTCCCAGATCAGGGCTCGGCGGCCCCAGTGGGAGTGGGCGTGCAGCACCAGTCTACATTTGCACGCCCTCCCCAGCCCCCGTCAGGAACTTTAGCCTCCGACTGCCAAGGCAACCTTGGCCGAGTGGCATGCTTCGGCACACTTCCTGCAAACATGGGAGGAGGAAAGAGACACACGGGGACACCGCATGTGTGCGGAGCGTGCGCGCGTGTGTGCTCACGCATGCACGCGTCCTCCATGGAGCCGGGCACCCGATCCATGAGTGGGTGTATTTTTAGAGCCCTGCCCAAGCTGCAGAGCTCCCTGTGGTGATTCAGGGGTGTGGAACTCTCCCTCCCCTCCACACCGTCTAGGGTATGTGTGCTGTGAGCGTTCCACAGGCCTTAGCGTCCTCTCCTCTCTCTTTGTACTTTCTTTTTAGGAAAATTGGCCAGAGAGGCCCGGAGAAAGAGGACAGTCATCTCTCCTTCTCAAACAAGGATCCTTGTGCAAGCCTTCACGATGGGTCACTTCCCGGGATATGCTGCTAGGGAAGAACTGGCTCGTCAGACGGGAATCCCAGAACCTCGAATCCAGGTAAGTTTTCCAGCCAGCGTATGGGCCTAGGATGTGTCCCAGGAGTCTGGAGGGTTCAGCCCTGTAGAGATTTTGGAGCTGTATACACGTATGCTTGGGCTGGGGCTGCGGCTTTGCGCAAGGGGGCCGAAAGTCAGCCGGCTGAGTGGAGAATTTGGGGCCGTGTGGGCACCCCCTCCTTTCCCAAGGCCAAGGGATTCCTTTGCAGAAAACGGCCTTGCAGGAGCCGTCCTGAGGCCGGCCTGAAAGACTAGAGGCCGGGTAGAAAAATGGACTGTCCAATGGGTGCTGGGGAGGCGCCAGCACAGTGATCTGGACGGTCACAACTTCTGGTTCCTGTCTGCCTTTTGCTCCCCTAGATATGGTTTCAAAACCAGAGAGCTCGGCATCCCCAGCAGAGCTCAAACGGGCCCAGCAATGGCCAAGCCCAAGGGCCAGGAAGCACAGCAGCCAGGACTACTCCTTCTCCAGAGGACCTAAGCTCCCCACAAGCTGTCCAGAGCACCTTTTCTCCCCTTCGTCCCTCTTCTCCACAGGAGAACATGCTGCCCTTGTCTACAGCTGATCCTTTGGCGGTTCCCACTTTCTGGGTGCCCGGTAGTGCCTCTGGGTTCTGTGTGGACCAGCTGTTGATGATCTTCATGGTTCAGCCCAACACGGTGTTTCTCCAGTAAAGTGGGACGCCACCACCTCCTCCCAAGGTAGCAATTCCTTGTGCCGCATGCTCCCCTGCCATCATGGCCAACTGGCAGCCTGGGGACGGGGACATCCTGCCACCTGGACAACCAGAGGCACACAAGCCGTTCTGGCCGGAGTCAGCTTACAGTGTAGGCACTACCCCTAAGCTAGAGTTCAGCCCCAGTCGCCCAGCCTTCCAAGCTCCATGAGCTTCCTAGACGAGCTCTTGGTGGTCACAGGCGTCCTAGACATGCAGGCACCTTCCCCGGAGGCTGCTGTTGACCAAGGGGTTGAACCTGCCCTCCCAGGCGCACCCAGCTTCCTAGACGAGCTCTTGGTAGCCACTGGTGTCCCAGACTTGCTGGGGCTTACTTCAGGGGCCTCTGCAGTTGCAGCGCAACAACCAGCCTTCACCAGCCCATCCAGATTCTTAGAGGAAATCTTGGCTGCCACCCGCATCCAAGCCACGCCACGGCCTTCCCTGGGGCCCTGTGCCAATGAACGAGCACACCTCGCCCTCTCAAGCTCACCCAGCCTGCAAGACGAGATCCTTGCTACTCCTGGCATCTCGGGCTTGCAGGGTTCTTTCACGGGGTCCTCTCCTTTCTTCGCAGGGGCCCATCCAGCCTTCCCCGGGTCACCCAACCTGCCAGAGGAAATCTTGTCTGCCATGGAAACCGAGGACAGGCCCTGAGCTTCTCCGGGGGCCGCTGTGGGGGACGAAGGAGTTGAGGCCACCCTGGAAGCACCCCTCAGTTACGAGGATATTCAGGGCCTCCTCGACATGCTGCCAGGCTCCCAAGGCACTCGGGCGTAGAGGAAGTGGAACGAAGGAGCTCCTTCTCCCCCATCCAAGTTCAGGTCTCCTTGCCTGGGATGCTTGGGAAAAGGGGGCGGTTTTGTGTGCGTGAAAAAGAGAGAATAGGAACGGGATGTCTATCAACAACTTTGGAGAGAAACATGAGAGCTTGACCTTTGGGAATCTGGGCTCTACCCAAAAATGTGACACCCTCACTGAAGCCTTAAGTTAGCCCCACATGGACATTACCAAGAGGCTGCCTCAGAGGGAACAACCCATGGACCCAATAAAGAAACCCCGGGCCTCTCACAGGTGCTTTGGGTCTGGACTCTTCTGTCTTCTGGTCCCGTCTTTCCAGCATTCCACACAGGAGAACTCCTTCCCACTTCTGGGCCAGCATAGGGAGGAGAGCGGGAGACGGGGAGTGAAAAGGTCGAAGGTTGAAAGATGCAAAGTGGAAGGGGTAGAGTGGGTGGTGGCAGTTCGTGGGGCCGAAGGGAGAGAGTGGGAGTGAAAGGAGACAGTTGGGGAAGGTTGAGTGGGAGAGAGTAAGAGGGAGGGAGGCAGGCAGGGACTATTGCTTAAGGTGGGAAAGAGTGGAGGGTGTCGGGGGAGGGGAGGGGGGCAGATCCTGCGCCTGGGACTGAGCTTCAAGTCCCCCGGCAAACCCTGTAGGTATTCATAAAATACAGCCTCAGGGAAACGTTTCCCTCCATTTCAAGGTGCCTGCTCAGGAAGGGTGTACGGAGGTCAGAGCCTCTGAGCCAGCATTAGGGATCTACCTACAGAACCGCTTTCTCGACCAGACACTATCCTGTCCATGTGTACACATTTTCCTGGTATATCACCAAAGGCCAGTCATCTCCGTGTCTCTCTCTGACCCTCCCAGCATGGGGTGCCTGAGCACGCCCTGCCACCAGCATCCTCCCATCACCCGCAGACATACAAATGTTCTTTCCTTGCAAACCCGTTCCTGAATTCAAAGACCTAAAAGTTTCCAAGTCCATGCGAACCCCTGCCCGTTCCCACTTGAAGGCCCGTGGTGGGTTTAGAAACCTGTGTGGCCAAAGAATACACTGCCCAAGACGTTTGGGGGTGTGCTGTTGTGCTTCGTTCATTTCTCTTCAGCTCACCCTTTTCACCCTGTTCACAGCGAATAGAGAAGTGCCTCTCATAATCCATGCCCCGTGTTGCTTCACGCGGACTACTATCTGCTTTGTTTGCTCCGGCCTCCTGATTCCCTCCTCCTCGTCCTCCTCCTCCTGCTCGCCACCCTCTGTCTCTTTCAGAAAGCACACACTCTTTCCATGTCCCGTTGTTGGCACAGGTCAGGGCTCTGTTCTGTCCAGAATGTCCATGCGTCCATCCTTAGCTTAGTGGAACCTCCTTCCGAACAGTAGGGGGTACACTGTCCCCTTTGACGGATATCTACAGGACACTTGGGCTGGGTGGTTGCCTGGGAAAGGGCTTGCCTAAGGCTCCACATGAGAAAAGCCCCAAATGACGTGAGATGCCCTTCCAGACTCTGGCCCTTCATGTCTCTGGCCAGAGCCTTGAGATCCAGGCAACTCAAAGCCCTGGGGGTGGTGGTCTGGGACTCCTGTAAGGAATGGTCACCAAGAGGGCACTGAGGAGTTCGGGGGAGGCATGGGAAATGGAGACAAGGGAAGCCAGGGATCTAGGTGGAGGCACTGGAGAGAGCATCCAGTGTACCGGAATGCCTCAGGGGANTGGGACTCCTGTAAGGAATGGTCACCAAGAGGGCACTGAGGAGTTCGGGGGAGTCATGGGAAATGGAGACAAGGGAAGCCAGGGATCTAGGTGGAGGCACTGGAGAGAGCATCCAGTGTACCGGAATGCCTCAGGGGAGCCAGTTGGGGGCAACTGAGGCCAAGGGACCTGTTGAATGTGAAAAGGCGGGAAACCCCAGAGCGGTTTGGAAGGCAAGGCCGGCTGGGAAAGGGGGCGTGGGCGGCCATTTGAAAAGGACCTATGGGACGTCCCGGGCAGTTAGCTCTCTTCGAACTTCTGAGTGCCCCTGGGCTGGCGGTTGATCCCAAACCCTGCTGGGTCAGAGAGCCTCAATCCAAAGCCCCCGAACTCACTGCCTGCCCCCAGGGGGACCTTGGGGGTCTGGGGCACGGGACATGCCCGTGAAAGCCCACTCGCTCCATGGGACTCCGTCCAGGGTCTCGGCCCGGAAAGAGGCCAGGGGCGGCCCCTCCATCTATGCACCAAAACCCTGTTTTCATAAATAGGGGCGGAGCCACCTCCACCTCTTCAAAGTCTTGAGCTGCTGGGTCCCGGCCCACTAGGCCAGCAGTCTGTAGCATCCATGTGGCTCTCCGATCATGGCTTCTTCAGTCTCCCCCAGCATCTCAAGCGGTAAGTTTGCCCTCGGTCCCTGGTGTCAGATCACGTCTCAGGGGAATTGTGGATCGCCCAGCAAAGGGTTCATGGCAAATGTGTCAACCCACCACCAAGAATGGCAGGGCCGGGCAGCTGGACCCACGGTTCCCAGGCGTCAGGTGTGCCCAAAGGGGCATCGTTCCTTCGTCTTGCTCCTTTGGCACATACATGGCTTCTCCGTTCTCTTTTCTGGGAAGATGGTGTTGTGTGAAGGGGTGGGGTTCAGGGGGATCACGGGGGTGTGGCTGTGCCTCGTTGGGGTGCTTTATCCTCACATCTTTCTGTGGGAATGGGAGTCCTGAAACTCTGTGGGTTTGCCACCTTCAGTGGCTTCCTCTCCACAGTGGCCTAGTGCCTTCTGCCTTCCACCAGGCATTGCGGGTTTAAGCTTTGCTTCGGCTTCCTTCCCTTTCCTTTCGTTTTCCACTCGTGACGGCAAACATGGCCCTTGCTCGTGTCAGCCCCGGCTAGCTAGGCTTCCTCAAAATGGCACCGTGATGGAGGGAAATCTGGGAGCAGACCCATTGACACTTCTCCAAGGCATCTCTCCCAGATGGGTGGAAATATGCAGCGGGATAGTTTTGTGGTCTTTGGTGGGTGGAATTTCTTGCCGCCTATGTTTTGGGGCTGGGTTTGGTTTCCTTTCTGCTTACTGGCATTTCTTGCATTCCTCGGGCGGGGCCCGGGACAAGATGGCGGCCCCGCGGCGAGGAGAGCGGCCGGCGGCGCCTGCGGGGCGGGAGGGCCCGGCGGGCGCCCCGGGAGAGCGGCCCGCTTGGTTCGGTTCTTCCCGGTGCGGGGACACCTCGCGCGTGTTATTAACCAGTGGACTCAGCGTGTGCACTCGGTGAGGCCGCCGCCCGCAGAGCTCGGCCCGGGCACTCCCGCGGGCGACGCGCGGCGCCCCTCGACCCAGACGGGCGCCCCTGTGCTCCTCGGCCGGCAGCGAGCGGGACGGCTTCGTCTGAGGCCGGGCGGCGGGGGCTCCCCGGTTCGGCTCGGCCTGGCCCGGCGGCGCCCTGCGCGGGGGCCCGTGGCAAGGCCGGGCGGCCGGGGCGCTCGGCCCGCGGGAAGAGCCGTGCGGCCCCGGGGGTCTGGAGCGCCGAGCCCGCCGGCGGCGCTGCCCGCGCTCTGAGCGCCCGCCGGGCTTCCCGGCCGCGGAGTTCCGGAGCGCGGACCGGTGCCAGGCGCCGGTCTGAAGTTTGCACGTTCTCCTGCGGTGAAAATCGCGTTCCCACCGGGGCGGGGTTCCTTCACACCCTTCTGTGTCACCAAAGGGAAGACGTTTGTTCTCTTTGCTTCTGCATCTAACTTCTGACACGCTAGTGGCTCAGACTGAAAAGACTCCTCCTGCAGTCGACCCGGGTTCGATCCCAGCGTCGGGAAGATCCCCTGGAGCAGGGGATGGCAGCCCCCTCCAGTACTCTTGTCTGGAGAATCCCATGGACAGAGGAGCCTGGCGGGCTACAGTCCATGGGGTCGCAAAGAGTCGGACACGACTGAGCGCCTGACATGGACACCCGAGGACAGCCGCATTGTTAGCACAGCAGATCGCTGACAAAAACGTGAAGCCCTAAACGCCCCGTCTGTCTTGTCAGAATGAGCCTCTTCCTGTAGATCCAAAATCATTGGAACACCGTATCTGGTTGTAGCTACCCTTGACGTTCATCGTTTAAATCCCAGATAGCTGACAGGTTTTCTACTGCGTACTTTGCCTGAGCCGGATCATCTCAGTCTGCAACAATGGGCAGGCGGCAGATCTGAAGTTCTGCAGCCACTGTCAAGAGAAGGGTCGGAAGAGAAGAAAGTCCTGGTTAGGGAGAAGTCCACCCAAATGGTGACAGGTAGTGAGGCAGCCCAGCTTACCTGGGCGTGGAAGAGGCCGCGTACGGCTTGGAGCCCACTCTTCCCGCATGGCCTTTCGGGTTTCCTTAATGGCGCCCGCCTTGGCTCCCTGCACTCAGCACCTGCTGCCTCTCCGTCGCTCATGTCCTGGTCCGATCACTTAAGACCTCTCCCCAAGTGAGACTGCCTAGAGGACCCCGGATCTGCCTGGGAAACAGGGTCCAACCCTTTCACGTCCCCCCAGAGCTCACTCAGGCCAAAGGTTTCTCTCTTGCCTGCTTGGGACTGAGGAGGATGTGGTGTGGGAGAGAGCACCGTCCCAGCTGCTGCTGGCAGATTCCGAGTCCCACACTCATCTCACGATGCAGGGAGACTGCGTAACTGCCGTGCGGTTGGAGAGGGTGGAAAGAACTTGGACTGCTGGCTCAGGAAATGCTTATTTGGGGAGAGATTTAATTTTATGAATAAAATTCCAGAGAAAAGCAAATGTCTCATCAACGACAAAGTGGCCAAGTGCGGAAGCCACAGGAGCCGAGAGAGCTGCGCGCCTGGCTCCTCCCCGGCCACGGGGCAGACCCCCCCCCCAACAACCCGTCCCGGCCTTGAGCGCGCGCGTCCGGGCTTCACCTCCCAGGAGCCAAGAGAGCCGCGCGCCTGGCTCCGGCCTCGAGCGTGCGAGTCCGGGCTTCACCTCCCCGCCGGGTTCAGCACAACAGATGGTCAGACCCTCCTTGGAGGGGCGACGGGTGCAGAGGTGTTAGGAGGGAGGCTCGCTGTGGGCCAGAGATGCTGGACTGCAGAACCGGCCGAGGCTTGGGGCCTCCCTGACTGGTTCCTTCTCTTCCAGGGAGCGCTTCCTCCACGGTGGTACCCTGCTGCTCGGTCCCCTGGCCCTCTGTCAGCCCAGGACCCAGGCCTCCACACACGGCACCTGCACTTGGCTCCTGGCTCCTGCTTTTTGCTCCTTCAAGCCCCACCCCCACCTGTCCTGTGGGTTATGAGTGCGGGGGGCGGGGGGGGGTGTCCTCTGCCAGGTGGAGAGACTTGACCTCCTCCACCAGTGCCTCCTGCTCAGCCCCGCGCTGAGGGGCAGCTGCCTGACTCCCACCCAGGAGGAACAGGACACTGAAAACCCTCGCCTGGAACACTTAGAGAAACGACAAGTGTTCGGAGCTGAGCAAAGCTCTGGGCAAAAAATTTAACTGTCTGCCCCCCCCACCCCGCCCCCATCCCTCAAAGAAAGACATTTTCTTTGAAGAGAAAGAGGAAAAGTCACTTTCTGCTTTCAGTCTTATAACTGGGACCCAGGTCAGGGTGATGCACGTGGGAAAGCCCAGAAGCAGAGGCTTTCCAGCCTGCGGTCACCAGAGGCGTGCTGGGTCCTCAGGCGATGATGCCCCGGGAGGGCAGCCTTGGAGGGATGCCCCCACGGGGGTCCTGCCAGCTGAGGCATCACTGGGAGCCTGGCAGGGGCTGGGGGTCAGGTCTCCGTGGCCCCCACAGGGGCCTGGGCTGGACCCACCCGCTCGCAGGGCCTCCGCACAGACGTCCGAGCCTCCGCTATTGGCCTGCTTGGGGCGGGCACCCCGGCAGGGCTGTCTGCTGGGCCTGAGAGTCCTTAACCGCTGGCCAGCTCCCGTCGCTCCCGCTGCAGATGTTGGTCTGAGTGGAGCGTGCTACGCCCTCTACTTCTAGCTACGCTCCTGCTGCTGGTGTATAAAAGTGAGTCACGCGGGAGAAGGCCGCGCGGGCGAGGGCGCCCTGGGACCCGTCACAGGAGCTCTGCTCTCTTGCTGGTGTGTCTGCAGGTCGGGTTTTCACTTATCCTCACAGTTGCCTGGTCCTCGACCTCACTCTGCTGTTTCTGATGGGGATTCTGGAAGCGACTCGGCTATACTTCGGTGAGTGGACTGAAAGCCATACAGTGCTTGAGATGACAGCTTTGCTAGCTTCAAGTGGAACCTTTAGACGCCACTGTATATCACAGTTCATCTCCTAAGTGTGGGAGCCCTGAGAGAACTTTGTCCCCTCCCTGCTTCACAGCTCACTGCCAGGGCCCAAGCTCCCCACTCCCAGTCGCAGGCACCCAGACACAAGCGTGTCTCTTAAATGAGGTCACGCTGTATCGTACGGTGGACAGAGCACCGGGCACACCCAGGGCCCCCCGAGCGTGTGACGCGGGAGGGGGGTGGGTGAGAAACGGCCTCTGCCCCCGCCCTGTCTCCCGGCGCCCCTCACCCCCAGGGCCCCGGGCACCTTCCTTGCGCCCCTCACACCTGGGGCGGCTGGAGGTGAGCATTTTCTGTGCTGCCGCTGGTCTATGAGACGTGCAGAGCTTTGTCTTCTTGTGAGTGTGGGTGACATCTTCCAGAAGGACAGCGCAGAGGAAAGCAGTTTTGAAAATTTTAAAGAGTATCCTCTCAGTCCATGTGGAATTAGGAAAAGCTGTCAGAAGACAGTTGGGATCGCTTTCAGAAATCCAGACTGCTTCTACCCACCCAGCTGCTGACCTGGAGACCCAGAGCTGGGCCTCAGTGAGAGCACTCCCGTCCCCCGTGATGGGCACTCAGGAGGGCCTCGTGCAGTGGTCACTCGGGGTTGCCCCCCGACACCCTCGGATGCCGCATGGCACTCAGAAGCTGGCTCTGGTCTCACAGCCATGCTGCCAGGGCCCTCCCAGGTGCCCGTGTCCGGAAGGCCCTGCCCGCCCATCGCGTCTGTTCTGCTCTCGGGCACCACGGGCAACCCGATGGAGGCTGAGGCGCCGCTGGCTGCCAGCCTGGTCCTCACCGTGGGTGTCGCCTGCTGTCTGCCTGCTTCCTGCCCTGGCAGACCCTGGTGCTGCGGGCAGACTCAGCCCTCGGCGCCCCGCTCCTGGCGCTCCCCGGCCTGGAGGCCGTCCTGCAGGAGGCGGCCATTGCTGCCTTCGTCGGCTAGGTGAGCAGTGCCAGCCTTGTGGGGCAGCCCTGGACAGGAGCCCTCCTCAGGGCAGATGGTCCCCGGACTGTCACCTCGAGCAGGAAGGGCATCTCCGTGCTCACTTGCCCCAGTGTTAGAGAGACTGTGTTTGCGGCGGGGTGTGCGAGGCAGAGGTGGGGCTGGGCACCAGGGCAGAACAGAGTGCTGCGGCAGGGGCCCTGGGCAGGCTCGGGGGGCAGGGTTGGGGTGGAACCTGAGAGGGCTCCGGTTCTAGCTGGTGATCCCTGGGGTGTGGAGGGGGTTGAGGCTCTTCGGAAAGCAGGCGGCCAGGTCAGAGCCTCCTAGGGTCCAAGGCACCCCACGCCATGCAGGGGCTGGAGCTCTCTGCTCCCCCTGCAGCTACAGGGCAGCTTGGGGGTCCTGGGCTCTGCCTCCCACAGGAGGTACTCGCCAGCTGCCTAATCCCCTTTGCCTGGGTGTTCTGAGGAAAGGTGATCCGGATGCTGCAGACCTGCGGGGAGCTGGTGGCAGTGTTCTGTGGGGATTTGTGCCATTCACAGATCCTCGGTGAGTGTTCCCAGGAGAAATCTGAGCTGGTGTTTTCTAGTGACCTTCCTGCATTTGTTTCAGTTGCACATTTTCTGTTCAGATAACACTGTGTTTGAATATCTAGATATTTTCTCTTCATTGTATCTTTAAAATAAAGGAATGTTTGTACCTCCCTGAACTGCTCCTGCCTGAAGCCACCTGCCTCCAGGCTTCTCCCTCCGCCCAGGTCCATCAGGGCCCAGGCCCAGCAGCACTGGAGCAGCACCCCGACGGCCTGGGCCTCCTCGGGGCTGGCCTCAGCGAGAAGGGCCGAGTTATCACCCCAGTGATTTTGTCCTCAGGGGCGAGTGGGCGCAGGAGCGCCTCTCTGCCCCCTGACTCCTTGGGCTCAGCACCCGTGAGCACCTGTAGCCCGAAGGGCAGATGAGGTGCCCTCCTGAGGAGCCCTCCCTGTGTTCAGCGGAGCTCCACCCCCCTGCACCCCGAGTGGGCTCCGGAAGCCTCTGAGGATGCCACAGCTGCTCCCTGTGGCAAGATGCCTGATGCCTTCCGGGTTCGCGACTCTCTCGAGCATCTGGGCCAGGCCCTAGACACCCCCATCGCTTTGGCCACAGGTCACTCCATGTTGGAGGTGGCCACAGGCAGTCTGGGACTCCAGGCTCCCAGCTGCATCCTTGAGGGGGTCAGTTCTCCCGCTCTGAGGAGCAGAGGGTGCCCACCTCCACTGCTCCCTTCTCCCTTTTTGCCTGTTCAGGCTCAGGCTTCAGGAAGAGCGGGCGAGGGCAGGCTTGCCTTCCCCTCGGGGTTGTCAGCAGAGGGGGAGAATCAGGAAGCCAGGTCGGAGGCGGGGGCGCTGGGGGAGGGCGGGGGAGCTCGGTGTGCCTCCAGTCCGGGTTGCGCTGGCCTGGCCTGGGCAGCCCCTGTGTCTCAGGCATCTGCCATGGCAGGGGAGGTCGGCGGGCAGGGCTCCCGGGCTTCAGATGTGCCCACTGACCGCCTGTGTCCCTGCCCTGCCGTAGTCAGCCCCAGCTCTGCTGGGAGGCAGGGCCTGGTGGGCGAGTCCTCCGCCTGCGCTAGGGCAGCCTGACCCCGGGACCCCCTGCTCCGCTCCAGCCTTGCCCAGCAGCGCCCGCAGCGTCCAGACCTGGGCACAGCCCAGCTGGAGGGGCTCCCCCGTCCCAGGGCCCCGCCTGGCTCCCCGGCCTCAAGCTGACTCCTCCCCAAGGTCACTCTTCTGGGAGCTGGAATTTGAACTTGGAGCTGGTCCCTCCGCCCTCCCTGCCCTGCTCGGGCCTCCTCCCCTCCAAGCCTGACCCGGCGCAACATGCGCTCATCGTCCCTGGCCACAGTGAAGCCGAAGTGCAGCCTCAGGGCCAGTGCCGGCCCCACCCCAGCCGGCCGAAGCTCCCCACTCCCGCCCCGTAGGCGGCCCCTCCCCCAGCTGCTCCCCAACCCAGATGCCAGCGCCTGGAGTCACCTTCCTGGCCGGCTCTGAGCCCCCCACCCCGCCCCAGGGAGTCAGAGAACAGCCCAGGTGTCCGCCCACAGGCCTGGGTTTCACCCAGGGGGGTGTGTGTGTGTGTGTATTGGACACACGTGCCCAGCACCCTCAGCTCAGCCGGCCAGGAATCCCACTAAACAAACACTCCGGCTCACCTACTGAGGTCAGAAGCATTCCGGACATTCTCCACAGACAGATGGACAAAGGAATCTGGCCAAGTCCAGACCCTGGGGACCCGGAGGGGTGACCTGAAGCCCCCATTCCCTCAATCCTCTTGGAGCCTCTCTGTAGGTAGAACCTGGCCAAGCCAGAAAGTCCTAGGCAGCCCCTGCACTGGATGCCAGCACCCCTGGCTCGTGGCCCGACCCTGCAGGCCACTAACACTAAAGCCATGGATGGACAGTGTCACTGTGACATCTGCTGGGTGCAGGTGTGGGCCCGGTGTCCCCACGGAGCACAGAATCCCACAGGGCACGCCATCCTGGCCCAGGGGTGCCAGGCTGTGCTTGGCACCCAGGGGGTGGCTCTGTGTCCCTAGGCCCCTGCCTCCCTCCCCAGGCTCTCGCCTCAGCCTCTGCTGCCTTCCTCCCTTGTCTGGCTCTGACCTGCCTCAGGGCCTTTAAACTTACTATTCCCTCTGTTTGGAAAGTGCCTGTTTCCCCTGAGGCCCCTGCAGAGCCCCAGGACATATTCCTCAAAACTCTACCCCAGACAGCCTCTGGGGGTGGGGCCCTCCTGCTGGCACGCCCCGGAGATCCCTGTGGAGGACCGAGGGTCTGTGGAGCGACGGGGGTGCAGTGAGCACCAGCCAGTGTGTGTCCAGAAGGCTGGGCTCTGCTCCCTGAGGACCACCCGCCCAGGCACCCTGGGGAATCTGGCCAGGCCCTGGCCCGGGGGGTGGGGAGGAGGAGACCCAGGCCCTGCATGGGGGCGGCAGGGCCCCGGCCGGGCCCGGCCAAGGGGTCCGCTTGATTCCCCTGTCCGCTCAGTTGTGGGCCGGGCACCAAACCCTGGACTCCGGCCACCACACTGAGGTCTGCCCTCTTCCCGCCAGCCACCGTCGAGGACGCCATGAGCCAATCAGGGTCCATGAGCTGTTGTCCGGGTGCNACCCAGGCCCTGCATGGGGGCGGCAGGGCCCCGGCCGGGCCCGGCCAAGGGGTCCGCTTGATTCCCCTGTCCGCTCAGTTGTGGGCCGGGCACCAAACCCTGGACTCCGGCCACCACACTGAGGTCTGCCCTCTTCCCGCCAGCCACCGTCGAGGACGCCATGAGCCAATCAGGGTCCATGAGCTGTTGTCCGGGTGCCGCCAAGTGAGCCCCCGCCCCTCCCGCCCACCCCTCAACACCCCCACCCGCCCAGCTGTCCCAAGGGAGGGGTGTGGCACGGCCCCACCCTCACCAGCCCCTCCTCTGCAGTGGCAGCCTGGGCCGGTCTGACGGTGTGCCCAAGATGAGTGCCAAGGACCTGTTTGGTGAGTGAGGTTTGACAACAGGAGGCTGGGGACAGCTCAGCCGGGAGGGTCTCCCCTACTGCCCTCCCCAGGGCTATGCCAGGCCCCCATAGGGGAAGGCAGAACAGCCTGGGCCCCCAGAGGAGGCCCCAGGGCCCAAACCAACCAACAGGCGCTCAGGCCCCGCCCCCAAACTCTAGCCACAGAACAGCCCTCCCCCAGTGGGTCAGTAAGGGGAGAGGCCTTAGGAATAATTCAGGGAGCATCAATATTGATTCTCTGTGCTCCTCTCTGCCACCCGATCCGCCGGAGCGGGGGGGTGCCGGGGCTCCTGCTGGGCTGAGTGCCAGATGTCTGCTCCCAGAGGGTGGGGCCTGGCCAGCCCCCACGCCCATCTCTGACCTTCTCCCAGTCACTCAGGTCCTGGAAAGCAAGGAGCCCCGGGAGGGGCAGGGAGATGGCCTCTGGCAGCTCTTGGAGTCGGGGCGAGGCCTGGACCAGACCCCTCCCCAGGCAGATGGGCCTGGGCCCACGCGGGGAGAGGCTGAGCCTCCTACACCCGCTCCAGGGCAGACCTGGGCACAGCCGTGCCTTCACCTCGCTGAGCTGGGGGTCCCTCCTGCGGACGGAGGGAGCCCCGGGTTCTGCCAGGAGAGGCCGCCCCCCGTTCCATGCTCCCGCGTCCATCCTGGAGGTCGTGAGGGGCCCACAGGCAGCCCGCGCTCTGGCCTCCCCTCGGGCCTGCCCGGGTCCTGCCTGTGGGGCCGAGTGACAGTGTCTCCTGTTCAGAGCAGAGGAAGAAGTACTCCAACTCCAACGTCATCATGCACGAGACCTCCCAGTACCACGTCCAGGTGAGCCCCCCACCCCACAGCGCGCGCCTGTGCTCTGTGTAGGGAAACGGAGGCCCGGGAGGCGTGGTCCCCACCGGTGGGGAACCCCACTCCCGTCCGGGGAGCTCCCAGTGTGAGGGGCCCCGGAGCCCTGCGGCTGTGTCAGGGGGAGGGGCCGCCGGGGTGACGCCAGCAGGCGAGGATGGGCTCTGGGTGCCCCCTCAGCCCTCAGACGGAGGGCCCAGTGGGGAGGGAGCTGTCCTCCTGGCCCCACAGCAGAGGCTGGAGCGGGAGGGCGGAGCGGTCAGACTCGCTTCTGAGCTCCTCCTGGGGGCCTTGACAGTGACTCCCATGGAGCCGGGAAAGATGGGCGACCGAACTCTAGACCAGCTGACAGCTCAGGAGGCCTTTGCTCCCGGGTCAGTTTTAATTCACACTTAGAACCCAGGAAACATGTTTTTTAAATGACCTTCCTGTTCCTGGCAGCTCGCAAGTTCCTGGTTCCTGGTCACTGTCCCAACCTACAGGACAAGAGGGCTGGGAAAGGATGAGAAGGGAGGAAGGTGGAGGGGCCTGGAGCAGGAAGGTGGGGGGACCTGGAGCAGGAAGGTGAGGGTGGGGACCTGGAGCAGGAAGGTGAGGGTGGAGTCCTGGAGCAGGAAGGTGGGAGGATCTGGAGCAGGAAGGTGGGGGGACCCCAAAGCAGGAAGTTGGGGGTCCTGGAGCAGGAAGGTGAGGGTGGGGTCCTGGAGCAGGAAGGTGGGGGGACCTGGAGCAGGAAGGTGGGGGGGGGGACCTGGAGCAGGAAGGTGAGGGTGGAGTCCTGGAGCAGGAAGGTGGGAGGATCTGGAGCAGGAAGGTGGGGGGACCCCAAAGCAGGAAGTTGGGGGTCCTGGAGCAGGAAGGTGAGGGTGGGGTCCTGGAGCAGGAAGGTGGGGGGACCTGGAGCAGGAAGGTGGGGGGGGGGACCTGGAGCAGGAAGGTGAGGGTGGAGTCCTGGAGCAGGAAGGTGGGAGGATCTGGAGCAGGAAGGTGGGGGGACCCCAAAGCAGGAAGTTGGGGGTCCTGGAGCAGGAAGGTGAGGGTGGGGTCCTGGAGCAGGAAGGTGGGGGGACCTGGAGCAGGAAGGTGGGGGGGGGGACCTGGAGCAGGAAGGTGAGGGTGGAGTCCTGGAGCAGGAAGGTGGGAGGATCTGGAGCAGGAAGGTGGGGGGACCCCAAAGCAGGAAGTTGGGGGTCCTGGAGCAGGAAGGTGAGGGTGGGGTCCTGGAGCAGGAAGGTGGGGGGACCTGGAGCAGGAAGGTGGGGGGGGGGACCTGGAGCAGGAAGGTGAGGGTGGAGTCCTGGAGCAGGAAGGTGGGAGGATCTGGAGCAGGAAGGTGGGGGGACCCCAAAGCAGGAAGTTGGGGGTCCTGGAGCAGGAAGGTGAGGGTGGGGTCCTGGAGCAGGAAGGTGGGGGGACCTGGAGNTCCGGGCAACTCAAAGACCTAAGGGTTGGTGGTCTGGGACTCCTGTTGGGAAAGGTCACCAAGAGGGCTCGGAGGAGTTCCGGGGAGGTGTGGGAAATGGAGGCAAAGAAAGCCAGGTATCTAGGTGGAGGCACTGAAGAGAGCATCCAGTGTACCGGAATGCCTCAGGGGAGTTGGTTGGGGCAACTGAGGCCAAGGGACCTGTGGCCACTGGATTCGTTTGCAGAAAACAGCCCTGCAGGAGCCTCCCTGGGCCTGCGAGACTAGAGACCGGGCGGAAAGGCGGGCTGTCCAGTGGGTGACAGGGAGGCGCCAGCTCAGTGATCTGGACAGTCACGACTTCTGGTTCCTGTCTGCCTTTTGCTCCCCTAGATATGGCTTCAAAACTGAAGAGCTCGGCATCCCCAGCAGAGCTCAAGCTGGTCCAGCAGCACGCCAGGGCCAGGCAGTGCAGCAGCCAGGACTACTCCTGCTCCAGAAGACCGAAGTGCCTCACACACTGTCCAGAGCACCTCTCCTCCCCTTCGCCCATCTCCTCCACAGGAGAGCATGCCATCCTTTGCCGCAGCTGCTCCTTTTGGTTTCCCCACTTTCTGGGTATCCGGTACTGCCTCTGGGTTCTGTGTGGGCCAGCCGTTGATGATCTTCAAGGTCCAGCCCAACGTGATGTCTCTCCAGCCAAGTGGGAAGCCACCACCTCCTCCCAAGATAGCAGTTCCCTGGGCCACATGCTCCCCTGCCGTCACGGCNTGGGTATCCGGTACTGCCTCTGGGTTCTGTGTGGGCCAGCCGTTGATGATCTTCAAGGTCCAGCCCAACGTGATGTCTCTCCAGCCAAGTGGGAAGCCACCACCTCCTCCCAAGATAGCAGTTCCCTGGGCCACATGCTCCCCTGCCGTCACGGCTCCCGGACAGCCTGGGCAAGGGGCCATCCTGCCACCTGGACAGCCGGAGGCACACATCCCGTGCTGGCTGGAGTCAGCCTATGGTGAAGGCAGGGCCCCTCCACTAGAGCCACAGCCCCAGCAGCCCAGCCTTCCAAGCTCTACGAGCCTTCTAGACGAGCTCTTGGCGGCCACAGGCATCCTAGACACGCAGCACCTTCCCCCGGGACTGCTGCCGACCAAGGGTTGTACCCTGCCCTCCCAGGCGCGCCCAGCCTCCTAGAAGAGATCTTGGTGGCCACGGGTTTCTGGGACTTGCCGGGGACTTCCTCAGGGGCCTCTGCAGTTGCAGCGCAACAACCAGGCTTTGCCGGCCCCCCCAGACTCTTAGAGGAAATCTTGGCTGCCACTGGCATCCAAGC